>JAOTOM010004797.1:0-477352 GCA_034440615.1 Ashinkailepas kermadecensis | reverse complement strand
ACACATGACTCGTGACAGTACATTTGGAGCGGAGCTCTTGAGGTCCTGGTCTCCGGATACCACTCGCAACATGAAGGCGAAGCGGAGGACCTGCGTCCAGGGCGAGCCGTAAGGTGTCCGGGCTCACCTTGTTTGTAGTGGTAAATCGTGAAGCCAAAACTCCGAAAATCCAGAGAGGGAAGAAAAACCAGACTGCTTGTAGACCTTGAAGGTGAAAAAAAACAAGAACGATCCAAAGGGGCAGCCATAATTTTTTCCAACTTGATCGGTCCCTGTCTGCCTATTGTATGATAATCCATATGTTTGGGGTCAGACGAGAGCTGAGAGGAAATTGGCGTTTGACTTGACCGCTACACAAATCCGACTTCAACTGGCCATCTCGTGACTAACGTTTGGCAGTGCCGGCAACGTGTCGACTGGAAAACGGCTGAGGTTAAAGGTGGGGGCTCCTGACCGCTTTCTGTACCTGTTACGGATATGTCAGCACCCTCGACCGTGTTCCAGGTGATGTCGACAGGGGGATAGCACACAATCCTCTACCCCATCCCAAGGTTCTGTCCTAGGTGCAAGGATCTATGGCTGGGATTATTTATTCCCATTTTCAAGGTTGATTTTTACAAAAGAAGGATAAAGATCATTTGTCTTTAAAAAAATTAACTGAAAAATTAAGTCTCTTGAAGGTAAAGAGCTTCTAATCTTTCTATAACTAGGCACCCGATTGTAAAATGTATGTCATATTGGTAAGTAGCATGTGCGAGTGCAGCTTCATAGCACTTCGATTTTACCGAACTGTTTGATTGTTATAAATATGGCCTCATGACCTAGCTTTCTTGAGGACAAAGTGGAGAAAAAATGGCTAGTGATTCAGGTCGAAGTTACCAAAAATGAAATGTGTGTTAATTAAATTCAGGTAAAGAAAATCATTGCTTGAATATCACAATGCTACATTGGGGCCCACTCATATTGTAGGAAACGTCTTCTTCGGGGATTGCCGAGGAGATTGGCAGACACCCACAAAACATGAACATAATTGTTTCATTTTGATATGATGTCTGTGTCAGTCACAGCTTTTACTTGTTATAAATAACATCATTGGCATCATTGCCACCATTACCATCACCAGTGGCGCAACCAGGATTTCAGTTCGGGGGCCAGGGTTGGAGAGCGGGCCCCTCGCAAGCGGGCCCCCTCATGTTTTTAAAAAGTCTGCGGAAAACATGCACTTACTTTTGAGCGGGCCCCTATGTTTGTAAAACTTCGCAGAAATAAAAGCACTTTTCCGGTTTTAGCGGTTCGAGGCGGGCCCCAGGTAAAAGCGGGCCCCTGGTTCTAAGCGGGCTATTGGTTCAATGCGGGCCCCTGGATCAAAGTGGGCCCGGTTCGAAGCAGGCCCCTGGTTCCAGAGAGCCCCTGGTTCAAGACAGGGCCCCTGGTTCTAAGCGGGGTATTGGTTCAATGCGAGCCCCTGAATCAAAATGGGCCCCGGTTCGAGGCGGGCCCTGGTTAAAACGGGCCCCCAGATTTTCAGTTGGTTCAAAGGGCCCCCTGATTCGAGCTACACAGATCCGCTTCGCGGCCCCTAGCCAGGGCTCTGAGTAGGGTGGCCACTCTGAGCCAGGGCCCGCTTCGCGGGCCCCTGGCTCGGAGCGGGCCCCAACAAAATTTCGGGGGGCCATGGCCCCTTGGCCCCCCCTGGTTGCGCTACTGACCATCACTATGATTATCCGACTCAAAAAGAACTCTTGTAGATTCCAAATCGGTACAGATTTATACCCATCTAGAATCCTGTGCCAGTACCCGTGTGCTGCACCTGTGCGAACTTGCATGGTAACGGCAAACTGAGTTTTATGTGACGTGAAGCATGGTAGCATTCATTGGTGTCGATGTGTCGACAAAGAATTGTGGGGGAAAGGAGATTCAGACCAAGATAACCCACCTATATCCAAACCTGACTGGAATTGCGAATTGCAGTATTTTGGTTTCGGAAAGTTCATTTTGTGGGACTCTTCATGTATAAGTACACGGAACGTTGAGAGCAGAGGCATTGGTCCCCCAACTTGAAATTGAGTAGCATAGGGGCCGATGGTAACCCTCACATTACGACGTTTCTGTGATAATGTCGTTCAAGAAGGGGTCAAGTCCACTCCATGATCCTCGGAACTAAGCATGCTAGGGTAAAAACGGCGTCCTAACGGCGTTGGAAAGTCTGTTCAACTTAAGGTTCGATAATGTTTTACAAACATCGTCAGGTTCCACATAGGGTTAGATTTGTACCTTCTGAATTATGGCTGTGGAGAGGGCAATTCTTCAATAATCGAATATGGAAGGGATATTTTCTTTCAAATATATATCAGTAGTTAAGTTTGCACTTTTCAATAAATCTAGAGCACTTTGTCACCGAACAATCCATGGTCAAACAGTACCATGCAACCGCCAAATTAGAAAAGTCAGATCATAATTGTCTGGAGAGGATAAAGTTATCGAGGCCAAACATTCGAAAGCCGGTTGTTATTCCAACCCTGTATATCCAGACGAAAATCCCGACTGCCACATATTGGCGTCCGACTCGGCTCACATCGTGGTGAACGAGGAATGTGTCACACCACGTGAAAGCCCAGAGTGTTGACTACCCCTTGGGCACACTTTCCGTGCGAACGAGTAAATGTGCTGCACGTGAGCGACACCGATGTGATTGGAGAAAGGGTTGCGCCGAAATACTCCGTCGTCAATTGGTTTAGCATGTAAAACGGGGATTTTTAAGTCGGAATATGATCAATTTTCGTGCGGCGAATCGGCTCGGTTTCAACCGGCATAGCTCGCAAACCAATGGACCAATGGACACCAAACAACTGCACAGCCAAGACCACTGGACTGACACCACGGCACAGCCAAGACAATCTCGAAGCGTGGCAGTGCACACATTTTTGCCGCACGTGGCACGTGCACCCGGAGGAAGGGTGTAAATAATAGGCGACCGTTTTCCTCGTTTTTCACGATTGGATCTGGTACTGTGAAACGGATAAAAGTCACGGTACGCCGTTGTTTGCATTACCCAGGTCCATGTACTGGCTACACTTTTCCCTTTGACTATCGGCACCTACCGTGTGCCAGGGGTCAGCCATCGCGACGAGAGTGACAAGTGTCGTGACCAGCAAAACAGGCTCTGCTTTCCACCCCATCAGCATCTCGGTTAGACAACATTTTGGATACAAAGTAGTATACACGCATAGCTTAAACGGTTGTGATTCATACGATACCTATAAATTTTGCAAATCGAAGCAACTTTCCCTACAATCAAGGCTGCCCTGAAGCATTACCAAACATCATTTTCCGCCTTCTCAACCGGCTCATTGCATAGATGAATCAGTGGGTTTTCTTGAGCGAACTTCATTGGTTGAAAATTATACAGGTCGCACGTGCTACCACGCCAGTCAATCTACCGTGGGAAGGATTTTATATAAGTGATTATAACTTATGGTGTATGCAGGGCAGTACAACTGTGTTATTGCGTGTATGAAAATGAAGTTAGGGAAGAGCAGGGTTAGGTCAGATCAAATCAGGTCTGCTTTGGTAAGGCCATGCTAGGCTATGGTATGTTAGGTTAAGGACGACTATATAAAGTAACCAAATGCCCATATTAAGCAAAATAGAGCCACACATCGTTGTGATATATGTATGGCATGACCATTCTTCCGAGACAGAGTATATATAAAGAGCCATCTTACGCACAGGATTTGTAGTGTATATGTTTTATGTATCAGGCCGTATACCAATATTGACGAAGTATTTTAATCATCACCCAATCTCTGGTATCGGTCATATTTACATACGAACATGAGAAGCAGGGTATGGAGTGTAGGGAAAAAGGGCAGCGTAGGTCAATTTAATGGACAGGGTAGGATTAAATGAGGTCTGCTAGGGTTAGGTCGGGTCAGGTCATATTAGGTTAGGTTTGGTTAGGTTTGGCTAAGTTAGGTTAGGTTTGGTTTGGTTAGGCTAGGTTTCGTTAAGGTTCGGTTCGATTTGGTTAGATTTCGTTTCGGATTGGTTCGGTTTTATTAGGTTTGGTTAGGTTGGGTAAGGTTTGTTTAGGTTCGTTTAAGTTAGATTAGGTTTGGTTATATTTGGTTATGTTTGGATAGGTTTGGCTAGGTTTGGTTAGGTCTGGTTAGGTCTGGCTAGGTCTGGCTAGGTTTTGTTTGGTTTGGTTAGGTTTGGTTAGGTTTAGTTAGGTTAGTTTAGGTTTGGTTAGGTTAGGCTAAGCTATGCTAGGATAGGCCAGGTTAGGATGCGTACCCAATGGTGAACGTAGTGGCTTGGATCGATTTTTAACACACCAACATGGCAGTGGGGTTAGTGTGCATCTAGTAAATATATACAGCGGACACCAAAAAACTTGCACCGGGCCCGAAAGTTTGCGCCGGGAACGCTAAAATCGCGCTGGTGTCAGATAAGTACAACGCGCCCTGTGACCTACCGCCAAACCCACCAAATGTCGCACATGGGACCCAAAATTCCTGTCGGTAGTCGCATAAATTCTGGTCGAGGCATCAATAATTCCCTCGGGACTCCCAAAAATTGGCGTCAATGTCCCCAAATAAGCACAGCGTGGCCCCAAAATCGCATCGGAAACCGACAAGAATCAAGCCAGAACCATCCAAAATAAACAGAGATTCCGAAAAAGATGTCCGAGCCAGGAAAATCGCTCCCTGGTCAAAACATGCCACCAGATGCCTTAACAAATCGCATACGGCACCGAAAAACATACAGGAGCTCGACAAATCGCGGTGGGACACGAAAAATGCCATCGAGGGCCCGAAAAATGAAGCCGTGGCTCAGACTTTACATAATTCAGAATAAGTCACCAAAAACTGTGTCGAGCCCAGAAAACTGACGTCGGATTCTCCCGGAACCACGCGACTGGGCCCGAAAAGTCGAGACGGGATCCCGATAAAATATACCGGTCCCCTAATATCGTGCTGGGGTCGCACAAATATGACCGAGGAACGCCAAATAAATACCGCGGGACCCTAAGAAACTGGAAGACGAAAATGCACCGGGCTCTTCAAAGCGTACCGAGTCTGGAAAAAGCGACATCCCTTAAAACACTCTTTGCTGCTCTAAATATACAAACGGGAGCTAAAAGAATGAAGACACAACGGGGCCCTCAAAGCACAGGGAGGTTTGATGCAGCATGTAGGCCTCAAAAACTTCAAGTGCGAGAACGGTTATCAGAATCTCAGAATCCACCGAGAGGATTACGCGCACGTGATGCGACCTGACAAGGTCACATGAGGATATGAAGTGTGATGATATGCTATGGCTAAAATCGACATGATCCTAGCAATAGAACAAAAAGACCTGGCACTAAATGAACACTTCGGGGTCTGCGAAAACGCGCCAATACCTAAAAAAATAGCATCGGTGCACAAAAAGCAACAAAGCTTTTTAAAAAGAGTCCAGGTCACAAAGATGTGCCGGGCGCCTAGCAAAATTGGCCGGAGCCTTAACACGCGCACTGGAGGGGGGCAAATCCGCCCACGCCTCCGGTTTTTCGTACCTGCAGGTTTTATCGGTCGATATACGCGATGTTCTGCGTACCTACTTAGAAATGACCGGCGCGTCGTTTAAAGCAAGAAAAATGGAAATAAACCGAAACATTTTCAAGTTAGGGGCCGTTAAAGTTTTTTTTTTAAATCCTAGCGCCAGACTACAAAATCGGCGCTGATGCGCTTCCCATATATTCGCAAAAGGAAGTGTTCTTGGCAACACCAGCGACTTGTTTGATGTATATTGATATCCTATATAGTTTCAAGGTCATGTTAGATCACAGAGGTCAAGTTCATGACAGGTTAATGGAACCAAACTTGATCAACTGGAATGTTGTCATAAATGCACTGCTGTATGTCATTTGTACTGATTGTGATTGCGTTTCCATACTTTATTCATGTACTTCATTCCTTTCTTCACGAAGCCGATTGCGCCGAACTGCTCGACGGAGCAGTCGGGCGGGTGGCCCGGTTCCGGTAACTGGAACAGGTAACTGACCTGATAAAGTGCTGCTATGTAGGTGACCTGAGGTAACATGTTGTGTCTAGCATCTGCATTGCATCATTAGTAATGTCCAAAACATCATTGATGTCCATTGTGGAGCATTTAAACACAATCACAGCGATCCATAACAATGACAAGCCAAGCCACGCAAAACAAGGAAATGTTTACAAATGTGAACACATTTGACCTTGAAGATATTGACCTAAGGTCATAAAATTTGCACACAATAGAGTTCACTATCGGATCCATCCACCCTGCGAATTTAGTTTCAGCAGCTTTAATAGGAGCCGAGATCTTAGGGGGAGCGGAATCCGCCCCCCTCCAGTACGCGTAATTTTCAGAGGCCCTCCCGGGCGCGTGTTAGAACACACCCGAAGATAAAAAATCGGAAAGGTTAAAAAAGAACACCTAACTAGAGACTCAGTTCGGTAGCCAATCTGGAAGCGTTGATATTTAATCAGGGATGAGGTGCGTGAAAGCTAAGCGGTTATCCGGATGTCTTAGCCACCAAAAAACGTGGGAAGAAGAGAGCTAGTCATCAAATTGAATTCAGGATTGGCCCTTGCGGCTCTTAAGTCTGAACACGTTATGACTTTATGAGGTGCCGTGTGTTCTCTCTGTCAGCTATTTTGCACCGATTTGTTGGTCCCCCAAAATAAGGCTTTCATTCCGTTTCAGGCGGGTGCCACATGATGCAGTTGCAGCATTTCGTTTCAAGTGGCGGATATTCTAAAGTGCACGATGTGTACTACATAAATGTTTCAAGCGACTGATCACCAATGTGTTGGAGTTAGGCCCTGAGGACGAACACAATATCATGTACTATTATTTATTGCGTTTTTTCCCATCCTGTCCGCTTGCCAATCTTGGTCTCCCACACACCGGATCAAAGCATCTTCAACCAGCGATGACCAGTTTTTCCTTTCTCATCCTCTCCAGCAACAATCATGATAATTATTTTGCCATGGACCAGCAAGTAAGCTTCGTTCTTGCCAGCAGCCAGTGCAAAATCGTAAGGTGAACGCTGCCTGGGAAGCATCTGTGGGCAAATAATAGGTACTAAGTATGGCTATATCTGGCAATCTAAACAAAATCAGACCCTTTCTCACCTTCACATTCTAGTAACTTGCCATGAAAATATGAAGGTGCGAAGAATGTCTAAGCGGAAGAACTCAACTCAATGAAGAACAATCTGAATTGTGCTAAAGTATCGATCGGTGAACTCACAATGACCCCCCGCTTCTTTCCGCCATTTCGAAATTTTCGTTTACGGGGTAATTTGCACAGGCGTTCTATTCTTTCTCCTCATCAACATCGGTGAACAACGGGTGACATCTTAAAGACGTTTAGTACTATATCATAGAAACTAGGGCACACAATTTAGCCATTAGTGAGGCTGTAATGAGCTTGCACCCACCCCTACACATACGCACATAGCAGAAGTTGAAGAAATTTTGTTTCAACAGTAATACTAATGCTTTCACTCGCACCAGGGAGATAAGCCTATTATTACAGAAGAATCCATCAGTCGTGAAAAGAGTTCCAATTCCAGCGAGAAGTGTGAATTTGAAAGTACTTTTGCTGTGATGATAGTTATTTTTCAGTATCGCATGTTGTTGTAAGCCATAGGCGCGCCCAGGGGCCTACCCCACTCCTTTAGCAGTCCCCATCTTAGCGGTAAAAGTTGTGTGTTCACTGTTAAAATTATCGGGTTATCTATCCAAAAGTGCTCAACCATGGTACTTTGCGAAATTCCTGGGTGCGTCACTGCTGTTGATCCTGACCCACCCACTTTTTTTTAGACGTTCCTACGCCTATGGTGACGAGGACACGAAAAGGCATCATATTGCGGCCGGATAGCATGTAAAGGTTATGCGATCATCCGCCACTGCGTGTCGCATTATTTTCCCACGCGTCGATACATTGCGGGCGAAAAACGTGCAAATGATATACGACCATCTGCCACTGCGCCACGCAATACTTTCCCACGCGTCGATGCGCGGGCTTCCGAACTCTATTCAATACTATCATCCTGCCATCTGGCGACAAATATTGTTACCTATGGTTCAGCATTCAATCTCATGATTGTAATACCTAGACCGTGCTGCTACCTATCAATAGCTATCTGAAGTGATGCTTCTAGAAAATAATGAAGTTCTTGAATCTGTGGAGATTGCGAGCTGTGGAGGTTATGAACGCTTCGCAGTTGTGGAGGTTATGACCTGTGGAGGTTATGAACGCTGCGGACTTGTGGAGGTTGTGAGCTGTGGAGGTTACGACCGCTTGGAGTTGTGGAGGTTATGACCTGTGGAGGTTACGACCGCTTGGAGTTGTGGAGGTTACGACCTGTGGAGGTTATGAACGCTGCGGACTTGTGGAGGTTGTGAGCTGTGGAGGTTATGAACGCTTCGTAGTTGTGGAGGTTGTGAGCTGTGGAGGTTATGACCTGTGGAGGTTATGACCTGTGGAGGTTACGACCGCTTCGGGTATATTGAATTTGTGGAGGTTATGAACTGTGGAGGTTATGAACTGTGGAGGTTATGATACATCTCCCGCCCATTTGATGGAAATTGAAAAGATAGCAACCGAACGCGAGGCCATCGAATAACTAAAGCTAGCGTTCCGTCGAGGTTTGATCTTGACATGTCCTGGTTTAAAATGTTACTCGAGGGTTCACCATGAACTATCGCGTCATGCCAGATTTGGAGAGATTTTGGCGAACACGAAAGAAAAACGCGAGGCAACTGAAGAAACGTCATGTGAGACCTATGCAGTTGATTCCAGCGTGTTCGGTACAGGCAAAAGCAGTTGTGATAATTGTTTCGAACGGACTGAATAAGTCACTGAATGCGAATACGAATACGTTTCTGGCTAACTCGTCGCTGAATACGAATACCACGCTTACTTGACTTACGTTCAAAGCTGCCTCCTTGGTGCCTCTCCATGGCCTTGAAGATGCCTAAGGGCATCTAGAATCACGTTTGAAGATATATCGATATATGTGTAGGGGAAGGCAGCCTAAGACGAATAAAGCCTTGCGATAATGCAAATCTGATGCCTTGCAAAGCACAATTCTCCACCTAGATGAAAACACAAGATGGTCAAGCTTAATATTATTTAAGGAAGGATTAAAGGCATACATTTCTAATTGCCGATTTATCACTCGGAGATTTTGTGACGACAGATTGTCTGTGAAGCCCATTGATTGGCTAGATCTGCTTGCAATATTTTTTGGTGGTTCTCTTGTATGTATCATGTTTTCACTATGTAAATGATTAAGTATAATTTTGCGGCAATCATGCACAGGTATTTTAATAGCTTGGGCTGGAGGGACACAAAAGAAATTGAGGGGGACAAATTGCTACTTTTCAGAAATTGTGGGGACATGTCCCTCAGCCCCCCCCCCCCCTCCCCCCAAGAGATTACACCCACGTAACCATAGCAGCACATAAGTGGCTAAACCCCCGGAAGGATGGAGGCCGTTACCCAGTATCATAGCCGTTCGCAAGGCCTGGGGCGTAACGTACCTATGTATTGCTTTAGTTTTTAGTTATATTAACCAGTACTTCCGTCTCCTCAGGCCAACTCGTGCCGTGGAAAGAAATAAAAAATATAGAAGTATTATGTTGTAAAAGTCAGTTTGTAAGTCCTGGAGCAAGTTGGTCTGTCGGATAAAAATGAAAAGTAGTGTGATGAGAGGTGGCTATTCATCTCCCAGCAGTGTGGGCAAAGAAAATTCAATTTTCTGTGTTGACACGTGTTTTTCGAGGATCATACAATGACATAAATCGCAACCCTATTTTAGTAGTATGCTACTTATACAAGTAATGGCGCAGATTTGACAAAGTTATAGCTGGTGTGTGCGGTGTGTGTACATGAGGTGCTGTTGAAAGGAGGGGTGGGGCAAGGTCTATCGGGTGGGGTCAGTTAGGTTGGATCGTGCGGGGTCGTGCTTGCCTGTTCCGGAGCGGCTATCCGCTGAGGTGTAGAAGCAGTGATTTTCTGGAATTTTATGAGTCGATATTTAATTGGTGTGCGCAAGTAATTTAACACCCAAAGCAACGCTTTTCAGTTTTTCTCCGAAGGGTGGAAGAAATCGGAATGCTTTGAATTGCTAAGTACAAGTATTGCCAGGTATCTATTTGCCTGAAGTGCTGACAATTGTAGTATTCAAGTTGGCACATACCTACCTACCTAGGTACTGCCTACCTAGGTAGGGGTCAGAAGTATCTTCCTGCACAAGCTTCTGCTCAGTACAAGAAATGGCTAATATTGACAAATGGATTGAAATTGCCAAAGAGTGCAAATATCTGCCTGAAAATGACCTCAAGGTATGTTGATCTCACAGCTTAAGCACACATAGGGTGATGTTTTTGTTTGGGTGTGGGGGCTTTTGCACCTGAAGTCTGTTGTGATATTTACAGGAAATTTGTTTTGTAAAACAGTTCCTGAACACAATTAAGATTATGTGACCATTCAAGTGGTAAATCACATTTTTGGGGGGAAGAACTGATGTTAGAAAAGGTAGAGTATAAAATTTTAAAAAATAGTTCAGGTTAAGTTTTGTTGCATTATGTTAGGGGCTATGTTTGCATTAGATGGGCTACATTTGAGCAAGAGAGGAGTTGAATTGCTCAGCAATAGGTATGAGGAGGCTCTCAATAGGAAACAGGGAAACTGGGAAGGTCATGGGGGGATGTAGCTGGTAGAGAGAGAAGTCTTGCAAACAAGGGAAGGAATGGTTTATCATGTTTTTACGTCAATGCCAGAAGTGTTAGGAACAAAATTGGGGAACTGCATGCTTATATGTTGTCTGAAAAGCTAGATTTGGTATGCATAACAGAGGCATGGGTTAATGAAAGCATTTTTGGAGACAACTTGCAAGAATTTGAATTGACAGGCTACAACATGCATGCTTATCAAAGGCAGGCAAGGATAGGAGGAGGTATACTGTTGTATGTCAGACAAGTAATGAAATGTCATTCCATAGAAGATAGTGTACATAATGAAGGTGTAGAATCCTTGTGGTTAGATATCATTCTCAAAAATGGAACAAAATTTAGGGTTGGGGCCTTCTATAGACCTCCAGACCAGAATGAAAACACGGACAGGTTGATGCAGGAAGAGATAAGTAGGAGAGTACAGGAGAGAACTGTTTTGTTGGGGGATTTCAACATAACAGGATTTGGAAGCAAAACTATAGGTCTAAACAAATCAGGAAGAAGCTTCATGGATTGTTTTGAGGAGAATTTCTTTTTCAAATGATACATGAACCTACAAGGGAGAATGAAATGTTAGGTCTTGTGCTTACTAATGAGGAAAATTTTGTACAAAATGTGAACATAGGAGAGACTTTGGGTAATAGTGATCACAACATTATACGCTTCTCATTGTATGTTGGAAATGTAGGAACCAATAAGACATTGATTCCAAATTTTGCTAAAGGGAATTACAATGAGTTCAGGATCTTCCTGAATGAAATTCATTGGGAAGACTTATTGAAAGGCTTAGATGCTTATGAAATGTGGAGAATGATAAAATATAAACTATTTCAAGGTCAGGATAGGTTCATTCCCAATAGGCAAATTAGATTAACCAGGGTTAAGCACCCTTCATGGCTGACCAGGGAAGTAAAGCATTTACTGGAGTCAAAGAAGCAGGCATTCAAGAAACTAAAATATGCTAACTCTGAGGTAAACCTCAAATCATATCAAATAGCTAGAAATAAAGTTAGGAGGTGTGTTAGGGCATCTAAAAGACTGGCTGAAATCAAATTAGCTTGGGAATGTTCAGCAGGTAATGCTAAGAGATTCTTTAGTTTCTACAAATTTAAGGCTAAAAAGTGTGGTGAAGGACCACTGGAGATAGATGGGGAATTAGTGGTTGATGATTGTGATATTGTGGAATCCTTAAGCAAGCAATTCTCATCAGTCTTTACTAAAGAGAATTCTGGTGGAATAGAAACAACTGAATCACATGCCATGACAGGTGATAGGTTGGAGTATCTTACAATAACTACAGAAGCTGTAGAAAAGCAGTTGCAGAATATAAAACCTAATAAAGCTTCTGGACCGGATGATATATATGCTAGGGTCTTAGTAGAGTGTGCTAAAGCTTTAGCAGTTCCTCTAGGTATACTTTTCAGGCAGGTCTATGGAATACTCTGAAGTGCCTGAAGATTGGAGAAATGCAAATGTAGTTCCAATTTTCAAAAAGGGAAGTAGGAAGTGTGTAGGGAACTACAGGCCAGTCAGTTTGACCTCAATAGTTTGCAAGGTACTAGAAAATCTGGTGAAACAGAATGTTCAGATTCATCTTGATAGGCACAATCTTTTAAGGGATACTCAACATGGATTTCGATCTCGAAGGTCTTGTTTAACTAACCTTTTGGAGTTCATGGAGTATGTTACTAAAGAAGTAGACAATCAAAGCAGGATGGATGTTGTATACTTGGACTTTAGCAAAGCTTTTGATAAAGTTCCACATAGGAGGCTAATTCATCAACTACAGCAACATGGGATTGTTGGAAGAGTTCTAGGTTGGATTGAAGCATGGTTGCGGGGAAGGAAGCAAAGGGTAAGGTTAAATGGATGTAAATCTGATTGGAAGGATGTTCTGAGTGGAGTACCACAGGGCTCTGTTCTAGGGCCACTTCTCTTTATCATCTTTGTGAATAACATTGAGGTAGGGCTGAGGAATAGAGTGTTCAAATTTGCTGATGACATCAAGCTGGTAGGAGTGGCAAACAGTTGTGATCAATCTAGTAATATTCAACTAGACTTGGAGGACTTAACAAAGTGGGCTGATCAATGGCAGATGTCATTCAACTATGACAAGTGTAAAGTTATGCATATGGGGTCTGGAGGTGAGACTTTCAGATATACAATGGGAGGGAGGGAACTGGATGTTATTGAAGAGGAAAAGGACTTAGGTGTGTTGGTTTCAAAAGACCTTAAAGCAGAGAAACAATGTAGCTCAGCGAGGAACAGGGCACTCAGAATGCTGGGACTCATTAATAGAAGTGTGACATATAAGAGCAAGGAAGTCATGAAAAAACTGTACTTAGCATATGTGCGACCCCACTTGGAATATTCTGTGCAAGCTTGGAGCCCCTACCTAGAAAAAGATATAAACAAGTTAGAAAGAGTGCAACGCAAAGCAACAAAACTCATCAGTGGAATAGGTAGCTTAGAATATGGAGAAAGGCTTGTGGCATTAGATATGTACTCACTCAAGTATAGGAGATTAAGGGGGGACATGATTGAAATGTACAAAATTGTTAAAGGACTAGATCAGGTCAATTTAAATGGTGCTCTTCAGTTTAAAGTATCACACAGGGGTCACCAATTCAGGTTAGACAAGTTGAGGTGTAGGACAGTTAAGCGACAACAGGTCTTCAGTCAAAGGGTTGTTGATCAGTGGAATGGGCTGCCTGCTGATGTTGTGGGGAGTTCCTCATTGAATGTATTTAAAAGTAGGGCGGACAAATTTTTTAGACGGGAAAATCTTGTTTTTGAGTTCTAATGTGGATGGATGGGGTGATATTTATGTTAAGTGTGCATGGCACAGACCCTTTAAGCAGGGGCTATGGTAGCACAATGGGTATGATGGGAGGAGCTTGCAATTGTTGAGGGTGTTATGCAATGGCGGGTGGATGATGCTAGATGGGCTGGGATATGTAGCTTCCTAGGAACTTGGGATAAGGGATTGATTGGGGTGAGAATATGTACATTTCTAGTACCCTTTCTAGATAGGCTTAACCCAGATGGGCCCCTGTGGCTCTTATTAAGCCTTAACACTTTATGACTTTATGACTTTATGACTTATGTTAGGTTGTGTAACATTCAGTTGGGTTAGGTTATGTTACATTATTGTGCAATAGTTTGTAGCTAACTGAAGAGTACCTATGCATTTTCTACTAGAATATGTGTTCCCATTGTCTTAATCTTGCTTGCAAACATGGGTCTACAATGTCTTCTCAATGCCATATTGGATCTAACAGGTATTCATAGCTCAGTGATTAAGCTGAGTGTATGGCATGTGAGAGGCTTGGGGTTCAATTACTGCTGTGCTTGCCCTTCCTGCCAGGATGAGAGATGGTGATGCCCTATGGCCTCAGCTGCTAAATGTGTTGCAATGCCACAATGCACCAACAGATATTGAGTTGAAAGTGAAAATTGATAGTCTTGGATGTTTGCAAATTGTTAATGGTTTTTAAACTTGCATTTTAGAGTATTAATCAGATTTTAATAAATGTTTGATAAACACAATTTTGATTTGATAAATGTTTGATAAACACAAATGTACAAAATATCAATAGATGCTTAACATTTCCAACACACAACATATCCTAACCTTCCTTTCCAGAAAACAACAAATATTTTTCTTTTAAAAATGCTGAAAAGAATGATAAAAACGTTCCAACTTCAAGAACTATCATAACCTAATGTAGCCTAGCCTGTTTGTTTACTTTACATATATAAGGTATCTAATCTTTCCTTGTGAATTCCATAAACTGCAGTAATACCATTTTTTTTTACCTGTGCTGGCTGTGCTGGCTTAGGAAACACAATTGAGTTATTGCATGGGTAGGAATATGTAGGAAGTCAAAGTCATGAAGTGTTTTGGCTTAATATGAGCCACATTGACTTATTTTTGTTAAGCCCATAAAGAAAAGACATTATGTGAAAATAAAAATGAAACTGAAACCCTCTAATCCATAGAAGAAGCACCTAGAACAATTTTTGGTAAAAATTGTTTTCTGGTATTTTCTGATGTGATTTGAATGGATTTGAGTTAGATTTTGGAGGGAAATGAAAACTTCTTGAGATATAAACAATTCAAATTGAACTATTGAGGGCTCAAGGTGCAGTCATTTGACCAAGAAAGGAACATCAGAATTATTAAAGTAACATTTTGAGAAACACCCAAAAAATGACATGTTTGAGAATGAAGATACATGGTACCCCCCAGAAAGATTGGAAATGTGTACAGAAAAGGGAGCAGTATAGGTAATATATCATGAAGAATAATGTATAATGACACAAAAACAACCTAGCCTAACATAACCTAGTCTAACCTGCTGGTGTTTGATCACCTGATATTACATCAATAAACCATTATATAAGTATCATATCCCATTGTATAAGTATCATATTTTCATACTTCACTTTGGATATGAGATGAGTTAAGAAGTATCCATACCTTGTGTTTCTCTGACATGATCAACAAGATATTCACCACTTCTCCCCCACAAATATGCGTCATTTACAGTTTAGTCCCACCTTAATTAAGTTTGTGTGATATGTCAAAAGACATAAAGACATAAAAGATCAGTGCAACTATGAGCCACAAGGGCCCTTCTTGGTTGCACTCCGGACACTGAACTGGTTGCCCACCAAATCTGTTGATCAACCCTCCCTGGAATACAGAAAAACAAGCCCCCTATTCTTATAATGATTGTCTATGCTGTTTTTAAAGATGTTCAGTGTGTTGCTACTGAATGGTTTCTGGCAGCTGGTTCCAGTGTTCTACTACCCTGTTGGTTAAGAATGACTGTCTTAACCTTGTCCTGCTGTGATTAACTTTAATTTTGAATTGATGACCTCCAATTGCATCATTTCTGTTAAATTCAAACATTTCCCTGAAATATCCCTGTTCCTGACCATGAACAAATTTAAAGACCTCGATGAGATCTCCTCTCAGCCTTCTATATCTAAGTGAAAACATATTCAATTTCTTCAATCTTTCCTCATATGCCAGGTTGCCTATACCATTAACCATTTGTGTTGCCCTCTTTTGTACTTTCTCTAAAAGCCAGCAATCTTTTTCATAACTAGGGGACCAAGCTTGGACACAGTATTCCAAATGTGGCCTGACATATGCACAGTAAAGCTTCCTGATGACTTCCTCACTATTGTATGATACATTCCTATTTTTTGCCCCAAGCATTCTTAGTGCCTTCTTCCTGGCTTCTTTGCTCTGTTCTGATGCCCCCAGTTTTGTGTTCAAAATAGCACCTAAGTCCTTCTGCTGAGTCACAGATAGTACTTGGCCACCCATCAAGTACAGGGCCTTCATATGCTGCCTACCTACATGCATGATTTTGCACTTATCAAAATTAACTTTCATTTGCCATTTTTCAGACCACTTCACGAGCTTGTCTAAGTCTTTCTGCAGCAAGACCTGCTCATTGTGCCCTGTTATTGCCCCAAAGACCTTCAAATCATCCGCAAATTTCAAAACCTTACTGCTTAGGCCACTTTCAATGTTATTTACAAATATAATGAACAATAGTGGCCCCAGTACTGACCCCTGGGGAGTCCACTAAGAACATTTTGCCATGATGACTTTGTACCATTTAGCATCACTCTCTGCTGTCTATCTGAAAGCCACAACTATATCCATTTTAGGATGCTACCTGCAATACCATGTACCTGAGGCTGCATCATTAACCGTTTATGGGGTACCTTGTCAAAGGCCTTACTAAAGTCAAGATATGCTACATCAACCTGATTTCCCTGATCAAATTGTTCTGTAGCAAAATTCAAAAAGTCCAAGAGATTTGTGAGACAAATCGCCCTTTTCTAAACCTATGTTCAGTATCCTGAATCAATCTGTTTCCTTCCAGAAAACTAACTATTCTATCCTTGATAATTGATTTGAGTACCTTGCAGACTAGGGATGTGAGGCTTACTGGCCTATAGTTTTCAACTTTCCCTCTTTCTCCTTTCTTGAAAATAGGAACTAAATTTGCCCTTTTCCAATCTGTTGGAATTTCATTTTGTGAAACTGATCTACAAAATATTATGCTAAGTGGAATTGCCAGTTCCTTTTCAGCTTCCCGCAATACCCTAGCATAAATTCCATCAGGTCCTGCTGCCTTGTTTGGCTTTATTTTCCTGATATAATTGAAAACAACGTCACTATCAATGAAATCAACATCATGTATCTGATCACCTGTCACTGAACTGTGGTTCACGGTTGGCAGATTAGTCACATCCTCCAACGTAAATGCTGATTTAAACTGCTTGCTCAGTTCCTCAACCATCTCACCATCCTCACCCAACATAGTCCCATTTACTTCCAGTGGACCAATTGTGCTTGAAACTTTACTTAGCTTGTAGAAACTGAAGAACTTTTTACTGTCCCCATTACAGTTCCTAGCCAAATCCAATTCTTTTGCTGCTCTGGTTTTCTGCTTCATAGCATCTCTAGCTTTTTGATACGACCTTAGATTTACGATATTTGAAGCTTCCTTAAATACTCTAAATGCATCTTTCTTAGTCTGAATTGCTTTTATCAAATCTGGTGTAAGCCATGCTGGCTTTCCTACCCTTCTTTTGCGCCTTTGCTTTTGGGGGACATGTCTAATCTGAATTTCCCTCAAGTAAGATTTGAACTTTTCCCACATTTCACAGGCATTTAAATTGGAGAATTCTTCTTCCAATTTTATGGCACTTAAAGCCACTCTTATGCAGTCAAAGTCTGCCCTGTTAAAATTTGGAACCTTTGCTAATTTATCCTTGATTGTCCCTGCTACTTGTGCCTTGGCTTATTAGGTGGTGCACACTGGGCATTCAAGGGGAGATATGTGTTTAAGGTAGGTGTCTATTTGACATCAATCACATCTTGTGCATGGAAGCATGGCCAACAGTTGTGCACTGTTGATTTACCCACCACAGTGTGCAATATGGATAGCATCTGTGCTCATTGGCACAACATAATCCAAACATTCAACTCTTCTCTAGATGAATTCCAACAGGTTGCCATTTTTTACCAATGCCTATACTCAAGATTTCTAATTTACCTCATTTGCACCAGGCTTCATTTTTATTACTGTCACATAATATATGATGGTGACATTTCAATTGCAGACATCTTCCAACTTGGGATGCCATGCAATTGGATGACTAGGCTAATGACATGAGCCTGGCCTGGAACACCAACTGATATACTTTAACTTGACTGGGAATGATCTAAAATGGAGCATTATATCAATAAACCTTTGACATGTAGCTTGTGGCTGGCTCGCCGACCTTGAGTTAGAACCAGCTGGACAGGCACCATCTGAGCTCTGTTATAAAACCTTTGCTTGCATTAAAATAAAGAGTGCACTTCAAGGAAAAAAATGTGATGATTGCTGCTAAAATCAACATTAAAAGACCTGGTCTAGCTATGAGTCAAGGATTATAAATTGAAAAGTTGAAACAAAGAAGTTATCATGGTTTCAAAAGCATGATGGTTGGGCCAGGACACTCAGAGAACATTTTGTCATGTATGCATATCATCAAGTCACGAAGGTTTAAGAGCTACAGGAACCCATCTGAGAGCCTATAAAGGGTAGATGCCATAAGAAGAGAAAAGGGGACTAAAACCACCTAATCAGTGTCCTATTCTGAGTTTTAAATAAACTATTCACACCATTGTGCTGCATTGACCAATTTATTCAGCATCATATGTTCAGAGGCTAGTTCTGAATCCACTGCACAGTATGCCTTGGAACCCCTAAAGGTGTTCAGAGAAGTGTATTATGTACATTTTGTTGAACAAGTATTGATGCATAATGCATGCATGACGTAGCATGACGCATAATGTCCCTGTCAGGCAAAGGAGCGAGGTGACACGCATAATGCCACTGCCAGGCTGTGCATCATTTCAAAGGAACGAGGTGACGTCAGTGAGATAAATTGCTGAAATGAAGCTCAGTAACCATCTCTGTTCAAGAAGTTCTAAGTGAGAGATCAGTTTTCACTGGGGCAGGCAAAGTTGAGTTCGAAACCACGACCAGGTTTCGGCAAATGGGAACATGCAATTTACAAGATCTTACTTTTTTCAATATTAAGGGTAAAGAAAAAAGTGTCTTCATGTTCTGCAAGTGACGTAGTGCAGTCTTTATATTAACAAGTATTGGCAATCTCTTTATTGCCTCGACCCTACAGCGGAAGCTACTTATTTAAGGCACTGTGTGACTGATAACAAAATGTCTGTGTAAATAGTGGTTTGTTTTATATGTGGATTAGCCTGTAATCTACACCAAGAAATGCAACCAATGCTAACCAATGAATTGTTTTATTGGACGGATTAACAGCGAGGCCGATAGGCTGCATCTATGCATGTTTTTAATTGTCCTGAAATGCTTTTTGTGGTACTGTAAGGTAGCCTTGCAACATACACCGCAATAGCTGCAATAATTCAGGCAGTAAAGCAAATTGATCTTTGAGATTGCATAGTGTGTTTCTCAGTGTGTCACTAATGAATCCTATTTTATCACATCGTGCCTAATCACAAAAGGTGATAATTGCAACACTGTGCAATGGACATATTCCTTGCTGCAAATGCTGTGCTGTTTAACAGCACCCGATGAGCGTCAAAGCTTGTAAACACGACTCCAGATCAGACAATATGGGGAAAAAGGTAGATGGTGCAGAACTTCAAAACGAGAATATGCAACCCCTAGAGAATGACTCCACACATCCGCGCGTATTTAGTGGTTCTAGGGTGCGTCTTCGCTAGGACCGAGCCTGACATGAGCGCTACGGCCGAGTCTACCCGAACAGGCCGAGCATAGTCGCTCGAGTCGACTTTTGTCGCTGGTAGTCGAAGGAAGACTTACTACCTTCGAGCCAGCTTTGAACAAATTGCACTTGTTTAATTAATTTGTATTGGAGGAATTGGACAAAAGAGACACGGAGTTCAAACATTGTTTTCATTTATTGCAGGTTTTCAGTTTTCCACTTGCATAGAATAGTGCTTATGGGATGACGAACATGGATGGAAACCTGGGATCTCCTGGGATTCTGGATCTCCTGTGTGAATCAAATGTTTTGCATTACATATGTGTTCGTCGCTAGATAATCTGGGCACAAAATACATAGTGAAACTTCCCCATGTTTCAGGAGAGGTTTATTTACAATAAGTACAAATATTATGCTTTCATAAATGCACTGGTTGTATTTGTGTGTGTGTGTGTATTGTTAGGAAGTTCTTATTCAGTCTCATCACATCACAAATGGTAAGGTCTCACTGCGTTTTATGATTTATAGTTTGAAATTCAGGGAATTTCAGCCATTCAAGGTAACAAGGGATGGGAAGAACTCGAGTGGGCAGGAGCAGCTATTCTCTGATTTTATAAATCCGCGGCCTTGTTACACCCATCATGCCATGAGGCCAGAATGGAGTAAAATTCAGCAAAACATGCAAGTCAACAAACAAAGCACACAATAATAGTGGTGTGAAATATATAGTATAGTCAATAATAGTCCCTGCAATAGTTCTATAATATGCGTTGTGCTCATGGTTGGATTCGTACTTTGTAATCTTGGATGTGGAGCGGAAATTTGTTGAGTAATCAAATATGGAGAGGATAGTTTTCTTCAAACCTGTGACAACAGAATCTCAGTTCAAACTTTTCAGTGAATCTTGAGTACTGTATCACATGACAGTTCGTTGTTATACAGCGCCATTCAACGTTCAAATGATAAAAATGAGAAGATGATTTTCCAAGGATGATAGTGGTCTGGATGCCAGCGATGCAGGAACAGCCCATTTTCCAGCCCTGGTTGTGGTCCGTAATCCGACTGAGGGGAATATTCTGTTTTGTGTGATTGCAGACCTTGTGTGATATGGTCTGTGATCTTTTGATGGAAGAGTCGAACGTTCAGCCAGTGCCTTGTCCAGTCACCGTGTGTGGAGACATTCACGGACAGTTCTACGATCTGGAGCAACTCTTCAGAACTGGTGGGCAGGTAAGTGTCAGAGCTACTCTGACTTCTGTGATGTCCGGGAGGAAATTCCGCAGCTGGTACCCTACTGCTTGTGAGTGGGCTACAATGTACTGGCTATAGATTTTCCACTAAGATCAGAAATTAGTCAACTGATTTTTTGTGCATGATGGAACTAATCCCTTTTTGTTTTATTCTCGACGTATTTGATGCAATTTTCGTCCTCGACTTTATTCAATCACTGCTCGCTGAAAAACAACTGTCATGTTGTTGGTGGTTATTGGTTTTGCGACACGTCGACCGTTGAGTCATGTAGCGTTGCCAATCTCTCACGCCGATTGGTCGCGGGCGAAGAGTAGCGACCGGTAAGACTCGAACCCACAATCTTTCGATTGTGATGTCATGATGTTGTGATGTCACAGAATGGATTGTGGTCGGCTGCTCCCGAGCGCTGTGATCCCCAAGGATCAAGCGGTGCACGTGTGTTCGGTTATTCTTACTTGATACCTTTTGTCCTTCTGAAGTTTGTGGTTTTGCGATGATGACTGTTCGGTATGGTCTGTAAGAAGGAAGAGCGAGTTGCTAGGCATGTTCGTAGAACGTGTTTAACTGATGGTAAGGTCAAACTAGGTAATGCCACCTGGTAAACTAAATTCACACACTAGGTAGTGTCAACGAAGGAGGTTTTCCACATTCACAGACGGCAGCTCCCCAGAACAGAGGCCATGAGTTGGCAGGCCCCCTGCATGGTCAGTGCCCCTTGAGGCTATCGGGCTCCTAAGTTTGCGGAAACCTCTGAATTGCCGGGGCCTTCTGGGATCCATGGAAGGGCGAAGGCACCTCATTTGGTCAGGGGCAAGGGGGGAGGGGAGGCACAAACACTCATTTTAGACCCATTTACGATGCAACGTTACAGGGATAACGCTAAGCTTTGTATAATTTTATATTGGGGGAGCCGCTCTCCTGTCCCCTATTCCTCTGCCCGTAGGTTTATAGACCCTTCACGTTCTTTGACCTGAGTTGTCGGTTAATCTGGGGCTCCATGGCCCCTGGAGGTTACAGAACCACCATGGGGTTCCAGTACCCTTGAATTTGAGTGTCCCCTTGAGTTTCCAGGACCCCTGAATTGGCCTGAGTCCTTGTGATCCCATGATTTACAGTTCTGCTCAGTTGTCAAGGCCCCTGCGTTTTCTGGATCCCGGGTTCTCTGGGGCTCCAGAACCCATTGATGTGTTAGGGCACCGGATATTCCAGGTCTCCTCTCCAGAGGCCCCACTTCCCTGGTCTACTCCCCGAGTTTCCAGGGCCCCATCTCCGACTTTCCAGCCCTTCTCCGGGTTTTTAGCGCCCCCTGAATGCAAGGTGCCCTCTCAGATGCCAGACTGGCCTAGTAAGAGCGGAGAGAGCCTCATGTTCGCGAAATGACGTCTAAGCGGTCTGAAAGAACTCTCTCCAGACTGTTCAGTGCAGGGGGGACTGCCTCCACTTCATCCTTATCCACCATTTGGCTACGCCACTGCCTTCCCGTTCAACAAGACAGTCGTCTCAAATGACATGCCCCCCCCCCCAATATTTGTTGGGGGAATCCCACCCCTCGGGGACTTGCATCCGCACCTCCACATCCCTGCTTTCGTACTTCACGATCGCAGGGAACGTTCAGAATATGCTTTCCTAGCGTGACCTTGTCCGTATTCGTGCACTTCGACACAAAACACCAACGATGTTTGTCCGCAGTACCGGCAGTATCTGTTACTGCTACAATGAAAGCTGTCTGCAAAACATACTCGGAACTACACAATAATAAGAGCAACACCAGGGCTGCGAACTACCCGCGTCCTTTATGCTTTCGCCGCTTGCGGCTCGGCTCGGGCCGTGCGCTGTCCATCCTGTGACTTAACACCAATCAGAAACTGTTCTCTAGTCACGTGACTTAAAGCTTTCGGTGGTGTTGATATATTCCAAGGCTATAGAACACCAGGTAGAACGCTCCGCTTCCCAAAAAGGGAGACGCTTGAGAGCACCATCAATTCTATAAACTTGAGTCGACCAATCAGCGTTTGACGACCTCCGCCGATCGTGGCAATAGTAAAGGCCGTAGGACAAAACTTGTGGAAGGTATTATCCATATATTATTCCATTTTTTCGTGCTAATTTTCTACAAAGGCATTCTGGCTACTTTAATCTTGATCTTGAATACTACTTTATCACAATGTCACCGCTGATAGGGGAAAACAATTGGTATTTGTGTGGATGTCACCGGTTTCGCCGCACTAAAGACAAAATGTGTTTGTTTAGACCGACGGAGGTCGTCAAACGCTGATTGGTCGGTTCAAGCGTCTCCCTTTTTTATTGGACTACAATGCTGGAGCGCACCCCCCTGATATATTCCGAAAATCCGAGGTGTTTTACGGGCAGAAAAACATGAACGAAATATTGACCATATTTTATTGATGTGGCAGACATAAAATCATACCTTGTGGGATAAAACAACCAATCCATTGTCCAGAGTGAGGTGAGAAGCAGGGCTGGATTTGTGCTATTTAGTCATGGATGTGAAGGTGAATTGGGGGGAGGGGTAATCGAATACGGAGAGAATATTTGTCTTAAAGCATATGACGTCAGAATCTCAGTTTGCGCCTTCCGGTGAATATTGAGCGCTTTGCGACAGAACATTTCACGGTCAAACAACCTCCAAATTAAACCTCCAAATGATAAAAGTGAGTGGATAATTGTATGGAACGATCATGTTCTGGATGCCCCAAAATTCAAGAACAGCCTATTTTTCCAACCCGGGTGTCTGACACTGTTGTCTGTTTTTAGTTACCCTATTTACTGCTGGTCGCTGACATTTTAATCATTTATCGATACTCGTATTTTAAATGTAAATATGCCTACATGAATGTATCGCAATCGTATCGGCTCAGATCATTTATATGGCGATTATTGGCTTCTGCTGCAGTGGACCGGCCAGTTTCCCGCTAACGTTGCTGTATTTTCGGCGTCATCAATTGTCACGTGCTGATGATTATTGGCTTCTGCTACAATGGACCGGCCAGTTTCCCGCCGACGTTGCTGTATTCTCAGTGTGATCAGTTGCCGTGCGGTGGAGCGTGTTTTCGCAGCCGCCGCCATTCCGCGTGCAGGTGCCCGACACTAACTACGTCTTCCTCGGCGACTTCGTGGACCGCGGCTACTACAGCCTGGAGACGCTCACCCGGCTGCTGACGCTGAAGGCCAAGTGGCCCGACAAGATCACACTGCTGCGCGGCAACCACGAGTCCCGCCAGATCACCCAGGTGTACGGCTTCTATGGTGGGTACTGCCCGGTCACCCATATCTTCAATTGTTATAGGGGTGCGCTCAGAGATGCGGCAATACCTCCAGATCACCAGATTTATGGCCTCTATGGTGGGTACGTGCGGCCATATCGGAGGAGCGCCAAATGCAATGCTTGGCATGAAGTCAAACCTTCCGGAAATGTTGATTTCAGAACTTCTCAGGTAAATTAAAGGTCAATCTCCCCCAAGACGAAAATTTTCACGAGTAATCGAACCCTGGGTAAAGGAAAACAAAAGCCGATACTCGCTTCAACTGTTCAACACAATGTTCCTCAATATCTTTTATTCCCAATATTCCTCAATATTAACTATGCGAATTTGCTACATTTCTACATTTGCTACATTTCGACCCATGGGTCCAAGGTCAGATCTGGTCCACGTGCTGTCTGCTGTTCGTGCTTTGGAAACTCCGGAAATGCTGTCCGAAAACACTGTTCTCTTGTATCCAGAGGTGAAAATGCTTGCGAAATGCGGTTCCTTGTCAAACTTAACCTAAAATTGACTTAGAAGCTGAAAGTGGTCATCTGAGGTGAATCTGGATCTATGAGCTCGAATGACATTGGAAAGGTCAACGACCTGCATGTTAGCTGAGATGTCTGTCACACTACCACGTCCACCATTGGCCATTTGGGGCAATAAGTGAGGTCAAGCGCCGACAACTCGCGATCTCGACTGACGACTGCCTGGCATGCTGCCTGTTATGTCGCGATCTCGACGAACGATTATCTGGCATGCTGCCTGTTACGTCGCGATCTCGACGCACTATTATCTGACATGCTGCCTGTTATGGGATCACGGCTCCGTGACCTGACGTCACATCTTCAAATGTTTTATACCGTAAGGTCGGCAAAGGACGTGGCGTCAGCTACGGCAAACGGTGACACTAACTCGCGCCGTGCTTCCGTCCTCGCGAGAAAAACCCTGCGGGAGCTTCCACCAGCCCACTGCACGGGCGAGAGTCAATGTCGTAGTAAAACAAAATGTGCAGGGAATTTTGAGGCATGATTTACGAAATGGTATGTCGGGTGGATGGTTCCCAATAATGCAATTTGTGAGCGAGCAGTCTGGAGGTAAGTTGCCCGGCTCCCAACTTAAAGATTGTGGGTTTTAGTGCCACCTGTCGCTACTCGTTGGCCCACGACCAATCGGTGTGAGCTATTGGTGACGTCATATGACCTAGCAGTCGACACGTCGTAAAATTGAAAACCACAATGACTCAATTGAATAAATGTTTAAGTTGTCTCCTCTCTTTCGTTTCAGACGAGTGTCAGAAGAAGTATGGAAACGCCAACGCATGGAAATACTGCTGCAAAGTGTTTGATGTACTGACCATAGCCGCAGTACGTACATTTCTTGCTCGACGATTCGCCCAAGCCACAGAAGGACAATTGTGTTAAGTGTTCGGCATTGTTTGTGTTTGTAAAGTTGTGCATTGAATGGCTTGGTAACCACGTTGGAAGTGCATTTTCAAGCTGAATGGTACAACTTTAGCACACTTTGCTTGCAAACGACTGGCAATCCATTAACCTGGAATATCACAGTTGTCGCCGAAAGTGGAGTCATTTTATAAGGCACGTTCCGGGTTCGTACGCTGGGCTGCACATGCCTTTCACTCAGGCAACATTTATCTATGTCACTACATACACGGTTCCGGTTTTAATATCGATTTCATTTTCCGCATACAGAAAACATGGTCAGATGTTCACAGCATCCATATGTGCTTCAGCCTTTCGCCGATGATTGCTGATTCCGTGTGACGTATTGAGCGCGTGGAGTGTAGTGTCGCCAAGTTCGCTTTCAGTTCAGCGTGAGATTTATACCAAACTCGCCAGTTTTTACTATCAAGGATGCAAATAAACTGTGAAAGCATGAGCATACAATTGGTAAAACAATCCCATTGTGTTCTGGTAATTGCTGAGCAACACTGCATGTCTGATGAATACGAACACTAACATTAGCTCCAGACTATATATCATAATTTTATCAGGTAGAATTGATAAGGGTCAATGAAAAATGTTCATAAAACAAATTGAGGACTTGCAATGCAAGTATTTTCCCAGTAGCATGCTATTTACATCCATGCTCGTGAATTTGAACACACTGGTGGAGTGCGTGTCCAAAATCTCTCATCGTCCCAATGTGTAGCACTTACGTTTGTAATGAATGTGATAAAAGCAAAGCAAGGAAAGTAACGTGGTCATAATTCAGCAACCTACGACATAAATATGGCAAACAGGCGTGAATATACAATATTGGCGTTTGCAATCGTTCTCGGCGTCCTTTTCCAATATTTTTATCTCGGCTTTCACCTGAACATTCACAACAACAAAAAATCTGATCAATAGGCAAAAAGTGTCATGTGAGCAGTACCATTGCCCCTAGTGCCTTATTAAGTGCAAGGGATACATTTCGTGTAGCTACGATGACATTCATCTCCACTGTTGGATTTTGTGACGTGTGGATATTGTGATTTGCCAGGTGGCCGTGAATACAAAATGGTGGTGATGAACCATTGTAGATTACGCTGTAGAAATTCATGCTGTTGAGAGCTTATTACATGCGGTTTGAAATGCCACCTTGTTGAGAATGAGTGACCTGACCTGTGCTGGCCGGTGCCGTCTGAAGCGATAACGTCTGACCTGTGACGATCCATGTCGTCAGATTGTCGAGGACGAGGTGCTGTGCGTACACGGCGGTCTGTCGCCCTACATCAAGTCGCTCGACCAGGTTCGCGTCATCGACCGGAATCAGGAGATTCCGCACCAAGGTGAGTGCGGCGCCACGGTGTGCACGAGCCAGGCCTGCCCGCCACTGGTAGCGGCACTACGCGGCAGCCGTCCCCTGCCGGACGGCGGCAGGACACGGTGTGCACCAGCCGGCCCTCCCCGCCACTGGTAGCGGCACTACGCCGCGCCCTCCGGACGGCGGCAGGACACGGTGTGCACCAGCCGGCCCTCCCCGCCACTGGTAGCGGCACTACGCGGCAGCCGTCCCCTGCCGGACGTCGGCAGGACACGGTGTGCACGAGCCAGGCCTGCCCGCCACTGGTAGCGGCACTACGCGGCAGCCGTCCCCTGCCGGACGGCGGCAGGACACGGTGTGCACGAGCCAGGCCTGCCCGCCACTGGTAGCGGCACTACGCGGCAGCCGTCCCCTGCCGGACGGCGGCAGGACACGGTGTGCACGAGCCAGGCCTGCCCGCCACTGGTAGCGGCACTACGCGGCAGCCGTCCCCTGCCGGACGGCGGCAGACACGGTGTGCACGAGCCGGCCTGCCACTGGTAGCGGCACTACGCGGCAGCCGTCCCCTGCCGGACGGCGGCAGGACACGGTGTGCACGAGCCAGGCCTGCCCGCCACTGGTAGCGGCACTACGCGGCAGCCGTCCCCTGCCGGACGGCGGCAGGACACGGTGTGCACGAGCCAGGCCTGCCCGCCACTGGTAGCGGCACTACGCGGCAGCCGTCCCCTGCCGGACGGCGGCAGGACACGGTGTGCACGAGCCAGGCCTGCCCGCCACTGGTAGCGGCACTACGCGGCAGCCGTCCCCTGCCGGACGGCGGCAGGACACGGTGTGCACGGGCGGGGCCCCCCGCCACTGGTAGCGGCACACGCGGCGCCGTCCCCGCCGGACGGCGGCAGACCGGCAGGCCTCCCGCCACTGGGACGTCACTGTAGCGGCACTATATCTACAAGCCAGGCCTCCCAGTCACTGGTAGCGGCACCGTATCTAGTCAACCTCTTTTTATTACATATTGACTGTTGCGTATTATTATTGGTATTATTATTCTGACCTATCTGGTTGGCCTTTCGCCAGTGTTGGTCAATTTAATGCTGTGAGAAAACTTTGTGAACTGACATGGGACTTTGACGCCTTAGCCTTCCCGTGTGCGGCATTTTGCCATCTTTGCCGGTGGAGGGGGGGGGGGGGGCGAACCCCTGGCGTTTCCAAACGAAGCGTGGTAGAGAGACGAAACAAAAACGGTTTGTGGATGGGATGTGATCTTGCGATTGATACCCGATATTTGTACATGGGAGTGATAGGTGACGCTCCAAAAAAATATCAGAGGGTTCCGTTGAGCGGTTGGGAAGCTATTCACGAGAAACCCTCAAGAGCTGCATCAACGCTCTCCACCGGCCAGGGTAAAATGACCTGATTTGACATTACCGTGCAGTTTCTGTAACTCTGCGTGACCCCGCCAGGTGCCTTCTGTGATTTGGTATGGTCTGATCCGGAGGATGTCGACTCGTGGTCCACCAGTCCTCGTGGCGCCGGCTGGCTTTTCGGCGCCAACGTGACACACGAGTTCATGCAGGAGAATCGGCTGGATCTCATCTGTCGGGCCCACCAGCTCGTGCACGAAGGTAAGCCTACCCGCTTGTTGAGGAGCACGTCAGTCGGCATCAAATTATGCTGTATATCGATGGTCGCTGGCCTCACAGTCTGCCCAATCCCCATTTGCACATCAAGGGCGTTGGGGTGATCATTTAAGACATCCCTGAATTTCACAACTGACAAAGCTAGAGCGCCGAGGCCAGTGCTTTTCTAATGTTTACACGGGTTTCAGATGGCTGATGGTTGATTTTTGGAGTCTGTTCTTGCTATCTGCTGTTGGTCGGTCGACCCTCATCCTATGCCGAGGGCTATACCGTTGGCAGGTGGTTAATTTTTTTAGTCTTTAGCCGCGGTCTGCCGGCGGTCGGTCGATTCCCACCCTACGCCAATGGAGAGTAAATTTATCCCCCTAACTGTTGTTCTCGACCACGTTGATGCACACGGTTTTCACCGGCGCGTAGTGCAGTCCATCATCTATTCAGTCGTGTAAAAAATGGTTTACCTGTTACCGTTCAATCTCCAGGTCGGATCAAGGGGTTCAAGGTCAGGGTGTCGCCGGCCGACGGATCTATCTTGCCGGCCGACGAATCTATTTTACCGGCCGACTGATCTATTTTTCCGGCCGACGGATCTATTTTGCCGGCCGATGGATCTATTTTGCCGGCCGATGGATCTATTTTTCCGGTTTCGATTCCTTGTCGCTAATCAAATGCCATCCACCGGTAAAACGTGACATAAATAGCTATTGAAGCTTCTGGCGAACACCATGCGGTTGTCGAACTTCGAATTCAAGTTCAAGTTCATGCGTGAGAGGCGTGGGAAGCAATTTTGTTTTGTCCGCGGTCCAAAGTAATTGTGCCCTAGCTTTCAAACTACGAACGATAAAGCGATCAATCAAATACAAATCGACTTGGGAAAATGCGCTGCAGCACATCATGCTCAAATACTTGATGAAGGTCGTGCAATGACATTTGACCGAGCAAGGTCACCCACTTTCAGGGCTACACTTTTCACACGTGACCGATTATGGTGTGTGCATTTTAGTGTAAAAAGACAGGTAAATTCGATTCAGCATCAAACTTAGGAAGCAATTTGTTCCCAAAACGTCAACTTGGCTCACCAGGTCACCTGGATCATTGACATCAAGTGACATATGTCCTGTTCGTATAAGGTGAGAAGAAAGAGCTTTGAATTCGAATTCAGTGTTGAAAACTACCCAAGAAGTCTATTATTTACTAAAAAGGTGATTTCACCTGTCGCCACTCTTCGCCCGTGGCCAATCAGCGTGAGAGATTGGCGACGCTACATGATTCAACGGTCGATATGTCGTAAAGCCAATAACCAACCGACCAACCAGCTAAAAGATGATCAGATCAAGCCAGCCCAAGTCCCTTGGGCCATTGATCTAGGATGGCCTTAAAAGGCTGCAAACATTGAAGTCCACCTAGAAGACATGCCAACTCATGTAATAAGAGCATGCCATTATTCAGCAGCTAAAGACGATCAAGAGTATTTCAACATTTAATTATTTTTGCGGAGAGGGGTACAGGTACACATTTTGAGTCATGCTTCCATGACTTGACCCGATAGCGACCTGAAAGTTTGCACATTTCTGGAGGATATTGCGTGCTATGTTACATATTCTGATTTTTCGTTATGGTTCTTAGGTTGCAAATTCTGAGCATCGAAACAAAAATTTATTTTTAACCTTGACCTGAGCTCATAACCTGACCTGAGATCACCCAAACTATTTATCTATTTTAGCGTCAACAGATATCTACACATCGATATGCAAATCGTTTAGGTATCTTGGAAACCATATTTTTGACAGCTCTAGGAAAAGTACCCTAGACATGGCGCCAAAATATGTGACCTGAATGACCTCATCTAACTCGGTGATTCTGGGCCAGTGTGGGCCAGTATCTAGGAAGTATGCCAAATTTTAGCGCTATCGTGCCACGCTTGGCGCCTATGTAGGAAACATGAGGAACAACCCTCCCCCCCCCCGGGCAGTTCGAGGGTTAGCCCGCGCCGTCTCGGGGCGTCTTTTTACCCCCCCCCCTAAGGTTCTCCACGGATAGTGAAGAAACGGCGTGCCAAAATTTGGCATACCTTTTCCCACATCAATCTGACATGTGTGAAGATTTTCAAGTCAGGTCATGCACAGCCAGCGAGTTAGTCGAGGTCAAGTGAGGTCACGTCTAAAAAAGTTCAACCAGTCGTCATGCTTTAATGGGTAAAGGTATTTGAATGAAACTTTCAGCGTTTGCATATCTTCAGGGATGCAACAAAACACACCAGTGGAATGTTTGCGTGTTTCATAACATTTGTTTTGCATATTTGCCCATGAGGGCTAAAATCGAAGATTCTGGCTAAATTAAGCACTTTTTATGAGGCTAATGTCACTTAAAACAACGTTTCTCCGTGCGTTCTACCCATTATAAAAATATAAATTCGAAAACTGGTATGTTTCGGGTACGGTTGACTGGTATGTACAGATGATTGACACTAATCCTACCAGTACCGTGATCGGTAGTCGGCGCCATTTGGGACGCTGGGCGCGTGAATGCAATGGACTGGCCATGAGGCCCCACTGCTGCAGACACATGATCGGACGCCATTCCGACACGAGACACGTTTTGTCTCATCGCAGCTGCACTCGCGGCAGCCCGTAAGCACGCCAATTCAATCAAATTTCTGCGTAAATAAATCTGAGAATGTCGGAAGTGAATATCGGAATTCAGTAAGACCTATTCCGACAAACGGGCACAGTGGATTCAGACTTAGGTTGCCTGCTTAACCCGTTAAGGACCAGTGGGACCTTTTGGTACCATGTGTTCAGAGTAAAATATGAGGTAATGTTCCTATAGTGAGAGCCAGTTTAATGGCATTCCTACGTTGACAAGACTTTGACCGTATTCAGTTTGTGAGAAGGGTGGTATTTGGTGGAGCCAAAAGTTAGCAGAAATAATGATGTCAGGGGTTACCCCTGATAATGACTATTTTTTTTTTTTATGTCTTCCGGGGATGTGATTTATTATTGGCAGTGCCCATGTCAGTGACGGTCGACACGACATATATGCGATTCCTATGCATGACATATATAACCGGAGGAATCGCCAAGTTCAGCGTTATGTCATGAACAATGAAACGGTGTGTACCTGCGAGCGAAGAGATCGAAGTGATCGGCGACATCTATCTGGAAGGAGATGAGTGGGCTTTCGTAAACGTGTCACCTGACTGATCTCAGTGATGTAGACGAGCTGAATGACTATGCCACTGGACCAGCAGAAGTGCACGATATTCCTGGCACCCTGGAAGTGCAGATCAATCGTGACCTGGATGAACCCGAACAGTCTGACCCTACAAGTCAAACGTCAGGAGCTGACATCATCCCAGCAAAGAGGAGACGCAAGAAGAAAAACGCGCCAGTGTGGCGCCATGTTTCACCAGAGTACACTAGATGGGAGAATGCGTACAATTCGGCTCGATGCACCTCCCGTCAAAACATCACTGAATGGATGTACACCTGTGGAGATCATGGAAGAGCTGCTGACTCCGGATATATTTCAACGCATCCAGACGGAGACTCTGCGGTACTCTCTACATGTGAAAATGACCAAATGACCCACTCTTCTCGATAGATGATAGCGACCTGAGTATGTTCACCTGGAATTCTCATCTTCTCTGGATATATCACGCTGCCAAGCGAAAAGCTCTACTGGTCAGAGGCAGATAATCTAAGCCATGTCATAGTTCGGAAGGCTATGCCACGCAGCAAGTACATGCAAGTATAACAGTATCTTCAATTGCAGACAACTCGAGGAAGCAGACCAGCACGGATTGAGCTTACAAGGTCCAGCCATTGACTGATAGGCTTAACGAGTCGTTGCAGAGGTTTAGCATAGATCAGGAAAAACTAGCTGTGGACGAGATGATCGTCTACTACTACGGATGTCACGGGCTGAAGCAGTTCATCCATGCGAAGCCCATCCGTTTCGGCTCCAAACTGTGGGCTTTGTGCCGGGAAGATGTACTGTGGAAAGGAGCAGCGCCCTCAGCTGCAGTACATGCCTATGGGGACGAGGGTGGTGTTCGACATTATAAGTGTCATTTCAGATCCAAGAGGTCACGAGGCCTAGTTTCACAATTTATTCACGTCTGGGGCGCTGCTCGCGGAGCTCAGGAATCGTGGCATCCGTGCCACAGGTACTTCGAGGAAAAACGGATGGAAAAATGTCCCACCAAACCAACAAAGGTCCTTCAAAAAGAGAAACGAGGTACGTTTCGCTACCGGTTTGGTTGGTTGGTTGGTTATTGGAGTTTAGGGGCGCATCGACTGCACCGGTCTCGTTACCGGTTTGAAATGACGGAATAAATCCTGGCAGTCCGCTGGAATGATAACAAAGTTGTCAGCGTGATGTATCCTGCAATTATAGATGAACATGCAAGATGGCAAATCAGTCAAATTCCCTAACCAAACACGTTTGACTGGCTTTAAAAAGATAGTAACCGAAACAATGATCAATGATCATATTGGCTGCATTACTTCGAACCAGCGATCATTTGTTTCCCCTCCCCAAGCGCCAAACGGCGGCCGCCGTGCCGGGTCGAGCGCGCGCGGCGTCCGAATCGCGCGCAGCGCTCAGGACCAGTGGGACCTTTTGGTACCGGGCCATATCTCGAAAACGGCTGGAGATAACTTCCTAATTTTTCACAACTTTGTACTTGTTCGATTACGAGACTGTTGGCCAAAAATAATCAAAATTGCTCGGTGAATTATGTATCCGGGTTTATTAACGGGTTCATATACGGCAGAAGAGCCAGGTTACGGAACAGCAATTACAACGTATCTCAAGCTTTAACGCAACTATACCGACCTGTCTAGTTGGCATAGAGCATGCCAGGCTGTGTCACGGTCCCCTGCGCCTCGCAGCCATCCCGCTCAACGTCGGGGACGTCCGGGAGCTGACACTGACCGATATTGGGCGCGCAGGTCACGTGGTGTCATGACGTAACACGTAGCTGGCGCCTGGATGGCTGCCCCAAAGTCAAAGCCGGCTGGACTGCCACCGACTGAGGTCCATCAGCGCTGGACCGCCACCGAACTAGCTACACCCTAACATCTCTTCTTTGAACATAGAATGCGCGCACTACAATGACAGTATTGTGGTGAAAACTGCTTAAAAACAGCCTGGAAGACCAAGTCTAAATCTGGGCAAAATAATTAGGGCTTGAAACACTGTAGCAAGAATGTTATCAGGATTTCATGGTGTGGCCGCTCAGAGGAACTCCTGTACTTGTGAATGTACTTGCTTGGGCTTCGCTCTCGCTGGTAGCCAGGAATTTAGGAGTTTCCCGCGAAAGGGATAAACCCTTGGTAACCCCCAAAGACCCTTTTCCTCGAAAACCATTAAACCCAAACATTTTTAGACTCCATCCGTTTTAATGAGATTAGCGTACTCAAGTGTCGCACTCCGTCCAGCTTCGATTCAGTTGCTACTAACCTTGCGAATTCAGGAGAGCCTTGTGACACGATGGAGGGGAAGCTGTAGCAAGTTAATCCTTTTATCTATATCACTGTTTACTATTTTTACTGTATGCAAGGTCGTCTGGCTAGCTTATTGATGCCCAACAAGTCTCCGCGAGTTTCCAGAGGAAGCGGACACCACGCTGCTGATTTATGTTTGAAAGTTGCAGAAACATCAGCAAATCATGTATACGAACAGAACGGACCATCTGCTCCACCCGTTCCCCGAGGCGTCGTGTCGTGCGGTGTCGTTTGATGGTGGATTGACACGTGTCCCCATTGCCACAAGGCAGTGTTACAATTATGGTTTCTCGTGAGGTGTGAGATGGAATAAGTACAGCAGGATGTCGAAATCGCCACGGAAATAATGTGAGATCAAGTACTCGTGAAGTCCTTCAAACCTAGTTTTGAGACAATTGAGTACATATGACTGCACCCGTTTCGCGTGTTTTGAGAGGTACCTAATTTGGGGATATATATCAGCGATAACGATACAAATACCTATATGCTATAAACCAGCGTTGTATAACATCACATCATAGGCAATCCCTTTACCTGGAATTGCGCCAAGGGGTGTTCGGTATCACGATCCAGGATCCGTTATAGTGAGCATACTTATCAATTGGATACTGTTAGAAGCAAGGCATGAAAGACTTCGCAAACACGCACCAAGATGTCAATACATTTTGGGAAGGATGTCGATTCAGTGTTCAGTAAGTGGTATATTCCACCCTATTTCACGAATAATTTATCACTGCCACACTGCCACAGGTTACAAGTACATGTTCGACGAGAAGCTGGTGACGGTGTGGTCGGCGCCCAATTACTGCTACCGCTGCGGCAACGTCGCCGCCATGCTCTGCTTCAACGACGTACACGACCGCCGAGTCAAGATCTTCAGCGCCGTCGCTGAGGAGGATCGTAAAGTGCCTGCCAGCATCACCACGCCATACTTTTTATAGGTGGCGCTACTGGCGGTCGGGCGCTTAAAGAGGGCACTGCTGTCGCCGACGGCGTCGGCTCGGCTGCGTCAGGACGCACCGGCGGCTGCCGCGCGGCGTGCGTGAGCAAGGGCTGGCGCCGAGCTGCGCAACGTGCAGTTGGTTCTGTGATACCTGCGATCCCGGGAGCGCTCCAAGCTGTTCATCGGTAGCTGCAGCATGCTCCCGTGCCATCTTTTGTACCGTATCCATGTATCCTACCTCTGCCCCTGCCTGACCTGATTTTAAGCTCTTTCACGTATTGGTTCGCTACGGGCATTTTATCTGTGCGACTGTGAATACGGTTTTAACTGGTGAAGCTAGTGATGAAATACAAGATGGATGCTACCTCGAACTGGATGATACTTTTTTTTGACAAAATGGGTGCTACCTTTTCAGGGGAACAGAAGATATTCGGCAGAAAAGGGTTGAAACGTGTCACAGATGTTCAGTGCACAGGACCAAAACGAGCTGGACGCTCGTCATCGTCAGCCACACTTTTATTTTGACAGTGAACTTGCCTGACAGTCTAATTTATGCTAGCTCAACCTGGCATGACTCCGCCCAGTTGCGTGGTCAAGGGGCGACAGGGGCGGCCGCCCCTTGTACAGAGAGGACTACTGGTGGAAGGACCCCTGATGGTCGGAGAGGGCCCAGATCCGGTCTATGTGGCCCCTCGGCCGATGGGGCCACGAAACGCACAGAGGTTTCCTTGCGTGATACTTTTGCAGTACCAAGCTTTTGATGACCCAAGCTTTTGCAGAGTTGGTTACTGGAGTTGGAGTCCGGCCGGACGCAATGTCCTGGGCTGTGAAAGAGGGTCCCTGGGCCGACGGATAGGGACCTCGTATCGGACGTGCATATCCACTGGGTCGCCTTTGCCCACGTTGGTGGGGAAGGGCTCGGAGTTGACAGCGGACCCAGGCCGATGAAGAGGCCTTCGTGTTACGGAGACGATGCGGGCCGAAGCGGAGGGTTTCTGACGTTACGTAAATCGCCTCTAAACTCGTGGAGGGGTCCGGGCTGTTGCATTGGCGTTTCCAAAGGGTGAGGGACACCCGCCCTCTGGCGAGTACGATGGAGCCCAACAGGAGGCCGCCCTAAGGGTCAGAGATATAACCGAGGAAGTTTTGAAACACATCTAGCAGGTTGTGTGGAAAGGGCACTTGAGACATGCATACGTCCACCCTGAGGGCTGGCATGGACCGTGAAGGTAAGAGAGGACCCGCCCGAAAGCTGGAATACCCGTTCCAGCTGGAAAGAGCAATCTCAACTGGAATGGGACCCTAATAGCTGAGGAATAAACGGGGCTCCTGAGGGTCAGATAGGGCTGGAACACTCTGGGTTTGAAAGGATCCCTGAGGGATGAGCAGGGCCCCTAAAAGTTGGAGAGGACTAGTGAAGGCCCATCTCAGATCTGAAATTCCCCCAAAATGAGAGCTAGACGAGACTATTGAGGACTATGATGGGCATCTAGGCACAGGAGAGGGCAGAGGCGCAGCCAAGCTCCCCCTTAGCAACCAAAAATGCACGCGATCAAACGACAAACGACCCGTGAGAGTTAAGGTGAGTCCCTAAGGCCAACGATGGTTGTGAAGAATACTGAGGGCCATCGTCAGAGCTAGAAAGACTGTCAAGGACAGGGAAGGGCCCCTAGCGGTGGATAGGATCCCTGACGATTGAAAATGGTCACTGAGCCTAGAGAGGACTGTAGTGGGATACCCAAGAGGCTTAGAACGGGTCTCTAAGAGAAGAACAGTACCCCTTAGATCCACAGAGAGTCCTTGAGGGCTAGCGATGGATGTGAGGAGTACTGGGAGCCAGTTTCAGAGCTATAATTGCATTGCTAGCCCGAAAGATTGTCAAGGGCTGGTGAGGTCCCCTGAGAGCTAGGGCGGACCGAACTGTGATGCGCCTGATGCTTTGGAGGAACGTTGAGGGATGAAAAGCGCCACCTAAAAACTGAGGAGGGTTTCGAAAGCTGACGATCTTTGTAAGAAAATGTGAGGCGTGTCTTGGAGCTGCAGAATTCCCCTGTAGGCTGAGAGGTTTGTCGAGGACTAAGAATGACCCATATAAGTGGGAGAAGGCTCCTGACGTATGAATAGGTCCCCTGAGAGCCAGGGAGGACTGGACTAGGATGTTCTTGAGTTTTGGATGGGCATCTGAGAGATCGGGGCCCCTGAGAGCTAAGAGAGTCCTTGAGAACTGGCGGTGGGTGCGAGGAATACTGAGTGCCAGCCTCAGAGATAAGATATCCTTCAGAACAATAAATGCTGTCAAGGACTGGGAAGGTCGCCCACGGCCACCCCAGCGGCGGTAGCAGCCCCTGTGGCCATGGCCATCCTAACGGCCACAGCCGTCCCAGCGGTGACGACCGCTTAAGCGGCCACAGCTGTCCCAGTGGCCTGACCACAGCTGCTCCAGCAGTTACGGTCGCTCCAGCGATGGCGAAACAGACAGCCCAGCGATGGCTGTGACGACGGCCTCTCCAGCGGGGCCAGTTTTTTTTTGCGCCGTAGACCCGGGTAACACTGCCGAAGCAAAAAGAAAGAAGAAAATAATTTGCAGGATGCTGTGTGTTCTGCATAGCTGATCATGCATGTTACGAGTTCTTCCCTTGTCTCCAAAGCTTGCACTTATTTTTCCCCACTGGTGTCCACGCCTCATTTCGGGAAAGTATGACGGTGTTGAAAATGCGCAACAATATGGGCCCACCCTTATCATGAACACCTTCCCCATCAGAGGCGCATCCAAATGGGGGCTGGGAGCCCCTGCCCCCTAGCACCTAGGAATACACAAGATGAAAGGATACATTTTTAGATTTTCACCACGCAAGGCAATCGATTTTGCAAAACCTTCACCGGAAGAAATGTGATGACACACTTTCCGTGTGTCATCACATTTCTTCTTTTTTTTGGGGGTTGGCACCACTTACGGAAATCCTCGTTGCGCTGCTGCTCTCCATGAAACTATATCTGAACGTAGCCTATAAGAAAAAGAAGCATATATATATATATATATCATATATATATATATATATATATATATATATATATATATATATATATATATATATATATATATATATATATATATATATATATATATATATATATATATATATATATATATATATATATATATATATTATATATATATATATATATATATATATAATATATATATATATATATATATATATATATATATATATATATATATATATATATATATATATATGTATATATGCATAAGATATATATATATATATATATATATATATATATATATATATATATATATATACTATACTTATGCTATGTCGTCCGCTGGAGCTGCCTCACACACCGCTATGGGTGAACCCCCACCTCCTGCTATATCGTCCGCTGTGTCTGACCATCATCGGAAGACCTACCTCGGGGTTCCAGCACTCTCTGATTGGTCATCACACACGACCCACCTCACTGTGAAGATCTTCCACCTTTCATGTGTCAATCCTTGACCAAGTAAGTCGCAGCGATGCTTGTCTAGCTCACATTCAAATAGTTCAATTAATAATTTTCATGGCAAACCCATACGCAGGTATATATTGTCTGCAGTCCTAGATCTTACATGAGCGATTACAGGACAAATCACCAAGGCATGTTCCTCACACACCCTCCGATATTCACTAAAATGGGTCCATATGGTTATCCATGCCCCAGATTATGATTGATATTTTCAGTGTTCTCTTGAGATTTCAGTGGTCGAGTTGCAGGTCATGGACACAGAAGTCACGGAGAAAGTGCGTATCGATCAAAATAAAACTTAACGGTAACAATTTGAATTCCAAACTTATACATCACTTGAAAGAAGAAGACCTAACCAATACAATACAATAGTTGTGATCTGCCTTCAAGTTATGTGAACTCGTGACCTTTCGAAACCATCCAATTTTTATTTGTATTTCGTCATCAAACATTGCCACATCAATTGTCTAACTGTGAGCATCAATATTTGTTTTTGGAAAGCTAACCCCATAATTGGTCGCTGAGGTGAAATGACAGGGCCTGACCTGACCTCCAGATAGTGTCATTGTGCGTCACCATGATCATAACCGATAAGGATGTTGTTTTAAAGCTGTTCGCTTGCAGCATACTATCGTGGTAGTATTAAGCGTGTCAAAGAGATTGCATCTGGGTCGGTGACCTGACCCCGAAATAGTGGCTTTGTGTGCATTGCAGAATATGACCGATATGGGTGCCATTTTAAAGCGCTTTTCTCATAGGCCAAGGCAGTCACAAATGTAAGTGTATGAAAGGTCACAGAGTTCACATATGAGTCAGTGACCTGATTTCAAAATTTAGGTTGTATGTGCATTATTGAAGGTATTTGATATGGGTGTGATCGAAAACAGTTTATTCAGAGAGCGTGACAGTGCCAAAACCTGCCATGTGAGGTCGCAAAGGTTACACAGGTGAGCACGTTGGCCTAACTTTGAAATTAAGATTTGCGTCAAATAAAAAACCCCGAAGCCTTCTAAGAAATCTAAGAAAGCCTTCTAAGTGGATTTCTTCCATTTCTTAGGGAGCTATTTGATATCAAAGAACATATTTCAGTTAATAGCACATTTAGCTAAAAGCGAATCTTGAACATAGCAGGTACACATGCACATCATGTGAGGATCCTCCAAAGTTCAACGCAGCACTATTCGAGGCAGGGTCACGCATGCCAGTTACGAACGCGGGGTACACAGTGGTTGACATCCGCAGATGTATCATTTTTATACTACCATGATCTCTTTCCATCTAACGGAACACAGCTTTGAATTCTCTTCATGCTCTTCACGAGAAGCGATTCACGTACCCGAGCTACAGGCTCATCGACCACACTACACATTCCGGGCGCTGAGACAAAGAAAAAGACTTAATCCTGGTGCTGAGGGACGATTCACAGTTTTCAGGAAATGCTGAAGGGTAACGCTTACGATTTACCCATCTGGAGGCCGTTGGAGGCTGACGCAACATACCGCACGCTTAGTCGACCACCAAGGCCATCACATGCATTCTTGTCGTGCGCGTTTCCAACACAAAATATAGTAGCATCTGATGCTCCAATCTTTCCGGTGGCTATACATGTTGACAAAGTTATGGTTGTCTTTATATTTCCCAGCGCAAACATCTGAGAAGATGTGGACTTTCTCCAGTTCTGAATACATCTTTCAGGAATCAACCCAGACTGGAATGCTGCCACTGCAGCCGTGTTATGGCTACATGTGTTGTGTTGGAGAGTCAGACCATGCAAAATCTTTGGTGTGAATCGCTGGTGCATAGCGCTGACGGATTAAAAGTGCACTACGAGGTATCCCAACCAGGGGCTGCTGGGGGCACTGGGTGCCAACAAGGGGGCACTGGGGCCATGTCCCTCATGGGAAGATGGCGGTCCCTCCGGCCAGGAAAAGGCGCTCCTCTGAGAAGTTTCGAGTGCACCCCGTCGAATTGTTCAGCCAAAGGTGCCCCTCGAAGAGGAAAAAAGGCGACCACTTGGAAGGAAGGCGGCCCTTCCGGAAAGTCCGAGTGCACCAAGTAGTCGCTTTTGTACTGCGATTTTCGTCCTGCATTTCGAACGTCTGTAGCATCCCTCCTGCGGGGGTACAACCTACTAATGTCGTCAGACTCCTAAAATTAAACCACTTCCCTGTTCGGTTTCTGATCAGGGACGTGCGCGGCCGCGGCGGCTTTTACCAATACCAATGATGAATTGTTTACACGACCTACCACTTATTTTGGTTCGGATACTTTTTCATTTGATTTGTTTGTGAAAAAAATGTAGCAAAAACTAGTGTCGTGCATTAATGGAGCAGGCCTGCCCATATTACGCACACAAAACTACTTCAAATACGCATACAATGAATATTTGCAGGAAATGAAACACAAATGGGCAAAAGTGATATTCTTATTTGCGAGCTATATGACCTGTGCAGTCGATGCGCCCCTAAACCACAATAACTAACTAACTTATTTGCGAGCATATAGGATATAGCATATAGCATATAGGAAACAATGTGCGCCATCGCATAGTGCAACACTGGCGATTTGCTACCTGATCTTGAAGAAACGGCTCCCGTATTGCCTTGCGGTAATTGCTCAATCACGACAAACATTGCATGCGAAGCTGACCTAGTTTGGGGTCACGCGGGTGCATGACACAGGCCTAACCGATGCATGAACCGCGCTGGACCCAGTCTTCGTACGAGCGCCCGTACCTCATGCAGCAATATTTGCATTGTAATCATCACCTTGACTGCCAGACGACCGCTCGTTTCGGTTCTATATACTCGTCCTGATTTGGTGCCCTTTTCTGCACTTCGCTGGTACGTTTTTTTTACTGCATTTCTTGCGCGGCTGTGTCTTCAGAAAGCGCCCTTTTTACAATCACTTTTCATGATGACGGCTTTTCTCTTTTGCCTGTACCTTGTTTCTGTTCATCTGACCATCAGTATCTACAGTACGAATGGTCAGGCACAACGTCGGCACCGCCGTACGTAGCGCCAGCAAACGCAGCACCGGCGCCGCAAGGTGCCGCGTCGTTTCCGTCGGGTGCAGCGTCGGTGTCGACGCTGGGAATCATGTCAAACACATGGGAACAGATACGAAAGGGGGAAGTCGACCCCTTCTCCTCTGCGGATATAGGGGGTCACGGGGTCATGTCTACTCCTCCACCCCTTCAGGAATTCGTAATGACGCGAAATCCTAGGGAAAACCGAAATGTAAAAGTGAGGGGAATAGGTCAGCATAGCCACCTGCCTCCCACACGCCCCACGTCGACCGGCAAGCTCGTTCCTGGAGTCGCCACTAGTCGCTCCCTCCTTGGGTTCAGAGTAAACACAACAATCTGAACTTTTTAGTGACAAATTTTATGTTAGGTGCTCTCCTGGAAAATTTCATCGACATTTTCTGACATATCTCTGATTTGGGGGAAATGGGGATTGCATAGCGCCCTCTGAGTCAATTTTGGCCCGCCGAAGGGCACCACACCTTATTAGCAAAATCATAGATTCCTGAGTAGCTGAACGTAAGCAGGAACACCCCATGTGTATGAACGCGGGGAGTGCGTAATGGGGCACTACTCATGTGCATTAATGAAACACCCGATACCCTAAAAGCGGACACCCGATATCCAGCGCTAGCCCACTCAGTGCATGCATTCTCGGTAATTCGCACACCCGCCTCGAGAAACGTTACAACTGGCCTTCAAACGTGCCATCGTATTTGTCACTGTAATTCATATGTTCTCAGAAAATGCTATGAAATTGATACTCTGCAGTGGTGTTTGTAGTCATCTTTTGCAAACAAAATTCAGCACTTACTTTCGAAAACAAGCTCTTATTTCTTCTATGTCAACGCAAGACAACGCCCACATACGTCGATCCATACGGAACTCGTCAGACTACCGATTTCTGCTGCGTGCATCCTTCCGGTAAGACGTATACACCCTAGGTAATAAAAAAAATCCGTTGTGCACTTCTAGGTAGTGTGCGAAATAGGAGCGTCTTACCCTGCTTGTAGCTCCGTGATTTGATTCAGTTGTATCACGAACGAAAAAAAATGTTTACTCGCGATCAGGGGTGTCGTTTTGCATACTTTTCGGATGGCTCAAGCCATTCCAACTTTCTTTTGAGACACCCCGTAAAGGATTTGAGCCTTCTCAATGGTTTTAAAGAAGAAAAGAACAACTATTAGAGCAACAGTGCACATTGCAAGCAGAGGCGCAGCCAAGGGAGGTCGCCCCCCCAGCAACAAAAACAAGTACACTAACGCAAATGAGAAATTTTGAGTTTTTCGCCGTGCAAAATCCTAAGTTTTCTCTATTTCATGACATTTTTTGTTGGTCGGAACCCCCTCCTTAAGAAAATCATGGGTGCCCCACTGATTGCAAGCATGTCCAGAGATGATTAACAGTCATTATGTTATTGCTTAGGTGTCCTCTGTACAGTGTACATGTATCTGAATCCTTTTAGTTATTAACCCATTAACTGTTGTTTCGCCATCATCACTGTGTTGGTACGTCCGCTAATATGACCACGACGATTGCCAATGGCAGATATACCCAATCCAAAGAGAATTGTTGAAATGTCTCTGACAGCTAGACATGACCATCCAACACATCCGATCATACCATTAATTTGTGCACATAATTAGCGACTCTGCGGAACAATGTTGACTATCATGCCTGTGGGTGTAAACTCATAATATCACATGCACTGGGAATATGCTGAGAAATGCGAAGCAAACAACAGGATCTGCTAGCGCTGGCCTTTTGATACCTAAATAGCATTCATATTTGACGTATTCGGTATCTGCCGCGGTCGTGCAATGCTCCTTATATGGATCAAGCCATACCATCCGTGCTTATGTGCTCAGTACGGTTTTCCAGGTTCCCGTCCACATCCGTCGCACCACATACCTTCGAACATTTGAGCCATCCCAACCATTTTCTTGAAACGACACCCATCTTCGTGATTGTTGTGATTGCATGGAGCCTCCTCTTCTCCATGTAGACCCATTATTATTGGCCAAAGCTGCCAGAAAATAAAACACTTGCATTTTAGTGTACGCCCATATGCCCAATGGTTAAGCTTCAGCCTGATTGGGTGGGGTGGGGTGGAAGGATCACTGATGGAGGGGGCCAGTTGCCCTTTTAGCATACTCAGAGTGACACCCCTGACTAAAACCTATCATCATTCTCTTACAAACCGTGCAGATGCTGTATCTGCGAATTATGATGAACTGTCGAGATCTGTTGTGTGAGTGTTGAAGTAACCGCAGAAAATATGCTTCGGTGTGTTCGGCATAACCGTGTTCAAGACATTTTCTAGGACCGTGGAGACATTTCGTTGCTGTCCCTGATGATTGCTGTCAGGCGTGTGTACAGCTGCGCAGTACAGTTCCGTGTCTGGAACGGTTATCATTAACGATGAGTAATCGGCCATCGCTGTCACTGCAGAACATTTACATTGTTGGCCTGTTCATTAGTTCAGTGTAAATAATGCCTGCCTTTCATGACATCCGGACCTCCCATGACTGAAACATACTCATCACCCCCCCCTCCATGTAGGCTCCCACATCCGTTTATCGACAGGTTTGGAATGCGTTTATTGAGCTGCGACTACGTGTCCGGGATGTATTTTGTGTGCGTACCTAAATAACGGTCTTCTATTTAGCGGGTTTATCAATCCGCACACATTTTTCGATATTATGCTAATACTTTCCATGCAGGTGACTGTTTACAATATGTAGCCGGCGCGCGCTGCGCGCCGTTTCCTGCTTTATGTACCACCCTCTCGCCTGTCGTGTTACATTTCCTCTGTTCCTTCCTACCTTTTGCACAACCTGTTTACCCCCCCCCTCTCCCTCTCCCTCCCTCTTTCTTTCTCTCTCTCTCTCTCTCTCTCTCTCTCTCTCTCTCTCTCTCTCTCTCTCTCTCTCTCTCTCTCTCTCTCTCTCTCTCTCTCTCTCTCTCTCTCTCTCTCTCTCTCTCCCCCGCGATCCTGTTCGGTCCTAGTCCGTCTTACTGTGCCCATTGAGTATATATCACCGTATGTCGCTATCATCCCGACGGCGCAAACCAGTCACAGCAGAACTGTTGGGACGGTCCAGCCGCTGTGCTGTTGGGACGGCCCAGCTGCTGTGCTGTTGGGACGGTCCAGCTGCTGTGCTGTTGAGACGGTCCAGCCGCTGTGCTGTTGGAACGGTCCAGCTGCTGTGCTGTTGGGACGGCCCAGCTGCTGTGCTGTTGGGACGGTCCAGCTGCTGTGCTGTTGGGACGGTCCAGCTGCTGTGCTGTTGGGACGGTCCAGCTGCTGTGCTGTTGGGACGGTCCAGCTGCTGTGCTGTTGGGACGGTTCAGCTGCTGTGCGCCAGCACGTCTCCCTGTCCCCGACGGCACGCTCCGAGCCCTGGTGAGCCGCTCTAGTAGGTGCTGCTCCCGGTCTCCCATGGCGATTTCTTCAGCTGTGGCGAGAGACCGGCCCGTGTCAGGCTGTGTCTGCTGGCGAACAGGCTCTTCTCCTGCAGCAGCAGCGGGCCGGGCTGGGGGCGGCTGCGCCTGCTGTCAGGCGGCGCCTCGGCGGCAGGCAGGCGTCAGGTGGCGGTTTCGATGCGCCTCCGCCGCAGCAGTCCTCGCCGGTGATACCCCGCCACCAGGCAGAGCAGGTGCTGTAGCCCGGCCCCCCTGTGCACTGGCCGAGGTCGGTCCGCTGGCGACGCGACCACGTGCACTGTGCCGGCCCTTGATGGCACTGTAGGCACCTGGTGTTGCCGCCTCCGCTCCAGCAGCTGATTGAATATGCCCTGTCTCGTCGGCGTCAGGTGCTCCCTAATGAATAGTCCTGTTATCTGTAGCCGTGTCTTAGTGCGCACCAGGATGTCCTTATCCGATCCATCTTCAGACGACCAAAACCGGACACTGAGCCGCCTGCCGTCCCGCACCACCTCTGCCATCTTCTCCAGGTCGAGTCTGAACCCTGCTGGCCTGCACCATCCCTGCCACCTGCTGCAGGTCGGACCTGAAGCCTGTCGTCCCGCACCACCTCTACCACCTGCTCCGGGTCCAGCCCGAAGTCGAACATTTCGTCCAGCATGTTTGCCAGCATCTGCCGGTCTCTTCCAAATGATGGAGAACGAATACAGGGAAGCAAATTGAGTCGGTGGAAACATCTGTTCTGGACATGTTTGATATGATTATGAGCCTTCATACAATTCTGCGATGAAAAATAGAACCCAAAATCTTAAGGATTTGACGTAAGGTATGTTGCTGTTTCCGAGGTGAAGCGGTATCTCTCGGTTTGGGCAGGGAGTGGTTTTACTAAAAATAATTGTCGCAGATTTTGTGGCCAAAAAATTGAAGTATTTCATGGACCATGGTATACCCCGTCCAGTGCGTCTTGTATTCGACTTAAGCAATGTTTGTAATTTTTATCGCAGCACCAAATTGCGCTGTCGTCCGCAAAAAGAGAATAAGATAAATTGGCAGGCATGTAGGTGAAAACGTATTAATTATGTCAAATAAAACTGGCGATATACAGCTCCCCTGTAGAAATCCGTTTTTCATGAAATGTGAATAGAAAATGGCTGACCGGCACCGGAGGTGGATATGATGAGAAACAGATAAAGCACCATGTCAATTAACGAGCTACATGTTCTTTGATGCCGAGCCGATGAAGTTTGGAAATTAATGCGGGCTTGAATTTCATATCGTGAGCTTTGCTAATATCTAAAAATACTGCAACAGCGTGTTCGGTGTTTTTTTTTTGGTAAGCAATTCCTATGTCTGTTTCGAGTCCGATAAGGTAATCAATAATACTATCCTCGACGAAAACCACATTGGATTGAATATATAAGTTGTTTTCAGGTGCCAAATCTTTTATCTTTTATCTTCAATCTTTGCATAACAATTCGTTTGAAACCTTTTTCCTGAGCAACTGGTCATGGTAATGGGCCGAAAGTTACTGTGGTCGCTATGATTTTTTCCGGATTTTGGAATGGGGATTAAAAGAGCTTCTCTCCCTGCTTTGGGAAACACATGACGTGACCATAATTAACTATTTTTTTTTGTAAGATGAAATGTTTGGTGTGGTCGGGTGAATGTCTGAAGAAATAATAATGTAAGTTGTGTGACCCTACAGAAGCATTACCGGCGGAGGAAATGGTAGTCCCAAGTTCAGAAATTTGAAAAGGAGCATTGTGGTTTGAGCGTTGTCAGAATCAAATTGTACGAAATTGATGTGAAGTGTGTTGTGCTTTTTCTAAGACCTTATCTATCGCCCGTCGTAAGCCCCCAGATATGAGCTCTAAAACTCATCCAACCGGAATGCAATAACAGGTGACGTTACTGGGGGAAACATGACGGACGTAGTTGACGTGCCCTAAAACAAAAGTACACCACCACCATCTGCCGCAACTTCCCCTCACGGTACCTGGTGGAAATTGTCGGGTCACCTAGGTGGTTTGCCGCGCCATTCTACCTGGCTAGCATCGCAACAAAATCGTCCCTTTGAACAATGATTAAGACACAGGTGTAGGTTTTTGAAAATTATTTGGAGGGCACAACATGAACGCGCTTATTTGTATAATTATTTAGCGGACTCTAATGGTTTGGGGAGGCCGACCAAAAAGTTGGGTCCCATAGGCTCCCATGTTAAAAGTTGAAATTATTGGGGACGCAAAGCCAACATTACGGCGGGCAAGTGCCCTCTCAAAAGCATACAAAGCTACACCCCTGCTTATGAGTATCTCGGGGGAATTATCGTGATTGTAGTTGGCAAAGTTGAAATTACAAGTGATTACAAATGGCTTATTAGGACTTCAAGCACCATAACGAGGTTTCCAGGTAGGGTTACGCAATACGTTTGTGTGACGATCTGACCGGGTCAGGTCAGATCGTGTCGGGTCGCTCGTAGGACATTTTGTCACATAAGCACGGGAAAATAGTCGCTCGGTCTTCAGCCTCGCTCGCATTCGCTTGTTTTTCACCTGGTGGGAATTGGTGATGATCGTCTAGCAACAAAATTGGACCGTGCGCGTGCTTAGGGGCGTACAGATCCCACATCGCTCGGATACCGAGGATGAGGCCGCTCGGATGTTCCCGGAACGTTTTCTTTTACGACATCGGCACGGCAAACGGCCGCCGTGACTCACTAGATCGTGCGGCTTTTTCCCAACGCTGATAAGTGCCGGCCGCCGGTCGTCGAGAGCACATCTGCCTTATCACATCATCACGATTTCGCCACAAACAATATTCCGAAGCACCTGAACCTACGCCGGCGTGTCGTCCCACGTTGGTAACGCCGCCCGCCACACCGCGCGTGAGAGAACCTGCATCGACGCTCGGTCGCATGGCATCCACGCCGCCGATCTGTTCCGCGCTTCTCACCGACAAATGCGTGAGAAAAGCCAGGATTCTCGTCCATCCTGTCGCCAGTGGGACCGGTGTCTTACAGCTGAGTCAGGAGCCGCCGCCACTTGTTGGAGGCCAGCACCAGTGGCTGCAGTTAATCGAGGTGTTCCTCAGCGCCAGAAAAGTCACGACGGGAATCACGACTGCGCTTATTTACGCTTTCATCGGGAACTTCAACGTGTATCACTGAAGCAAAACTAGAAGCGTGAAGCTGTCGCAATGTACCTGAGCGCTGAATGCCTGCAGAATGCGTGCTTGAGACAAATGCGGCCACGCTTCCGACGCAGTGCTCATACATGCAGCACGTTTGTCAGGTAGGCGTCTCATAACTCATCGTTTTTTTTCCGCTTCCTCAACCGGCGCTTCAGACCGGCCGACTAGGCTCGCCTCCAAATTCGGCCGAACGTCGGCCGGTTTTACTGCCGAGAATTACGAGCGTTTACACGAGTGATTCTCCCGTCGGCGCCGCCACACCGTCAAGTGCTGGGCGGACGGCTTATGGAGCGTGAAATTTGGCCGGCTGACTGGCCGCCAAGCTGGACACCGTGACGACCAGGCGACCAGAGGAGACCAGGTGACCAGGCAACCAGGAGAACAGGCGACCAGGCGACCAACCGACCAACGACACGCCCGGAGAGGTGACCAGTCCGCTGCCGGGGGTCGGCACGGACCGCTCCGTTGGTCCCGCAGTCATTGGCGGTCAGCCGTATGGTCTGGGTGCGACACACGTGGCACTCTTCGGTCCAACTGCTGCAGAACCGACGACGGCCACTTGCCCGCCCCTGGTCGATATCGCCTCTCACTGCAGCCAGCTGTGGAACTGGTCGTCTATGTGTCAGCCTGACTGTCGTCTGTGTGTCAGCCTGACTGTCGTCTGAGTGCCAGCCTGACTGACTGACTGTTCAACCGTCTGTCGGTCGTATCGCCTCTTGGGTCGGTGTTGCCGTCTCCGGTGCCTGCCGCACTGCTTCGGCCCCATTCCCCGTCACGGATCGATCCAGGACTGTCGGAAACTCAGACTGGTCCACTGTCGGGAATTCAGGATGGTTCGCTGTCGGGAGTTCCGATTGGGCCACTGTCGGGCGCCCAGACTGGTCCACTGTCGAGAGTTCAGACTGGTACACTGTCCGGAGTTCAGATTGGTTCACTGTCGGGAGTTCAAACTGGTTCGCTGTCGGAGATTCCACTTGGTCCAGTGCACCAACCGACGCGACCTTAGCACCTGAGAGTACCTGCGCGTGCATACGTACCAACACTAATCCACCACCACCGGCTCCGGAGAAGCGCCAAGGAGGCGGCAACGCATCTCGCATGGCTGCCTCTGCTCAGCCTGCCGATGCTGCCGTGCCACCATGCGGTACAGCGGCATACCCGACAAAGGCGAAGGTCTGCAGCTTTCCTAGCCCCTAGTCGGTAGTCACGCTTCCTGAGCCAGCAAAGGGGAGAGGGCGAAGGGATGACCCCCTCTCTTAGCACCTCGAAAGGTGCCCCGATGGAGATAGGGCACCCCTCCAGGCGGAATAGCTGCCCCTGAAAGAATGTCGAGTGCGCGTCCAGCACAATTCGATTTTCCGTCGAAGGAGCCTCTCCCAGTCTCCCAGTAGAGATAGCGCCCCAGTGGCATGCTCCAGTGCACCACCCTCTCGGCGCCCCAGCGACAGGCTCCAGTGCACCACCCCCTCGGCGCCCCAGCGACAGGCTCCAGTGCACCACCCTCTCGGCGCCCCAGTGGCATGCTCCAGTGCACCACCCTCTCGGCGCCCCAGTGGCAGGCTCCAGTGCACCACCCCCTCGGCGCCCCAGTGGCAGGCTCCAGTGCACCACCCTCTCGGCGCCCCAGTGGCAGGCTCCAGTGCACCACCCCTCGGCGCCCCAGCGGCAGGCTCCAGTGCACCACCCCCTCGGCGCCCCAGTGGCATGCTCCAGTGCACCACCCTCTCGGCGCCCCAGTGGCATGCTCCAGTGCACCACCCCTCGGCGCCCCAGTGGCAGGCTCCAGTGCACCACCCCTCGGCGCCCCAGCGGCAGGCTCCAGTGCACCACCCCCTCGGCGCCCCAGCGACAGGCTCCAGCCCCTCGGCGTCCCAGTGGCAGGCTCCAGTGCACCACCCCCTCGGCGCCCCAGTGGCAGGCTCCAGTGCACCACCCCCTCGGCGCCCCAGCGGCAGGCTCCAGTGCACCACCCTCTCGGCGCCCCAGTGGCATGCTCCAGTGCACCACCCCTCGGCGCCCCAGCGGCAGGCTCCAGTGCACCACCCCCTCGGCGCCCCAGCGACAGGCTCCAGTGCACCACCCTCTCGGCGCCCCAGTGGCATGCTCCAGTGCACCACCCCCTCGGCGCCCCAGCGACAGGCTCCAGTGCACCACCCTCTCGGCGCCCCAGCGGCAGGCTCCAGTGCACCACCCTCTCGGCGCCCCAGCGATAGGCTCCAGCCCCTCGGCGTCCCAGTGGCATGCTCCAGTGCACCACCCCTCGGCGCCCCAGCGACAGGCTCCAGTGCACCACCCTCTCGGCGCCCCAGCGACAGGCTCCAGTGCACCACCCTCTCGGCGCCCCAGTGCACCACCCCTCGGCGCCCCAGTGGCAGGCTCCAGTGCACCACCCTCTCGGCGCCCCAGCGGCAGGCTCCAGTGCACCACCCCTCGGCGCCCCAGTGGCAGGCTCCAGTGCACCACCCTCTCGGCGCCCCAGCGACAGGCTCCAGTGCACCACCCCCTCGGCGCCCCAGCGACAGGCTCCAGCCCCTCGGCGTCCCAGTGGCAGGCTCCAGTGCACTACCCCTCGCTCAGCAAATGTTTCAGTCGAAGGCATCCTTAAAAATTTTCCCCTGGCGAAATCCTAGATACGTTAGTGTCCTGAGCATAATATGTTCGCTACTGACGGACGGCGCCCGCCGTACATTGGCCACAAATTAGCTGCAGCCAGTCACACTGGACGGCGATTCACTGCGACAGAAAGCGCTACTGATCCTGCCGAGCTTATATGTAATCCATTACAGGACATTTTTATCAGACGGCTGGCTTTGCTACTATACCTGCAAGATGAGATTCCCTAGTTTCCACTAACGCACATGGTGGCGCTCACAAGAGGTATCGACGTGTCTTTATGGAGACCTATCTCGTTTTATAACGTTTTTCATTTTCGTCGCGGATTCCTTCGTTAATTCCATATGATAATTGACAGAGGAGAGGAACAGGGGCGGATGCAGGATTTTTTTCTCCGGTGGGGAGACATTTCCTCGAAGGGGCGACTTCGGTGGAAAATTTCGTTGAGGGGAGAGGGGTGCACTCGAACACACTGAAGACGCCTTTTCATGTTTTTGGCGGCTGAACATTCCTGGTGGGGAATGGGTGCAATCGAGCCATCCTGAAGGAACGTCCCCGGCCGGAGGGGCGCACAGGGGAGGAAGGCACATGCTATCAGTGCCATCCATTGTATTCGCCCCTGGGGAGGGAGAAAAAAGTGATGGCCAGAATACATTCATGATATAATACCGTAGGGAAACTTTGTATACAAGATGTCACCTGATCCCGGTCACATGATGTGAGATGTCACATGGCTGGAGATCCCGGGTGGATCGGGAGGTCCGAACCGCCTGGTTTGGTACCCTGCTAATGCTAATTTGTCATTTTCCCTGCTCAATCTGAAAATTTGTCCTAAAGACATTGGCACCGACGCAGGAATTGACATGGGCGGACGCAGGAATTGCCCTGTGGGGAATTTGCCTGCGAGGGCACCATTTCAACGCATATTTTCAACAATGCACTTTCTGATCTCCACCCATAGCTGTGGGACACTTCAATCATACCTCAATGGAACCCAAGACGTGGCAGATACACCAATGACGACTCGATGCAAACTGAGTAAGTGTTTCGGAAGCCCGCGGTGCAGCTAGACCAGTCTACTCCAGCCGGCACTGCACAGGGCCGAGGCCAATGCATCCTTCGGTGGATGCACAAGCACATCGTTGGGCCGGCCTGGACACTTCCCAGACCGGTCCACCGAAGCCCACTGTCGTGAGCCCAGCCCGCCGCAGCCCATTGTCGTCAGCCCAGCCCGCCGCAGCCGGCCGCGCATCTGGCCGAGCCCACGCATCCAGCGCCGGCCTTGGCCGCGGCCCATTATGTTTTAGTGAGCTGAGAAGGCGCGGCGTTCCCATCACACGTGGTGACCGGACGCCGACGACGGTCGCGGCGAACCGACCGTGGGCGCGCCGCCAAATGGTTTGAGAAAGCCGGCGCGGCCGCCTGTCGTGCATGCCCGACGCCCCCTCCCCCCTCCCATCGCGCGACCCGGCGGCGACCCGGCGCGACCCGGCGCGACCGCGCAGCCGGCCGGCCGCCGCCTGGCCCACATTTTCCCTCGACAATTTGCTTCCTGTCATTCATTTCTTGAGAAGCTTTATCGGGCCTGGGAATGCTCGCGTGATCGTGAGAAAAATTCGCCGGCCGTGAGAAGTTGGGCGGCGGCGCTCGCGACGCCCGGCCGTGCCTGGGAATGTGCACGGCCCCGCGCGGAAGGACTGCGCGCCGTGGAGCGCCGCGCCGCGTCGAGTCGTCGCCGCCGTCGCGTCGCGCGGTGGTGCGAGACACTTTGGAGGGGGCGGCAGCGGTCGTGAGAGCGCCGCCGCCCACCGCGTGAGAGTCGCCGCCGCCGCCGCCGCGGAGACGAGCCGGCCGCCCCCGCCCCCGCCGCCGCCTCTCTCACGGCGCTCAAGCGTCGCCTTCAAAACAGAAACTTCTCACGCACACCAGTGAGAACATAACTAGCCCCCAGTGTGAACTACCGTCGCCGAGAGGAATTTATCCCACACATAATTCCAAGTCGCACGGCGTGTTTGGCGACGCGAGAATTCCCTCCAGTCGACTGCGCTGATAATCCTATTGAATTGTATCGAGTGCGGTTTGAAAAGAGGGCCCGGCCGGCGGCCGGCTGAAGAGTCCTGGCAGTCTTGACATTTCCTGCGCGCATTGTGAGATCTTAGCGGCCTCGTCACTCGCGGCGCGTAGGTTTTCTTCGCATGGATTTTATCGAGCAAATGAAGGAAGCTGGGTCCAGTTCAAGACGACGCGGTGTGTTGTCGCTGGGAAATAGCTGACGCATTTATCGTGAAAGCCTCTGTTGAGCCGGTTTGCGTTCGGGGCGTTGTAACGCCGGCTGGCATCGACGTAGGGATAATTGAATCGGCGCGTCCAGGCCGGCAGAAACGCTTCGAATCTCTGTGATAACAACGCACCAGTGTGCCATTGTGCTCGCCGTAATGTTCGAACTTCTGTGATAGCAACGTACCAGTGTACCATTGTGCTTGTCGTAATGAGTTTTGGTGGAGCGAACTCCAGCTCACAGCTAATCCCATTGATCAGCTGGGACCAGATAACCAGTCTCGGGGATCGGGTCCAAAAAACAATCTCCAGTCGAACGAAAACGGGTCTTCGAGTGAAGCATGACACCAAATGCCTTTCTTATTTTTTCAGCTCCAATAAATCCCCTGATTTTCCACCATCCTGCAGCAAAAGAATAGATCAGATATTTGGAGATGAAATCGAACTTGTAGATGCTGGACGTCCCACCGCAACACTTGTTGGCTGGCGGAGGGCAATGTTACCACCTCGTGAAGACGGTCGTGCTCAATCGGACACCGAAACACAGGCCCTGCGATTGGCACCGCAGGAGTAGATCGACACGTCAGAACAATTCCCGGATACTGCGGCGGCCAGTTGTGCTGCACGATGCTGACCTGACCTGACCTGACCACGACGCTGACCGGACCACGACGCTGACCTGACCACCACGCTGACCTGACCACCACGCTGACCTGACCACGACGCTGACCTGACTACGACGCTGACCTGATCACGACGCTGACCTGACCACGACGCTGACCTGACCACGACGCTGACCTGACCACGACGCTGACCTGACCACGACGCTGACCTGACCACCACGCTGACCTGACCACCACGCTGACCTGACCACGACGCTGACCTGACCACCACGCTGACCTGACCACCACGCTGACCATGACGCATCCACCGTGAGGCTGCCTCGGACCGAAGTCGCGACAACACACTAAGTTCGTGACCTGACCCCGCTTTCTAACGCACGATGCTTTCTCATGGTCCGCTGGAAGCGACAAACAGCTTGCACCGGAACTGAGGGCTTGGTCAGCCAGTGGCCGGTACTGATGGTCTGGAGTGTGTGTCAGCCAGTGGCCGGTACTGAGGGTCTGGAGTGTGTGTCAGTGAGCGGCCAGTACCGAGGGTCTGGAGTGTGTGTATGTCAGTGAGTGGCTGGTACTGAGGGTCTGGAATGTGTCAGCCAGCGTTCGGTACCGATGGTCTGGAGTGTGTGTGTGTGTCAGTGAGCAGCCGGTACTGAGGGTCTGGATTGTGCGTCAGTGAACGGCCGGTACTGAGGGTCTGGAGTGTGTGTCAGTGAGCGGCCGATACTGAGGGTCTGGAGTGTGTGTCAGTGAGCGGCCGGTACCGAGGGTCTGGAGTGTGTGTGTGTCAGTGAGCGGCCAGTACCGAGGGTCTGGAGTGTGTGTATGTCAGTGAGTAGCCGGTACTGAGGGTCTGGAGTGTGTATCAGTGTGCGGCCGATACCGAGGGTCTGGAGTGTGTGTCAGTCAGTGGCCGGTACTGAGGGTCTGGAGTGTGTCAGTCAGCGGCCGGTACCGAGGGTCTGGAGTGTGTGTCAGTCAGTGGCCGGTACTGAGGGTCTGGAGTGTGTCAGTCAGCGGCCGGTACCGAGGGTCTGGAGTGTGTCATCAGCGGCCGGTACTGAAGGTCTGGAGTGTGTGTCAGTGAACGGCCGGTACTGAGGGTCTGGGTGTGTGTCAGTGAGAGGCCGATACTGAGGGTCTGGAGTGTGTGTCAGTGAGCGGCCGGTACTGAGGGTCTGGAGTGTGTGATCAGTGAACGGCCGGTACTGAGGGTCTGGAGTGTGTGTCAGTGAACGGCCGGTACTGAGGGTCTGGGTGTGTATGTCAGTGAGCGGCCGGTACTGAGGGTCTGGAGTGTGTGTCAGTGAGCGGCCGGTATCGAGGGTCTGGAGTGTGTGTGTATCAGTGAGCGGCCGGCACCGAGGGTCTGGATTGTATGTCAGTGAGCGGCCGGTACTAAGGGTCTGGAGTGTGTCAGTCATTGGCCGATACTGAGGGTCTGGAGTGTGTGTCAGTGAACGGCCGGTACTGAGGGTCTGGAGTGTGTGTCAGTGAGCGGCCGATACTGAGGGTCTGGAGTGTGTGTCAGTGAGCGGCCGGTACCGAGGGTTTGGAGTGTGTGTGTGTCAGCCAGTGGCCGGTACCGAGGGTCTGGATTGTGTGTCAGTGAGCGGTCGGTACCGAGGGTTTGGAGTGTGTGTCAGCCAGTGGCCGGTACCGAGGGTCTGGAGTGTGTGTCAGTGAGCGGCCGGTACTGAGGGTATGGGGTGTGTGTCAGCCAGTGGCCGGTACTGAGGGTCTGGAGTGTGTGTCAGTGAACGGCCGGTACTGAGGGTCTGGAGTGTGTGTCAGTGAGCGGCCGATACTGAGGGTCTGGAGTGTGTGTCAGCCAGTGACCGGTACCGAGGGTCTGGAGTGTGTGTCAGTGAGCGGCCGGTACTAAGGGTCTGGAGTGTGTCAGTCATTGGCCGGTACTGAGGGTCTGGAGTGTGTGTCAGTGAACGGCCGGTACTGAGGGTCTGGAGTGTGTGTCAGTGAGCGGCTGATATTGAGGGTCTGGAGTGTGTGTCAGTGAGTGGCCGGTACCGAGGGTCTAGAGTGTGTGTCAGCCAGTGGCCGGTACCGAGGGTCTGGAGTGTGTGTCAGTGAGCGGCCAGTACCGAGGGTCTGGAGTGTGTGTATGTCAGTCAGTGGCCGGTACCGAGGGTCTGGAGTGTGTGTCAGTGAGCGTCCGGTGCCGAGGGTATGGAGTGTGTGTCAGTTGGCGGCCGATACTGAGGGTCTGGAGTGTGTGTCAGTGAGCGGCCGGTACTGAGGGTTTGGAGTGTGTGTGTGTCAGCCAGTGGCCGGTACCGAGGGTCTGGAGTGTGTGTCAGTGAGCGGCCGGTACCGAGGGTCTGGAGTGTGTGTCAGCCAGTGGCCGGTACTGAGGGTCTGGAGTGTGTGTCAGTGAGCGGCCAGTACCGAGGGTCTGGAGTGTGTGTATGTCAGTGAGCGGCCGATACTGAGGGTCTGGAGTGTGTGTCAGTGAGCGGCCGGTACTGAGGGTTTGGAGTGTGTGTGTGTGTCAGCCAGTGGCCGGTACCGAGGGTCTGGAGTGTGTGTCAGTGAGCGGCCGGTACCGAGGGTCTGGAGTGTGTGTCAGTCAGTGGCCGGTACTGAGGGTCTGGAGTGTGTGTCAGTGAGCGGCCAGTACCGAGGGTCTGGAGTGTGTGTATGTCAGTGAGTGGCCGGTACTGAGGGTCTGGAGTGTGTGTCAGCCAGCGGCCGGTACCGAGTGTCTGGAGTGTGTGTGTGTCAGTGAGCGGCCGGTACTGAGGGTCTGGAGTGTGTGTCAGTGAACGGCAGTACTGAGGGTCTGGAGTGTGTGTCAGTGAGCGGCCGATACTGAGGGTCTGGAGTGTGTGTCAGTGAGCGGCCGGTACCGAGGGTCTGGAGTGTGTGTCAGTGAGCGGCCGGTACCGAGGGTCTGGAGTGTGTGTCAGCCAGTGGCCGGTACCGAGGGTCTGGAGTGTGTGTCAGTGAGCGGCCGGTACTGAGGGTCTGGAGTGTGTGTCAGTGAGCGGCCGGTACTGAGGGTCTGGAGTGTGCGTCAGTGAGCGGCCGGTACTGAAGGTCTGGAGTGTGTGTCAGCCAGCTGCCGGTACCGATGGTCTGGAGTGTGTGTCAGTGAGCGGCCAGTACCGAGGGTCTAGAGTGTGTGTATGTCAGTTAGTGGCCGGTACCGAGGGTCTGGAGTGTGTGTCAGTGAGCGTCCGGTGCCGAGGGTATGGAGTGTGTGTCAGTTGGCGGCCGGTACCGAGGGTCTGGAGTGTGTCAGCCAGTGGCCGGTACTGAGGGTCTGGAGTGTGTGTCAGTGAGCGACCGGTACCGAGGGTCTAGAATGTGTGTTAGCCAGCGGCTAGTACTGAGGGTCAGGTGTGTGCGTGTCAGCCAGTGACAGGTAGTGAGGCGGTGTGCGTGTCAACAAGCTTGACTGGTGACCTCCAAATAAGCGAAAAAGACTGTAGGCTGCGTGCTTTCACAAAGTATGAATGTTCAGAAAATGATGAAGCCATTTTCGAAATGCCAGGTGCAAATGTTGTAAGCCATTTGAATGCCAGGTGCAAAATAAAATATATTGCCCCAGTCCTAATGATGTGCAATGCATGCATAATGACGATTAATTGGCGAATAATTACGCATGACTAAACGTGGCTTTCTAGGTACTGGCTCTCACCCACTCTCTACGAGACATCACACGGGCACGGCCCCACCTTGGAGGGGTAGTTAGATGCAGCTTCACTCTAAATGTCATTGGACCCTAAAGGTATTGACCTAGGGTCATGAAATGTACACTGAAGCGAATTCACTACAGCCGTAATCAACCCTCCAAATTTTGTACTTATCAATTCAGTATTTTCCCAGGCCTTATGGGGGGCCGAATCCGTCCGCCCCTCCGGTGGGCTTTGTGAGAGGCTCTCCGGAGCTCGTGTTAATAAGCTTTTGTTCACAATAGGTGCAGTTCCGCAGTTCTGCACCACGCTAGCACTGCAATGTTCCATGCACTAATTAGCCAGTATTCGCTGGCGGATACAGGCTAATTAGTGTGGATACAAGCACTCGGGTGATGCCCTTCCGAAGAAGTGACCGATTTGAAGAAAAAGTGACCTTGTCGGCATTTTTTAATCGAAGTATAGCCACACTTTATCATGAAAAAATGCATTACATACTTAGCATGTGAACCGTCGAAATCCGAACCCGTTTTCTCAATATACATGGTTCGTGTTCCCCCAAACCGATTTGGCCTCACCCGAACCGGCCGGCCAGATTCGCCAGTGCCAGCGCCATGTGGTCTGCATAGCCTACCCCACCACAGAGCATGTTCACACTCTAGTGCTAAACCCTGCTGGTTCTTGATACATCTTCAGACCATTGAGATCACTGCACATAGCATTTCCTACTGTCCCCAAATTCACCGAGCCACTTTGAACCGGTCGTCTCGAAAATAAAAGGTGTTAAATTACAGAAAATTGCCTTCCAAGAACACAATCATGCTTGGCTAACAGAACATAATTGTGAGGTTTGCTCGTGTAGACATGACATTCTTCTGTGCAGCAAATGGTTGAGCAATGGCGATAAGCATTTGTAGTCAGCTCCTGGCCAGGCCCCACAAGACAATATTATGTGCGCATTAGTGGCACATTGGTGAGGCATAGAAACTATGTAATAATATGTGGCATGAAGTATACTCGGATACAAACGAAAACAATGCATGGAGTAGGACCTTGTAACTTAAAGTATGGAACACTTAGAGAGGGAAGCTACATATCCATGCTTAATCCGTGATGCTGCGATATAATAGCGTTACAAAGTTAAAAACGCTCAAATCTCTCAAAGCCTTTGCCGTCGGGCTGGGGCAGGTCGAGTCGAACCGCCCAAGTTGATTTTTCCTATAGTTGGAGAGATGCTCCCTCGGTTTTGATGTTCTGTCGAGATGTCCGTCAGTCTCCCGTAATTATTGATTTGATTACCCTGCGGTCTCAATCGGCTCCCTCTCACGCAACCACACGCGTCATAAAGAAAATACTGTCTAGAGATTCTCCAAGAAAGTCATGTACTTCGGTCCACCAGACCACATTTCTTGTCTGCGTCAGGTGTCTACAGCAAGCGATTCGAACATTGCTGATGTCATTCGACGCCGATAATACGCTCAGTGCGTCTACCGACCTGACCATCATCCTGTATTATTGGCTGACCGCTCAACTGGCCCAAGTCTTGGCCGCGCACGAGCTGGCTGGCACACACCTGCCGGATCGTCATGTCTGTCAATGCCGGATCATCTTGTACGGTGTACTCCAGTACGAAGCCATCGACCTACATTCCCACGCGGATTATACAGGGTCTCGGCGCCAAGCGGTCTGAAGCGAAACGTCGTGACCAATGTCTAAATTTCTTCTTTTTTAATGCCAGAGAATGGTGATAATTGCTGCACCCGCTCTGTTTTGTATCAGCACCTCCGTACGGGAGATTGGTTTCCGCCACCCAGCCGGTGAAGTGGACTGAAGGATCCCATATCGAGTGACGCTTCAGCACTGCGACAGGCGGCCATGCGGTCCTATCAGTGCGTCCGTTGCGCAACTTCCCGACAGGTCATGACCCACCGGATGCGAGGTGTAGATACGGAGCAGGAGTGTAGCTCTAGCTGGGTTTCGTGGGATTAAGGCAGCCATTTTCCGAACTGTGAACTTGTCCTTTCCCAATGCTGTCTAGGTCTTACGTGGGATCTAATTCAGTTGCTGCTCTTCCAGAAACTGATTTCAGCGTAAACGACAACAAATGAGTTTCCCATAAAATTCCATCAAACATCGCTACTCTAAAAAGGCGTTTCACTAATGGGATGGAGGAGCAGTTCTTACATAATTCAATGATACTTATAACACAATTTTGATCACCTCGCGTTGCACAGCACGGGTAATGTATTTGGTATTTAGCCACTGCCCTATGGAGATATTGCTAACCTGCCAACTCCTCATCGATCATTGACCATTTTGTAGCGAAACTCCTGGCTACAATTCACACTGGTTGCATCCTGTGGGGTACGATTGTTTTCTCGGCTCGCTTGAAGTTGAAAGTTGTTCGGTATCTGGAGGCGCTCCAGACAGTTCCGGTGCCACCTCCATAGCTGTACGCCCTGCTTGCTCGGCACTGGTCGCCACAGCGACCACAACGCTACGACTATCTCACGCGTATTATATTGATCGCCATTCCATTTGGTATAAAACTCTGGAATCGCAAATAGACGAACAAAAGAGGCTGGGATCACGATCTCGGCGAGGTATGCATCACGATCTCGACGAACTCAGACCGTGCGAAGCTAGCTGAATGCATTTCCGGTTTTCTCACGACATGCCTCTGACAGCTCGCACGGCCAGCATGCACCGGCGCTGGGCTTGCGACTCGTGCAGGACTCCAGCGCACCTCTCTCTTTCTCTCTCACACACACTGTTCTCGCCAGCCCACATCGTCACGATTGGGGTGCGAGGCTCCCATCGCTGATCCCGGCGGATGTGGGAAATTGGCTGAAACAGTAACTCCCGGTGTGTTATTTGATGGCTGCATCCTCCCCTTCCCGTCCGTTCCCTCCCCTCATGTCCCTCTTCCTCTCCTCTATCCTGTATCTGGCTCTCCCTCCCCCCCCCCTCTCTCTCTCTCTCACTATCTCCCTCTTTCCTCCTCTTCCTTCCCATTCCATCCGATCCCATCCCATCTCATTACATTCCATTCCATTCCATTCCATTCAACAGAGGGCTCATCCTAATAGGATCTGCACAGGTAAACCTAGCAGCATCAATCCCACTCCATCCAACACCAATTTCTATCCCACTGCTGCACAACTTAGAATTCAAAAATAAGATTATAGGACATAAAGAATTGATTCACCATACATTCACATTCAACAAGGGACACCTCACTATATCACCAGGCAGCCTACTCCACTGAACAACCATCTTTTGACTGAAGACCTGTTAGTGTCTAGAGCTGTCCTATACCTACACCATGACTCACGGGTGTTGATTAAAAAAATATTGGGGAAGTGGCAATATATGGAGGAAATTAGTGGGTTTAAATTGATTGGGGCGCATCCCAGGGGCTCTAATGTTAAAGGGTGAAAATGTATTGTTGGGGGGGGGGACAAGCCAACATAGGGAGGGGGAAAGACCCCTTCAAAGGCTCACAAATCGACACCCCTACGCCTCGACCTGTCGAAACTCAATCGATGGCACCCTACGCAATGTTCTATATTGCGTATAAGTGGTCCACCTTACTATCATCCCTACACCACTTTCGCTCTCAGCTAGCACTCTTTGGTCTTAAGGTTTAGTTGGTGATGAGTTTGATATGCCTGCCATAGCAAATAAATAGCGTCACTATGAACCCGCGCACCACTGAGGTTGGCAGCCGGGCGCGCGCCCCGGGGGGGGGGGGAGGGCAGATCCTGCCCGCTGCTTAGATCGAAAAGTCACCGCGCCGATTTGGTTTCTTTTGGCGGAAATCGATGGAGCGCAACACGAAGAGCTCAGGGGAGCTAAATTGGATTCACCAAAGTACTACATGTGATCGCACAGGTCAGTCCGAAGCTTAACCCTGACCCACTTGGCGAAGTTTCAATCTAAGTCGAACATCACAAAATTAAGCAGCGCATGGGCAGGATTTGAGTGCGTCATACGTATTGCATCCTACGATAGGCAAGACAAGCATACGTGAGTAATGATAAGATCGAGGTCATGGCGGGTCACGTGGCATTCTGGGGTCAAATATTGAATCTGGTCTTTTATGCCCATGCGGTGCATATTTGTACAGCAAGATTTTACAGGAACCCGATAGAAGCAATACAAAAATTTGTTTGAGCATATGGAAGGCATATGGAACCTGATTATGTTTGAGATAATTGAAATCAAAACAATGGAAAAATTCAAAAGGTTTCAAGCAACGTCAGACTATAGTGCCACGGATGATGGCTCCATGATGACGGCAAACGGTGCGGGGACGACGTGCAACACTAAGTTGCTGTACAGTACTGAGACCATCACTGGACATTTGCTGCACCATACCTCAGTCATTTTGACAGGTATTGACTTTAAATGTGCTATGAATATTCACAATGCAAGTCTGAATCACACGCATTCCAGGTTTTTTTTAAAAGTCGAGAACTTCGAAAACAAAGTGAAAATATGTTTCTTGAGTTTGCATATTTTCACAGCCACGTTGCACAAGAATAAAAATTATGAGACGGCAACATTATTTGCCATTCAATTCGCTGTCAATGGGCGGAAACAGATGCTTAATATCTTTGCTCCTCGATTTTTGACGTTTTCTTCACACCCTTCATCTAGTTCAAAAGTCGCGGGAGATGACGTCATTATGACGTTACTCATGCCGGAACTAGTGAGCTAGAATGCCATTTTGCCACATGATGTTGAATTGATGGGCGAACTGGTGCTGAAACTTTACAATTTATATCCCTCCGAGTGCTCAAGTTTTTTTTATTAAATCGCACTTCGCCACGGAGGGTGAGGGTTAATGATGACAATGTACAACAATGCACTGGGAAAATCATCGGGTATCGAAATTACTGCCAACCGAAACTTTCCGAACCAACCGCAAGAATTGCTTGTGTTCATTATACAAGGATGGCTGAACAGAAGGCAGCACAGCAACAGCTGACGGCATGTGGTGGTCAGCTGGTAAAGACCTGCATTATACATGGTGAGTTCCTCGTGCTCTTTTGCTATATGACATGGCTTCTCTACCCACGAATTAAACATTTTAGATAGGATTTGAGTTCATCCATATCTTCATCGGCATAATCCTGGCACGTTGTATAATTCATGTTGTCTCATGACGTCACATTCCGATTGACGTCAGGCACGAAACCGGAGGCAAAGATGGAAGCTTGGAATGCGGTCGCAATTAGCTTGGCCATTGTTAGCGCTCTAGTGACAAATCGTGGAAGGACTCGACTGTTGGCAAAGAAGGAAAGACACGCCGACGAAACGCATGAGTTTCTTGTATTATTTACGAATTACCGTCAATGTGTCGGGCGGTTCCAAAAAGCATCGTTTTCGCTGCAAATTTATTCAATGATGATTCATAATTTTAGTTTTTGTGCGAGGTAACCTACAGCCAATACCAAATATTCTGAAAATCAAGAAAACAAGTTTGGAGACAGGAGTGGCGCTTCACAATCATAAGACAATTTCATCATGCACAATATGGGTTTGATAGGACTAATATAGCCTAAAATGTACGTTAAGCACCAAATGGTACAATTGCACTAGCATCACTCGTCGAAATGGTGCATATATTACAAATATCACACGAATTAAATGTTCTTGAAGTTAGCAACAGCCACAGAAGACGGCTCCAGCAGACGGCTCCAGCGACCAGCAACTATGCCAACTAAATTAATGTTATTGGGAAGATTTCTGCAGCTATGCATAAGGTATTCAAAGAAAAACAAAATACAGATGAGTGCATGGCTATATAAACTTACTCCATGACATGAATTTAGTTACAATCGGTGATTGTTGCTGTTCCAATGCACGGCTCCAGCAATAAACACCGATTGTTACTAAATTCATGTCATGGAGTAAATTTATATAGTCGTACATTCATTTGTGACTTGTTTCGCCATTCATTACCGTGTATATCTACATAAATCTTCCCCACAACAGTAAATCAGTTGGCATAGTTTCTTCTTGCTGGAGCTGTCTGCTGGAGCCGTCCCCTGTGGCTGTTGCTAACTTCACGGAGAAACGGATCACACGTTCAAATCTGACCGTGTCACGTCGTGTCTATCTCACCAGTAACACAACCAGGATACTCGACAAATACCGAGAAATCGTTTCTCCCAGCTCCCACGTCACGACGTGCCGCGAAAGCTCACGCAATAAATGCCGGCGCCATGACGGCACCACCTCTGACCCCGGCTATCGCGACGGTGCCCACCGACACGGCAGGAAATGCCGCATCGATGAGCGCGCACACACCTCGGCGGCCAGCCAGGAAGTCGGCGCACCGTGAATACCGTGGCTTCCGGTGACGGCTTAGCGCCGATCCGGCCGGCCGTCGGGACGTGCGCGTGACAGGCGTGTCGAAGAAAGGGTTACCTGGAGCAAACAGGGCAGCGTCGCGACGGCAGCCGGCGGTGAATGGCGGCGGCGGCGGCGGCGGCGGCGCGGCCACGGCCCGATTTGGCACGGTCCGCCGCGCAGCCGTCGGAAGTTGATTTCATGCCGGCCGCCTGGGCCGTATGGATAGCACGTCTGACGGCCGCATTTTCACACACGCCGTTTCTGGGAAGCTTTCCTTCGGCCATTTGGTAAATCTGGATTCACAGGAGAACATATTCGAAAATAATAAATTCCCTTGGCTGCCGGGTAATTTTCCCACCGCGATTAGAAATATCTCACGTTTTTAAGGCACCGCGTCCGGGACACCCGCTTGCGGTTCTCATGCGTTTGTGGGATACTTCTCGTGTGTAAAACACTGTGAGAGACGACATCGCAGAATTCTCAGCGCATTTTCAACACGGTCTGAATGTACAGAAGCCATCACTGCCACCGGCCGGGTATCTCAGTTCATGAGGACACTCTGCGGTCACCTTCTGTATACTAACGCGACGTCCCGTCACACGGCACAATGTAGAGTGACGTGACGTGACGCAACGCCACCTGAAATGACGTGAAGTGTCGTGTCGTGACGTGACGCAACGCCACCTGAAATGACGTGAAGTGTCATGTCGTGACGTGACGTGACGCAACGCCACCTGAAATGACGTGAAGTGTCATGTCGCGACGTGACGTGACGCAACTCCACCTGAAATGACGTGAAGTGTCATGTCGTGACGTGACGTAGCCTGTCATGATGGGATATGATGTGACGTGACATGATGCACGCGTGGATCGGCGGTGGACGCCGAGCTCCACACCCATCTGCGCGACTTGGCTGTGCTGGAACGCGGCACGCGCTCCACTAACCCAGCCTGAGATCCACGATCCTGCTGAGCCCGAGTCTGCCGACCTGGACCGGGACGACCCGAGCTGTGCCGACCCAGCGCCGGCGCGCCACGGATAGCCTTGTTTGGCAGTGCTGACGCGAGCGACAGTATTGCCGCCCGCGGCGATTGCGCCGTCGCTTTTGTGCAGAGTGACACCCTGATGGATGACGACATCGTCCAGTGTGACAGCGGCGCCTCATGCAGCCGACCGGACCGTCTCACGGGTGAAAACCGGCTCTGACGGTGTCTCACGGCTCCGACAGTGTTCCGCGGCGCTGTCGGGTCTCACAGCTCCTCCAGGGTCTCACGTCCCCGACGGTGTCTCACGGCTCCGACAGTGTTCCGCGGCGCTGTCGGGTCTGACGGCTTCGACAGTGTTCCGCGGCGCTGTCGGGTCTCACAGCTCCTACAGGGTCTCACGTCCCCGACGGTGTCTCACGGCTCCGACAGTGTTCCGCGGCGCTGTCGGGTCTGACGGCTTCGACAGTGTTCCGCGGCGCTGTCGGGTCTCACAGCTCCTACAGGATCTCACGTCCCCGACGGTGTCTCACGGCTCCGACAGTGTTCCGCGGCGCTGTCGGGTCTCACAGCTCCTCCAGGGTCTCACAGCTCCGACGGTGTCTCACAGCTCCGACAGTGTTCCGCGGCGATGTCGGGTCTCACAGCTCCTCCAGGGTCTCACGTCCTCGACGGTGTCTCACGGCTCCGACAGTATCCCGTGGCGCTGTCGGGTCTCACGGCTCCGACAGTGTCTCACAGCTTGGACTGTCTCACAGCTCCGACAGTGTCTCACGTCTCCGACAGTGTTCCGCGGCGATGTCGGGTCTCATGGCTCAGACAGTGTTCAGCGGCGATGCAGGGTCTCACAGCTCCGACAGTGTCCGAACTTGATCATTCTCTCACGGTTCCACTCACGACGCCATTAGCCGGGAAATTCGGCGGCTGGCACACGCAAGGAAACATGAATGCAAGCAGTTTGTGGGAACGGATCGTTGGTGAACAGCGCGTGAGAGGGTTCGGTCGACCTTGAGCATGTTAGCGGACTTCACCACGCTTGTCGTGGGATATTCTGATGCAATGCTCGTCGTTCACAAACTCACGGCTGGTCTATGAAATCGCTGCGGGTGGGTTTACTGGCTTTTTAATGCATTTTTCCCTTTGACAAGTCCCTTATCCCTTGACTGTTCACGGTAATGCCGAGCCGGCCGAGCTCACTCGCCCCTCGCACTGTTTGGACCTGCCATGGGGAGTGGCAGCTCTGACCTCGCCGTAGCCCGGGAGCTCTCGCCCAGCTCTATTGCCGTGAAGGACGCTGCCCGACCTCGTTCTGTTCGTTCATCCGACGTGTTTTGACCGAGTCGTCGCGCCAGTGACCTGTGCTGCCTCGCCTTCGCCGGTGGCCCAGATTGTGGCCAATGGCTCGGTCCGACCCTGTTCGGGCCAAGCGGCAGCCTTCGAACTCTACTGATCGCCACGACTCGGCAGTCGGGAGCGACGACTCGATAGACTCAGATAGTCAGAGGCGACGACTCGATAGACTCAGATAGTCAGAGGCGACGACTCGATAGACTCAGGGTCATCGGATGGGCGCTGTATGGCCAACGCAGTCGATGCGCCCCTGAACCCAAATAACCAACCAAGATAGTCGGAGGCGACGTTGACACTCGACAGCGATGACAGGCTGCAGGGAGGTGGGCCGAGAGCACCGCTGCCGAGCGACGCCGTTTCTCTCGGGCCGCGTCGTTTTTGTCGCCGGGACAGGATGTCGCGCGCCGCGTTCGCCTCGACCGCCGCGCCGACGCCCATTGATGCAGCCGCGCCGGCGCCCATTCATCCCGCGCCGTTTTTGCGTCGGGTGCGGCGCAGTGGCCGCGCGGTGTGTGAACGCGGCGCGGATCCGACATCCGACAGTGTTCCGGCGGAGCAGTGCAGACGAGCGCAGGGGCGGGCGCAGCGCCGCCGAGGTCGGCCCGCCGGCTGCACGGCGCCGACCGGCCGCGTCGGCGCGGTTTTCGGGCGTGCGCCGGCTGGCGGCGAGAGGACGTCCGACGCGCCGGCCTGTGCGCGCCGGTGCAGGCAGCGGCCGGCCGCCGCCGCCGCAGCGTGGGAGCCGGCCGGCACGCCGGCAGACCGGCCTGTTGACTGACCGTGTGTCGGAATAAAAGTGCGCCGCGGTCGCGACGTTCCCAGCGCGGGCGTCACGACCGGCGGCCGGTGGCCACCGCCGGCTCTCCTCCCGCTGCTGTGCGTCACCGCTGCCACCGCTGGCCGCGCCGCCGCCGCCGCAATGCTCCGCTGGCCCACACGAGCTGAGAGATGCGGTGGTAGACGGCGTCCGTGAGACCAAATCTGGTCATGATGGATCTGTGTTGGCGTATGCTTGTGAGTGGTTAGGAGAGAGAGAGAGAGAGAGAGAGAGAGAGAGAGAGAGAGAGAGAGAGAGAGAGAGAGAGAGAGAGAGAGAGAGAGAGAGAGAGAGAGAGAGAGAGAGAGAGAGAGAGAGAGAGAGAGAGAGAGAGAGAGAGAGAGAGAGAGAGAGAGAGAAAAAAAAAAAAATTTTAAAAAAAAAAAAAAAAAAAAAAAAAAAAAAAAAAAAAAAAAAAAAAAGAGAGAGAGAGAGAGAGAGAGAGAGAGAGAGAGAGAGAGAGAGAGAGAGAGAGAGAGAGAGAGAGAGAGAGAGAGAGAGAGAGAGAGAGAGAGAGAGAGAGAGAGAGAGGAGCTGGAGAGAGATATAGAGACAGTGGGGAGAGAAGGACATATTGGTGGTAGGACCAGACAATTTATGAAGTCCTGGTGATAAATAAGTCATTTCCGAGATAATTATTGTTATGAAATGGCCGGCTATGAATGGCCTTATGGCCTTATGTGGCACATACCAGATATGCTGACCGGCCCACATCGTTCCCACGATGTCGTCCGAAGCCGTGGGTGTGTCTCAATCGTCCCAGTGTAGCGGCTGGTGCAGGTACACCAAGGGCGTCGTCTAACAACATTTCACTCGGGAAGGGGTGAGGGCGCTACAATTGACTCAATGGAGCAGATTCCCAGCCTTTCGAACTCCCCTCCTGCTGCACGACCGACGCAGTCGATGTGCCCTAAGCTCAAATAACCAAACTTCGAATTTCCCTCTCCCAGTAATGTTCAAGCCATGGGAAATGCGACTTGACTGGGGGCGGGAGAGGGGCACAGTCCCGCAGTTCACATGTTAGAGGAGTCCCTGGGTACACATTGTAAGTGTGATTGATACCTTGATGCTGGTATGCTTACACCGGAAAGGTGGTACAGGCTCGGGCACACGGACAGGAAGTGGCACGTGTTTACAAGTGCGCGGATTGTTGGTGCTCCACGTACTGAACTGTCGGCGTGCTCCCCTGGTAGCCCTTGGTCCGGCGTCGGCTGCTGGTGCGTCCGTGCTCCGGACGAGGACGAGGCTGCCTGCCCGGCAGTCCCACGCCGTCCGACCTCGCCGATCTCGCTCGCCAGACTGACCTCGCCTGACCTCGTCTGACCTCGCTGCGCGCGACGTGCTCGTGACGGCTACGCCGACAGGGCATCTCACCGACTGACGTGACGTCGTCCAGGCGGCACCGGGTCCGTGACGCAAGGCTGGCCAATCACGACACGCCTCATTCGATGCTGCCTGACCGGGTACCGAGAATGAGCCATGGCGGCGGATGTGTGTTTGTGTGTGTGTATTTGTGTGCGGTGTGTGTGTGTGGTCTGTGTGTGTGTGTGTGTGAGTGTGTGTGTGTGTGTGTGTGTGTGTTTGTTTGTTTGTGTGCATGTGTGTGTGTCGAAAAGTTCCCACGGCCGAGTTATACAGAGATGACATCATAGCGCTCTGCAGTCTGTATGCAAGCGACAGTATCGCCGAGTTCCTGTGTGTCTGTGTCGCGAGCAAGACTGTCACAGGCAGAGTCCGGGCCAGAGTCCTAGGGACTCTGGAGGGCGGGCGGTCGTGCAGGACTCAGACACGGCTGGAGACACGACAGGACTCAGACACGGCTGGAGACACGGCAGGACTCAGACACGGCTGGAGACTGATTGATTGATTGATTATTTGGGCTTAAGGGCGCGCCGACTACATGGTCATTTGGCGCCCATAGCTGGAGACACGGCAGAACTCAGACACGGCTGGAAACACGGCAGGACTCAGACACGGCTGGAGACACGGCAGGACTCAGACACGGCTGGAGACACGGCAGGACTCAGACACGGCTGGAAACACGGCAGGACTCAGACACGGCTGGAGACACGGCAGGACTCAGACACGGCTGGAGACACGGCAGAACTCAGACACGGCTGGAAACACGGCAGGACTCAGACACGGCTGGAGATACGGCAGGACTCAGACACGGCTGGAGACACGGCAGGACTCAGACACGGCTGGAGACACGACAGGACTCAGACACGGCTGGAGACACGGCAGGACTCAGACACGGCTGGAGACACGGCAGGACTCAGACACGGCTGGAGACACGGCAGGACTCAGACACGGCTGGAAACACGGCAGGACTCAGACACGGCTGGAGACACGGCAGGACTCAGACACGGCTGGAGACACGGCAGGACTCAGACACGGCTGGAGACACGGCAGAACTCAGACACGGCTGGAACACGGCAGGACTCAGACACGGCTGGAGACACGGCAGGACTCAGACACGGCTGGAGACACGGCAGGACTCAGACACGGCTGGAGACACGGCAGAACACAGACACGGCTGGAAACACGGCAGGACTCAGACACGGCTGGATCGTGCGGCTGTTGCCAGATGCGCCCTGTTCCTACGGCCGCTGCTAGACATGTCTAGATCGAGCCACTCCTAGATCGTCCCACTGACATGCATAGATTCTGCGACAGCGGCCGAACACTGTCGGATAACGTGATTACGGGTGAATATCTTCGTGTTCTATGGCTGCGGTTGGGCATCTTCAGATCTCATGGTTGCGCACTGAGAAAAATGTGAGAAGCGTATATATTATCTGATAATAGTAGACGTTCTTATTTTCCCCTCTTCAAGTCATACCACACAAAACGAGCACTCTGTTCGCGATATGCTGAGAACACCATTCTCAAAAGAGAATGCCAGTGCGTTGATACTTACAAATGTACTCATGTGAAACCACTTTCAAGACTCGGGAAGGAGAATATCGTTTGGTCTCAAGTGAAACCAGTCATACTGAGAATAGCAATTGGTCTCAATTTAAACACCTATGCTCAATTTAGACCAGTTCCAAGTGTCACTCTGCCTCTTTGTGGGTCGCAAATGTACAAATGTACTCGTGTAAAACCACTACTTCAACGTCTCAACAAGCAGATTTTTGTTCTCGCTGCAGCCAGTTGAACACTTATCGCCGGCGTCATCTGCCACACATGCCGCTCATCACTGCCTCAGAGGATAATGTCCTGGCGATGGCCAGCGAAGTCATTGAAGAGGAGCTGTGAGCACCACAGCATTCTGTTTATTTGCCAAATGCATTCCAAAAATGTACAATAGAAACAGGCATGCCATTGCATCAAATATCATCGTCGTTTCCATCCTCGCTACGTCACTAGCAGACAACTATCCTGGACTTCGACAAATGCCTGGGCATACTGTTGACCTGTCAAGACATAAAGGAGACACCGGGAGCTTCAAGGATTTATGCCAAGAGCAAGCACAGATTGAACGCAAATTCTTTGCCCGTTGTTTTCCGCGCCGCGCTCTGGGCCTCCTTTATCCCCAAACAGATATGTTGGAACAGCCCATGGGGTACGGAGGAAAAACCTGCCACAGTTATGGTCTCTGCCACCGCCAAACCGTCCTCCACCGTGACGGGACCGTCGGAGAGTGCCAATCGGCAGCTGGAGACAGTTCAATGAGAATGTGAGACAGTGAGAATCCCAGCTAAGGTGCTGGTCGAGGAAGACACCGAACACTTTAACGGTGGGACGTAGTTTCACAGTTATTGCAGCCCGAAGTGTGCACATGATTATGGAGAACAATGGTGAGTTGAATCTCATAACATTGTAGTCCTTAAACAAATTGTCTACAGCTGATAACTATGCTTCCTTGCATTATAGATCTGGTCAACTGCAGGGCGGGCATTTCGAAAGCTCAAAATGTCACGCCTTTATCGGCTACTAATAACTTGTGCAACGACAGTTACAGTGAAGCCTTCTGAATTTGGGCAATCATGTTTTATTGCGCTCAAATGTATTAAACACCGTTTTCATTGGGTATACAAGTGTTCGGCAAACAGCACAGGCGATTTTCCGTGTGTTTCCCGAACCGACCAGAGATGTTCGGAATACAGCACGTGTATCTGCACCTGTTAAAGTGTAGATGATTCCGAACACGAACTTAACATTAAAAGTTTTTGTTTTGGAAAAGCTTGATCCAGTAATTATCATTGGGGAAGGGGCGCAGGAGAAAAATGCACCCCTTTGGGTTGGAAAGGTGTCCCTTCAGTAAACTTCAGTGTACCCCTCCCCCACTTAGCGAATTGTTTCCGCCGAAGGCACCCTTCCGAGGAACTGCGCCCCTTTCCCCAATAATAATTACTGCATCCGCCCTTGCCAAGTGCAACATTGCGGGCTTAAAATACTGAAGTCCGTGTTCGGAATTAAACACACACTTCATTTGTTTAAACAGGGGAAGATACACGTGCCGTATTCCGAACACCGCTGTTCGGTTTCGGGAACACAAGGTAAATTGCCTGTGTTGTTTGCCGAACACTGTCATACCCCAATGAAGACGGTGTTTAATGGATTTGAACCCAATGAAACATCGGGTTCATTGCGGTATACAATTGTTCAGCAAACAACACAGGCGATTTTCCGTATGTTCACCGAACCGAACAGCGGTGTTCGAAATACAGCATGTGTATCTGCACCTGTTAAAACAAGTGAAGAAGAAGAACCTTTGGTTCTTTTACGACGCATTCAACCGCTAGGTCATATAGCGTCGCCAACCTCTCACGCCGATTGGCCGCGGGTAGACTCGATAAATATCGTCGGTTGCGAGATTCGAACCCACAATCTTGCGATCAAAAGTCCGACGCTCTACCAACTGAGTTACCGCGGCCCATGTTAAAACAAGTGAAGTGTATGCTGAATTCCGAACCCGAACTTAAGCATTTTAAGACCGCATAGTTACACTTGGCAAGGGTAAATCCAGTAATTATCATTGGGAAGGGGCGCAGAATAAAAATGCACCCCTTTGGGTTGGAAAGGTGCCCCTTCTGTAAACTTCAGTGTACCCCTCCCCCACTTAGCGAATTTTTCCGCCGAAGGCACCCCTCTGAGGAAATGCGCCCCTTCCCCAATGATAATTACTGGATCCGCCCTTCCCAAGTGCAACCCTGAGGGCTTAAAATGCTTATTAAGCCCGTGTTCGGAATTCAACACATACTTCACTAGCTTTAACAGGCGCAGGCACACGTGCCGTATTCCGAACACTGCTGTTCGGTTCGGGGAACACACGGAAAATCACCTGTGTTGTTTGCCGAACACGTTTATACCCCAATGAAGTCGGTGTTTAATACATTTGAGCCCAATAAAACATGATTCCACAAAATCACAAGACCTCACTCTAGCTGTCGTTGTAGCACTCTATTAGGAGCAGCGAAAGGCGTATAATTTTGAGCTTTCGAAATTGCCGCCCTAACACTTGATCAGATATATGATCCAAGGAAGCATGGTAAGCAACTGAGACAATTTTTTAAAGGAATATCATGTCATGCAATTATAATTACCATTGTTCTCCATAATTATCTGCACACATCGACCTGCAGTCACTGTGAAGCTATAGCTGGATAACTCCGGACAGATTGCACAACAATGGCGACCGGACGTCGTTGGAAGAAAATGAACCAGGAGTCCAGCATCTATTCTCATGGTAGCCGCAACTTGATAAAACTTGAGACCTGCATTATTTCTCACGATGTCTCGATAAAATTACGCATGAATATTGAGAAACTTAGTTGATCCATGACATAAAATACGCAAAATGCTCTCACTGCCTAAAAACTGCACTCTTTCAAGAAATTAAGTCCCATAACTGTCCTTTCGTGAGCAACATAACGAACATGTTCTCAAACCGTTTTTTTCAGTGCAGTCTCTGCATGATCTGTGGCTGCGGTCGAACATCTTCAGATCCTGTGGCTTTGACCATCAAGCGTGGCCACATGGTGGCGGTGGCAGTGATGGAGAGAAGGAGGAGGAGGGCGGAGGAGGAAGAAGAAGAAGAAGAAGAAGAAGAAGAAGAAGAAGAAGAAGAAGAAGAAGAAGAAGAAGAAGAAGAAGAAGAAGAAGAAGAAGAAGAAGAAGAAGAAGAAGAAGAAGAAGAAGAAGGAGAAGAAGAAGAATAAGAATAAGAGGAGGAAGAACAGGAGAGTGAATGCAGTCTCCCAAATGGGATACAAAATAATCCCATCGGCAACTGTCCCGCACCGAATTTCGTTATTCCTGTTAGCTTCGGCTTTCCTCGGTGAGAAAATCGCGGCTGCACACCTGCCGTAGTCGGACATGTAGACCATCATTGGACTATCATACCGCCGCACAATCAGATTTAGCGGCCGCGGTCGGGGGCCACGGTCGGTGGCCGCGGTCCGACGTATCCAGGTCCGGCGGCCGCGGCCGAGCATCCCCAGGCCCTCGTCACCGCCGGACGTCCAGAGCCCTCCACGGTGGCTGCATGTCTTCAATTCACGTGGCTGCAGCGGCGGGCCGGGCACAGAGGCAGCTGACCCGGTACCTCTGGCTGATGCCGCCAGCGATAGGGTGCGCCTTTTAAAAGCTGGAACACCTGCAGCCGGGTTTGCACCAGTGGAAGTTTTGCAGTGAGGGAATGCACGAGGTCAAATCTGATCATCTTCTGAAGTGAAGTGATCTTTTACCTGAACTTCATGAGAATGCTACATAGTTCGGGATCGCTCTGATAAAAGTAGGCTGGGGATGTGTGGTGGTGGAGGTGCCCTAGCACCTGTTCCTGGGTAACCTTTTGCCGATGGGATCGCACTAGACTGGGTATATATAAGAATAGCCGAGCCGGCAGATGGCCTATAATTGACGAGTATATGACAGTAGAACGGAGCCGGCAGGTGACCCATAATTGACGAGTATATGTCAGAATGACGGAGCCGGCAGGTGGCCTATAATTGACTAGCATACGTCAGAATACCCGAGCCAGCAGGTGACCAATAATTGACGAGTATTTTTATACATCCCAGGCGATTGGTACCGGAAGCATCTCAGTGTCTTTGCTGGCCTACCGCCTGGGGACATTATAAGGTCAGTGTATTAGGAACGGAGGATGTTCTGTTATAAAATAACCTGCACCGACCATCCTTCTAAGGATAGCCTACTGCCATCCGTCCCCAATAGAACATTCGATCATAGTCCGTAGGAGTTGAACGGATAATGAATCAAAATACGGGGTCGTGGAATGATATGCAGAGTGGTGTGGTGGATTTGCTTCGCTCCCCCTCCCCAACCCCCCAATGTCAGTCCAAGCATATCAGACGCAAGGATTGGCTGGTATGCCAAATCAAAAAGGCTTCGGGCGTTAAAATCCCTAAAGCCGGCCGGTGGATACTGGCAATTTGGATGCTCTGCACGTAATCCTCGTCTTGTTCACGAGGTCCACACGTGTGTTCCAATTAGCCCGTGTTCGACTCATGCTGGGAAGGGATATGCTTGTTGGTTTGTCTTCCACGATCGCGCTCGAACGACCCTTGCCAATGGACTGAAGCTGACAATAGCTGACAGACAGTAGCTGGCAATGAACACCTGGATCTCCCAAGGAAGAAATTATATTTCATGTCATCCTATAGGTGATGCCACATTGTAACCACGACGACAATTATGTGGCACTTTTCACTGGCTATGTGCCGTATTATTACACGCGGTGCAGGCCTGAAGTAGCAACATTCGTCCCAATGGCATGCGGCAGAGTTATAGGGGTGCTGAGCCCTGCCTTCAATTATAAAATGTAGCATTAACCCGATGATATTGAATGAAAAGGACTTCCAACGTGATTCGCGTGCGCTCTTTTCAGCCCAGGTATTCCTGCTCTGTTGGTTCCAATATGTGACGTAAGATATCGAGAGCCTACCAGTGAGTACTAATCACCATAACCACCTTCATCAGTTCATGGTGATATTAAACTAAGAGTATTATGCTGGTTCTGCGTCCTAGTTAATTATTTGTGTTAGTTTATGGCTTTGTACGTTTCACACCGTGTTCTGATATATATATATATATATATATATAAATATATATATTTATATATATTATATATTTATATATATATATATATATATATATATATATATATATATATATATATATATATATATAACGACCTGAAGCTAACATCCAGAAACTTTTTGCTTAAATTCGAATAATGCAAATGTCGGACAAGAATCAGCAAGAATTAAAAATACAAAATAAAATAAAGGCTGGTTTATTGCGGCTGCATCCTGCTACGGTTTCAGTATTATGCTTCGTGTTTCCGCGGCGTGTACAAAATGATTATCTAGTTATCTGTTGGAATCCCTCGCAAAACGTTTGGCTTAAAATTGCATGGGCTAAGGCAGGTTTGTAAAATATATTATAAATAGCTTCGGTTGACATCTAAAACGCTTTGTCCTACCCTTGGGACCACAGAACGTGCACTTCAGCATCCTCCCACCATCTGCTGAGGATTGCAATTCGAGTTTCCCTCGGACCGAGAAGTTGATTAGCTAATTGGAAGGGGTCGGCAAGAAAGAACATTTAGGTTTGAGGAGGTGCCAAAGCCGTGGGTTGGTGACAATTGTGGGAATGTTGCCCACCGCCGGCTTGCACCGATTGGCTTGGTACTGCAGCCGGCACCATGCTGGCCCAAGACAATCCATAGAAAAGCTGCATACATGGAACAACACTATTCGAACAAATGCAAAATGTTTGCCGAAAAGAGTCGCAATAAACGGACATATAGAACATGGAGGTCAGAGGCATATGGGGCTCCAACCAGTTCCCACTGCGATGTTCCACACACCGTTAACGTCTAGTACAACTGTCCAAAACGACCAAGCAGGCAGTGCCTGCATACCGAGTCGGCTTCAATCCGCTATGTAAATGGACATTCTTCGGGTGTTTGCGTAGCAGTGATTCTGCGTTTGCTGATGGGAAGGTCTTCGAGCAGCGTCAGATGTGCTCCGTTCCTGAGTTCTAACTGAACAGAACGAATGTGCTCCGCTCGCGAGCTTTGGTGTTCAAGTGCTTGGTTGTCAGTGTTCGTGCCACAAGGAAATGAAAGTCGGCGCCGGCTGATCTTGACCTTCCAATCATGCAAGCATGACACACTTTCGCGTGAGAGCATGCCATAGTATCGTAGTTGCCTGTGCTTATCTCCTCATCGCCAGGCTCGGAATCCACGACACCGAGTCTTGTGCTGTTTGCGCGCGAGTGCAAACCAGTCCAAAGCGGGTGGGCTTCGTGTTCGTGTCAAGTTTAACGGATTGCTGTTTTTCCCATCATGCATGTCTGCAAGCTGCAAGACGAGCCTTCCACCAGTGACCCTAGCGGAGGAGATTGAAGAAGGTCGCAGTCTGACGGTCGGCCTGGAACAACACCGGAAAAATGTCCCAAGGACGCCGACTACGCCGCTCTTTGCTGGCATCATAGCACATACGTACCCCGTGACCTCGTCTGCAATGAAGTCATCTAGAAACACAAACCGCAAATTGTTGCCTACAAACTGATTTGGACACGCACGTCTTGAAAGCGTATTCAAAGGAAATGCTTTGCTTAAAGTCATCCTGTTACATTGCATCATCGAAGGGCCATCGGATGCCGTATGAACATGGTCGCATATGACCTTGCGTAGCGGATTTTGTTATGCAACACCCCAAGTTCATGTCAGTGCATTCCAGAAATGGCACCCACCCACTGGATCACATACCTGAAATGGGCCCCTACCCACCGGAGCACATTCCACTGAGGATCTACATATCGTGCGGTGCCCTGAGACCGTTCGAGGGGGTTGAGAGCCCCTGGCCATCGCGGCCAGGGACTCTTAACCCGGCCGCGATGGCGTCGGACGGGCAAATCGGCGCAGGGAACCGACGCATCCTGAACGAAAATCAAGACATGCCTGCATCGGAGATGCAGGCACATCGGAGTGTGTCGCACGCTGCCTGATCTGTTCCTGTGCGAGGAAGCTGGGATTGAAAAGCTTCACGAGGTGAAAGCTGCGCGGAACAGCCCATGTGCACCGCTGGCCCTCCACCACCTTGCCTATGCCCTCGGAGAGACCTCGGAGAGTGCGTCGAGTCTGCCTGTGGAAATCTGAGCTGGGTGACGTCATCGCGTGGTGCAGCCACAGCCTGCAGTAGTTCGGTGGGCCGCTGCCGGTGCCCGGCAGCATGCTTGGTAGCGCATAGCGAGCCATCAACGATCGTAAACATGTCAATTCGTGCACCATTCGACTTGCAACAAGACCATGGAGCCGCTCCCGCTGTTTGGTTTATCACTTACGGCGCCAGCTCGCGGGTCAATGGACCGATTCAGTTCGGCAGCGTCGGCTCACTTGTCTCCGGAGACCGACGAACGCCGGCTCACGCCAGCAAATCGGTCCGGACCGCCGATGGACCGGCTCGGTTCAGACCGTTGGATCAGTTTAGTTCGTTGGACCAACTCAGACTGGTAGTCCGGTTCACACCAGCGGACCGGTCCGGACCAGTGGGCCGGTTCAAACTAGTAGATCGGTCTAGACCAGTGGCCGACGCCGCGGCACCCACGCAGCAGCTGTGGCGCCCATGGGGCCGGCGGAGACCTCAGACGACACCTGTCAGTGGTACAGCATCAAATCAATCTGCAATGGCCCACTAATCTGCAGCACTCCTGGCTGGAAATACGCAGGATCTCCGCCTGCCTTGTCCGTGCATTTCCATGTGCTCTTGTGTTGATAGATATGGGCATTACGTCTTTTATTTTATAAGACATATATATATATATATATGCGCGCGCATTTGCGTATGTGTGTGCATATGCGTGAGATAGGGTGTGCGTGTGTGCGTACCCAGAGGTGTCACATTGCATAGGCAAAGGGGCCACTGTACCACAGGGCTCTGTTCTAGGGCCACTTCTCTTTATCATCTTTGTGAATGACATTGAGGTAGGGCTGAGGAATAGTGTTCATATTTGCTGATGACATCAAGCTGGTAGAAGAGGCTAACAGTAGTGATCAATCTAGTAATATTCAACTAGACTTGGAGGACCTAAAAAGTGGGCTGATCAATGGCAGATGTCTTTCAACTATAAGTGTAAGGTTTATGCATCTGGGGTCTGGAGGTGATACTTTCAGATATACAAAAGGGAGGGAGGGAACTGGATGTTATTGAAGAGGAAAAAGACTTAGGTGTGTTGGTTTCAAAAGACCTTAAAGCAAAACAACAATGTATTTCAGCTAGAAGCAGGGCACTCAGAATGCTGGGACACATTAATAGAAGTGTGAGATATAAGAGCAAGGAAGTTATGGAAAAAAACTGTACTTAGCATATGTGCGACCTCACTGGAATATTCTGTACAAGCATGGAACCCCTACCTAGAAAAAGATATAGATATGTTAGAAAGAGCCACTAGACTCATCAGTCGAATAGATAACTTAGAATATGGAGAAAGGCTTACGGCATTAGATATGTACTCACTCAAGTATAGAAGATTAATGGGGGGGGCATGATTGAAATGTACAAAATTGTGAAAGGGCTAGATCAGGTCAATTTGAATGATGTTCTTCTGTTTAGAGTATTACATAGGGGTCATCAATTCAGGTTAGACAAGTTGAGGTATAGGACAGTTAAGCGACAACAGGTCTTCAGTCAAAGGGTTGTTGATCAGTGGAATAGGCTGCCTGCTGATGTTGTTGGGAGTTCCTCATTGAATGTATTTAAAAGTAGGTTGGACAATTTTGAGACAGGAAAATCTGGTTTTTGAGTTCTAATTTGTGATGATGGGATGAGATTTATGCCAAGTAAGTGTGCACGGCACAGACCCCTTTAAGCAGGCATGAATGCAGTTTGAAAATTATTGGTAAGGCATTCAATCCACATGTATTAAGGGGGATCAAGGGAATAGGGCTGGATAGCTAGGGCAGATAGGCATTGACAGGTGTATAGGATGTTGGTGGATGGTTTCTTTAGGAAGTGGTGATGGTTGGGGTGGATCTTTTTACCGGGCTTATGGTATCTTCCATTTACAGACTTAACTGGATGGGCCTTTGTGGCTCTTATTAAGTCTAAACACTTTATGACTTTATGGCACTGGTCCTCTCAATCATTGATTTTACTACCCCCCCCCCCTCCCCCATCAGACCGAAGCTTAACCATTGGACCTATAGATGCACACCGGATAGAGATAGTTTTGAAGCAACTTTGGCCATCAAAAAGTTAATTTGTCCCCAAACAGCTTGCCAGAGTGTCGGCCGTGTATGTACCCGATGATCAGGACACGAGGGTACTGTGGCCGCCTTAGGTTGGTTTGGTTCGCCGTCAGGACACGAGGGTACTGTGGCCGCCTTAGGTTGGTTTGGTTCGCCGTCAGGACACGAGGGTACTGTGGCCGCCTTAGGTTGGTTTGGTTCGCCGTCAGGACACGAGGGTACTGTGGCCGCCTTAGGTTGGTTTGGTTCGCCGTCGTCCGGTTGGCAGTTGGGTCAGCAAGAGCTGCTACGCCCCGGAGAATGTCCGATGCAACGGTGCCTGTGGACACCTTCTTCCGGCCGGTGGATAAGCCAGTGTCCATCGGACACTAAAGGAATGCAGTGGATCAAACATTGTACCGGATCCACATACGTCTAGTTTTCCCTCCAATTGATCCCGCAGTATCCAGGATCCGTGCGAGCCCATTCCCCTCAAGGGAATCCGACACGGTGAAGTGCTCCCTCCGGTGGATCCAGCAGCGGCTCAGATCCACAGCAGCCGCGTACTCCATCCCTCCGGCGAATCCGACCGCGTGCCGGATCCACGCGGTGCTCCCCAGCTCGCCGTCGCACCATGGCGGGCGGCAATCAGACGTGCGCGCAGCCATCGCACGTCTGCCCGGCTGACGTCACCGCCACTCGCGGCTCGCCGGCCACGTGTCGGCGGGCGGCCGCGCCAGCCGCGTCTGGTGACACGTGTCCGACGCCAGCCGTTGCACGTCTGCCCGGCTGCACTGCCGCGCCGGTCACGTGTCGGCGGGCGGGCGCGCCGGCGCGCCGGTGACGTCAGCACGTGCGACCGGCCTCGCCGCCGCCGCCGGCGGCGTGGGAAAATCGCCGCCGCCGTGGGAACGCGGCCGCTTCCGCACATCCGTCCGGTGGGAAGGGCGCCCCGCCCCGCCCCGCCCTGTGCCGGCGCGGTGCCGGCCCGGCCGGCCGGCCGGGCCGGGCCGTCCGGGTGGGGACCGCGGGGCGCACCACGGATCAGGGACGAGGGATCGGAGATCACAGGCGCCGCACCAGGCGCTGGAGACCACGGTTCGGGAACCGCTAGTCGGGAATCGCAACCGTCGGTCGCAGATCAGAGACTGCACACGAGGAACTACGGGCGAGAGATCGGCGACCACGATCCAGACAGTGCCGCATCTGGCCGGCCATCACCATCGTCAGACAAAAGCCCCATGGACCACTGTCATATCCCCAGGTACCGGAGACGATGCACGGAGACTACTTGCCACGGTTCAGGGACCACAGACGTTACATCCGAGGCTACGATCCGGACACGACGGACGCGACGAGCGCAGAATCGGGCACACGGGCGAGGCGCCAAGGAGCATTACCTGAGGTTCAAGCACCACAGACAATGGACTGGGACCAAAGACCAACTCTCAGGGACTACGCGGCGTGCCCGGGGCCCAGAGCCCGGTCGGCGGGTGGTCCCGTGACGTAGCAATGCTGCATTCAGTCGGCACCCCCGGCGGCCGGCACTTTCGGTCCACGGTGGCCGGCATTCAGAGCGAATCTGCGCCGATGAGACCATTCAGCCGCGGAATGCGTGCGTGCGGCGTGTTCGTTATCGTTCTGTTGTCACAGGTGAAGCGTCCGTTCGGCTTCTCGCGCCGCCAGCTCGCCGTCTTTCTGTGCTCGCCTCAAGGCCACCCAGTTCTCAGCGGCCGGTCGGCCGGAGCGGCAGCACGGATGTCGCACACGGTGTCTCGTGACAGACGTGCGTCTCTCCACTCTCAGCGGTCGGAGCGGCAGCACGATGCCGCACACGGTGTCTCGTGACAGACATGCGTCTCTCCACTCTCAGCGGCCGGCCAGCACGGATGCCGCACACGGTGTCTCGTGACAGACATGCGTCTCTCCACTCGAGGCGGTCGGCGCGACAGCACGGATGCCGCACACGGTGTCTCGTGACAGACATGCGTCTCTCCACTCGAGGCGGTCGGCGCGACAGCACGGATGCCGCACGCGGTGTCTCGTGGCACGTCTCGTGACAGACGTGCGTCTCTCCACTCTCAGCGGCCGGAGCGGCAGCACGGATGTCGCACACGGTGTCTCGTGGCACGTCTGTGACAGATATGCGTCTCTCCACTCTCAGCGGTCGGAGCGGCAGCACGGATGCCGCACACCGTGTCTCGTGACAGACGTGCGTCTCTCCACTCTCAGCGGTCGGAGCGGCAGCACGCATGCCGCACACCGTGTCTCGCGACAGACATGCGACCCTCCACTCTCAGCGGCCGGCCAGCACGGATGCCGCACACGGTGTCTCGTGACAGACATGCGTCTCTCCACTCGAGGCGGTCGGAGCGACAGCACGAATGCCGCACGCGGTGTCTCGTGGCACGTCTCGTGACAAACGTGCGTCTCTCCACTCTCAGCGGCCGGAGCGGCAGCACGGATGTCGCACACGGTGTCTCGTGACAGACGTGCGTCTCTCCACTCTCAGCGGTCGGAGCGACAGCACGGATGCCGCACACCGTGTCTCGTGACAGACGTGCGTCTCTCCACTCTCAGCGGTCGGAGCGGCAGCACGGATGCGGCACACGGTGTCTCGTGACAGACATGCGTCTCTCCACTCTCAGCGGCGGCCAGCACGGATGTCGCACACGGTGTCTCGTGACAGACATGCGTCCCTCCACTCTGCCGCGGTTGTTTCTGGGGGGTCTCGTGACAAACGTGCGTCTCTCCACTCTCAGCGGCCGGCCAGCACGGATGTCGCACACGGTGTCTCGTGACAGACATGCGTCTCTCCACTCTCAGCGGCCGGCCAGCACGGATGTCGCACACGGTGTCTCGTGGCAGACATGCGTCCCTCCACTCTCAGCGGCCGGCCAGCACGGATGCCGCACACGGTGTCTCGTGACAGACATGCGTCTCTCCACTCGAGGCGGTCGGAGCGATAGCACGAATGCCGCACGCGGTGTCTCGTGGCACGTCTCGTGACAAACGTGCGTCTCTCCACTCTCAGCGGCCGGAGCGGCAGCACGGATGTCGCACACGGTGTCTCGTGGCACGTCTGTGACAGATATGCGTCTGTCCACTCTCAGCGGTCGGAGCGGCAGCACGGATGCCGCACACCGTGTCTCGTGACAGACGTGCGTCTCTCCACTCTCTGCGGTCGGAGCGGCAGCACGGATGCCGCACACCGTGTCTCGTGACAGATGTGCGTCTCTCCACTCTTAGCGGTCGGAGCGGCAGCACGGATGCGGCACACGGTGTCTCGTGACAGACATGCGTCTCTCCACTCTCAGCGGCCGGCCAGCACGGATGTCGCACACGGTGTCTCGTGACAGACATGCGTCCCTCCACTCTCAGCGGCCGGCCAGCACGGATGTCGCACACGGTGTCCCGTGACAGACGTGCGTCTCTCCACTCTCAGCGGCTGGCCAGCACGGATGCCGCACACGGTGTCTCGTGACAGACATGCGTCTCTCCACTCGAGGCGGTCGGAGCGACAGCACGGATGCCGCACGCGGTGTCTCGTGGCACGTCTCGTGACAGACGTGCGTCTCTCCACTCTCAGCGGCCGGAGCGGCAGCACGGATGTCGCACACGGTGTCTCGTGACAGACATGCGTCTCTCCACTCGAGGCGGTCGCAGCCACGTCCGCGACTAGGATCGCAGGTGCGTCCCTGTAAAAGATGCGGTCACAGCGACAACGGCCGGCCCTTTTGGGATAATGCTGAAGTCGTGACAACTGTATTTGTGGGCAGTGACTTGAGTAACATGTTGACTGGAGGGAAATTGCACCTTTTTTATCGCTCTCTCTCTCTCTCTCTCTCTCTCTCTCTCTCTCTCTCTCTCTCTCTCTCTCTCTCTCTCTCTCTCTCTCTCTCTCTCTTTCTCTCTCTCTTTCACTGTTTCTTTCTCTCTCTATTCCCGGGCGATGGCGGTTAAACTTAATTATTAAAATACCTCCTTTCGCCACATTTCTGGAGCAGTTGCCAGCCTGGTGAAAACGAAATAAACGGCTCCCTGTGTGTGCAAGTTGGTCTGTCTGCCTGGTCCCAACCGTCCCTACGCCTGCCCATTCTGAAATCCATATCCAGCCCCAGCTATCTCAATACAGCACTTTTCTCCGTGGGACGCTGCCGCGCCCGGCCGCCTCCCGAAATGATGCAAACGGCTGCTTCGAACTCGGCGGTGCTGTGTGCCCGATCGACCCGCCGGACGTCCGTGCGAAGTGGTATCGCCCGGCCCGAGGTGATGCATAGTTGTGGTGACCGGCTGGGACAGTGTCGGGTCGGCCTGTTGTGACGGGCCGGGACCAGGGACAGCGCCAGGCCGGCCCATCGTGACTGGCCGGGACCAGGGACAGCGCCAGGCCGGCCTGTGGTGACGGGCCGGGACCAGGGACAGCGCCAGGCCGGCCCATGGTGACGGGCTGGGGACCAGGGACAGCGCTAGGCCGGCCCATGGTGACGGGCTGGGGACCAGGGACAGCGCTAGGCCGGCCGGTAGTGACGGGCCGGGACTAGGGACAGCGCCGGGCCGGCCTGTGGTGACGGGCCGGGACCAGGGACAGCGCCGGGCCGGCCCATGGTGACGGGCCGGGACCAGGGACAGCGCCGGGCCGGCCTGTGGTGACGGGCCGGGACCAGGGACAGCGCCAGGCCGGCCGGTAGTGACGGGCCGGGACTAGGGACAGCGCCGGGCCGGCCTGTGGTGACGGGCCGGGACCAGGGACAGCGCCGGGCCGGCCTGTGGTGACGGGCCGGGACTAGGGACAGCGCCAGGCCGGCCGGTAGTGACGGACCGAGACCAGGGACAGCGCTAGGCCGGCCTGTGGTGACGGGCCGGGACCAGGGACAGCGCCGGGCCGGCCTGTGGTGACGGGCCGGGACCAGGGACAGCGCCAGGCCGGCCTGTGGTGACGGGCCGGGACCAGGGACAGCGCCGGGCCGGCCGGTAGTGACGGGCCGGGACCAGGGACAGCGCCGGGCCGGCCTGTGGTGACGGGCCGGGACCAGGGACAGCGCCAGGCCGGCCTGTGGTGACGGGCCGGGACCAAGGACAGCGCCGGGCCGGCCTGTGGTGACGGGCCGGGACCAGGGACAGCGCCGGGCCGGCCTGTGGTGACGGGCCGGGACCAGGGACAGCGCTAGGCCGGCCGGTAGTGACGGACCGAGACCAGGGACAGGGCCAGGCCGGCCCATGGTGACGGGCCGGGACCAGGGACAGCGCCGGGCCGGCCCATGGTGACGGGCCGGGACCAGGGACAGCGCCGGGCCGGCCTGTGGTGACGGGCCGGGACCAGGGACAGCGCTAGGCCGGCCGGTAGTGACGGGCCGGGACCAGGGACAGCGCCGGGCCGGCCTGTGGTGACGGGCCGGGACTAGGGACAGCGCCGGGCCGGCCGGCCGGGCGAGATGACGGCGGCCGGTGGCGGCCACGCCGATTCCCACACACGGCCGGTCGGAATGCCGCGTTCCCAGGCCGGACGGTTGACCGGCCGATTAGGCGGGCCGCCTCCCCTCTCGTAGCGGCGTCCGGCCGAGGGGGGTCGCCCGGGCCAGTCGGCTGCGCTGGGGCGTTGCAGGGTAATAATGACCAGTGTCACGGCTCACCGGCGCTGATGCCACCCTGGGAACATTCCAACCGGTTGGCGGCAACACCACTGGCCGTGTCGAACAATAACCAGCTCCCGTCCCAGGACTTTTCCGCCGGCTGATGCCACACAGTGGGAACGGTAATTATTGGCCGGAACAATGCAGTTTGCCTTTGGCATTGATGGGATGTTCGAGTGACAGCGCTGTGAGCGTTCGCACACTTTATTTGCAGTCATTCGGAAGCGCCGACGCTGCGACAATGCCGTTGTCAAAGCCGGCGGTTATAGTGTGCTCTTTTCTCTGCTGGATACAGAGATGAAGTCGATTGTGGTGCATTGCTCGCATGCAGATGGGTACGCTTGTCGTTCATATATCACCACTCGGGGGGATGGTCGTGAACGGGCTCCAGGCATGGCACAGATCGTGAAACAAGGAAACCAAGATAGATATGCGGAGGAAACTGGAACTCCCTAGTGAGGAAAGATTGCTGACGCGAGGAAAGAGGCATGGGAGTCAGTGGAGGAAGATACGATAGATTTGCACACGAACAGAAACATCAACTCATGGCGTTTCAGGAGTGTGGGAGCATGAACACCTTGAAATCATTATTCCTGTAAGTAGCGTGACATGTTTATACATATAGACCAAGAACTGGGGAAAGCCAAAACAGCGTCCTGTTTAGACAAACACACACACACACACAAACACACACATATCTATATATATATATATATATATATATATATACATATATTTACACATACAATCTCGTCTAGCGGAAGAAGATCAACGATATGCTTCGCCTGACATAAAGTAAGTTATGAAATAAGACAATCGAAGCATTAAACCGAAGTTGCATGACGGCTGAGTACCGCTACCGGAACAGAAGAATCCTTAACCCATTAACGCCCGGTGTCCTCATATGAGGACAGAAACATTTTCAGCATATATTGGAAATCTGATCAGCCACAAACGACGATGATTGATCATAAGGCATCCTACTGATAATTGTGCTATCTGACGACCACAAGGAACTGCTGAACCTTGGTGTGAGCTTCCAGTTTTGCCCAATATTTTCGCAGCATGACAAGAAGGCAGAGCTAGAAATCATATTCCAGGATGTCCTCAAGCTCAAAACCGAAGGGAAACTCGCGGTTAGTCTGGACATTCAGGAGCAGCTACTGTTGAGTAATACGAAGAACAGGAATACAGCAGGATTCATGACTCTCACCGCACGTCCGAAAATGCGGCACCGTAACTCCGAATTAATAAGTATGCTATGATCAGAAAGGAAGGTATACATCTGAGGTATATGTCATTCTATATAAATCAACGTACGATGCCAAAGTTGAGGCAATTTTGAAAGACACTACGAAGTTTACACGAGTGAGCAGAAACCACACTGACGATATGAAAAGGAACACACATGATCTCGATACCACCAATAAGTGCCTGCTATATTTTAGCATTCAGCGGGTGACCGAAGTGTGCAAACCAGGCTACTTCCACGTTCACGGTAGCGTAAAAGCACACACACAGTAGGCCAACTAGAAGCCCTCATGGTCACATGTCTTCCAAACTGATGACATTGCTCACTTCCGGGTGTTTTTCTGCGCAAGCCCATAATGCCGAGGTGGACGGAGGGGGCTTATAGAACCCCATTGTGACCCGACGGTTTTACTGTCGCTACATTCATGACATTCTAGTTGTTGTTACGGACGACCTAAGCCTAACGCCACTGAAAATCAATTTCTAAGAAAAGTCAGGCCTCGCCTTCACCATTGAACAGCGGATGGAAGAGCAGATTAACTTTCTAGATGTTCCTATTCATGCTGATGACGTCGGGCGCTATATGACCTGTGCAGTCGATGCGCCCCTAAACCACAATAACATAACATAACATAACATGCTGATGACGTCAACCTTACCACAAGTGTGCACCGCAAGCTAAGTGATGTATGGAGGTGCTTGAACGACGAGAGCGATAGCCACAGTAACTACGAAGCGGCTTATGGCTAGTTTCGGCTAAGTGTAGGCAAGGCTTGTTGGCTTTCGGGGCATCAAGCACAGAATCCGAAGCATACATTCTCAGAACTATGACACCCTGCTCGATGTGGACATCGTTCAGTCGGGAACTGGCCTGTGTGAAGCAGCTGTTACCTGAAATAACTATTCTAAGCGCAAGCATTGGTGAAGAAATAAATGTGACCACCTCGATGCAGGAGTTCACCTCCTCATCTAATTCTGCTCTAGACAACAAATACATTATTTAGAGAGATCAAAACCGGATGTCCCCAGCCAACAAGCGAGGTGCACAAGTACTTCCGGTTCTCGTAAGACGCAACTGCAAAACTGCTTCCCAGAAGAACGAATTGAAACGTGTATGATACAAGAACTCAACGACGCTTTCTCTCCTTTTCAAAGGTAGCCTGTATGAAAACCCAGCATCGCGTAAGTAGTCCAATGCATTATAAATGCAATATAGGGAACTGCACTCCTCTATAAGAGGAGCTCAGCAGTACCTCCAGAACCTCACCCCCAGCACCTCCATAAGAGCAGCAGGACTCGCTACGACAACAAGCAGGCGTATGTCACAGTGGAGGACAGCATACACATGCTATAGCACAGCAGTGCGATCACCTGGACAGAAATTGTCCGACATCGAACATCGTGATCATGTCAAAGCGATGAAGCAGGAGGAGGCCACAACCGCTAGAGGTCGTCCTGATCCGAAAGAACCCTCTCATTAACCGCCAGGACAGTGCACGTGATGCCTTGTGTGATGGAACTCCAGTGGGATCGCGGTCAAACCTATGCTAAGTGGCCCCGACGCAGTCTCGGTACTGAATGCCTTGCCGCTCCGTGGTGTCAGATCAAAGGGGGTTAAATTTTTTTTTGTGGCCCCGACGCAGTCTCGGTACTGAATGCCTTGCCGCTCCGTGGTGTCAGATGCGATCGCGGTCAAACCTATGCTAAGTGGCCCCGACGCAGTCTCGGTACTGAATGTCTTGCCGCTCCGTGGTGTCAGATGCGATCGCGGTCAAACCTATGCTAAGTGGCCCCGACGCAGTCTCGGTACTGAATGCCTTGCCGCTCCGTGGTGTCAGATGCGATCGCGGTCAAACCTATGCTAAGTGGCCCCGACGCAGTCTCGGTACTGAATGCCTTGCCGCTCCGTGGTGTCAGATGCGATCGCGGTCAAACCTATGCTAAGTGGCCCCGACGCAGTCTCGGTACTGAATGTCTTGCCGCTCCGTGGTGTCAGATGCGATCGCGGTCAAACCTATGCTAAGTGGCCCCGACGCAGTCTCGGTACTGAATGTCTTGCCGCTCCGTGGTGTCAGATGCGATCGCGGTCAAACCTATGCTAAGTGGCCCCGACGCAGTCTCGGTACTGAATGTCTTGCCGCTCCGTGGTGTCAGATGCGATCGCGGTCAAACCTATGCTAAGTGGCCCCGACGCAGTCTCGGTACTGAATGCCTTGCCGCTCCGTGGTGTCAGATGCGATCGCGGTCAAACCTATGCTAAGTGGCCCCGACGCAGTCTCGGTACTGAATGCCTTGCCGCTCCGTGGTGTCAGATGCGATCGCGGTCAAACCTATGCTAAGTGGCCCCGACGCAGTCTCGGTACTGAATCCTTGCCGCTCCGTAGTTCAGACGATCCGGTCAAACCTATGCCGAGCAGTCTCGGTACTGAATGCCTTGCCCTCCGTGGTGTCAGATGCGATCGCGGTCAAACCTATGCTAAGTGGCCCCGACGCAGTCTCGGTACTGAATGCCTTGCCGCTCCGTGGTGTCAGATGCGATCGCGGTCAAACCTATGCTAAGTGGCCCCGACGCAGTCTCGGTACTGAATGCCTTGCCGCTCCGTGGTGTCAGATGCGATCGCGGTCAAACCTATGCTAAGTGGCCCCGACGCAGTCTCGGTACTGAATGCCTTGCCGCTCCGTGGTGTCAGATGCGATCGCGGTCAAACCTATGCTAAGTGGCCCCGACGCAGTCTCGGTACTGAATGCCTTGCCGCTCCGTGGTGTCAGATGCGATCGCGGTCAAACCTATGCTAATGGCCCCGACGCAGTCTCGGTACTGAATGCCTTGCCGCTCCGTGGTGTCAGATGCGATCGCGGTCAAACCTATGCTAAGTGGCCCCGACGCAGTCTCGGTACTGAATGTCTTGCTGCTCCCTAGTGTCAGATGCTAAGTGGCCCCGACGCAGTCTCGGTACTGAATGCCTTGCCGCTCCGTGGTGTCAGATGCGATCGCGGTCAAACCTATGCTAAGTGGCCCCGACGCAGTCTCGGTACTGAATGCCTTGCCGCTCCGTGGTGTCAGATGCGATTCGCATGACACACACGTTCCTAGATAATTATGCAGCGATTGTTTTGTAGCTTGCTTTGTACTTTGTGATCTCAGTTTAAGAAGAGAACCTTTGACTGAAATAGCGGCAACTTTAACCACCGATAATGCAGGTAGTTCGAATTATATAATTACAATAAGATCCATATAGAACTGCAACATAGGGACGTGATTACGAGCTGATACACCATCTAATGCTATATATGCAAGTGTTTTCCGAAAGATGTTCAAACGATGGATTAAATGCCAAACAATTGTTATGAATATTGAATTCGCCGAATGAATGCACACTTTCAGATCACTGGCCGGCCAGAGCGGCCTCAATTTTCCTCTGCGAAGCGGAGGGGGGGGGGGGGAAAACACTTGAGCCTCTCCGGAGATGCCCCCTTTCTCGGTCGGACGGGCGGCACCTTTCCATGTACCCCCAGCGCCCCTGCATCCGCCCCTGCTGTCTACACCAACGACAACTGCACACGAGTGCGTCTCCGCTCCGCTGGAACTGGCCTCGAGACACCAAACTCGGACGCGATGTGGGACTAAAGAGCAAGAGCGAGACAGATGAAAGGGAGGGAGAGCGGAGGGAGGCGGAGAGATGCGGGCCGCAGATGACGGCGTTTCCATCACCGTACCGTTGTCCGGAGCCGTCACGCACCGCCCCGATTGGGCGGCGGCTTTGGGCCGGCGAGGTGCGGCGGCAGATGCTGGCCGGCCGTGGTGCCGGCCGCCGCCGCCGCCGGCCGGCCCGCTGGCGTCACGGCGGATGTCAGACCCGGTGTCAGCACTGATCACCGGGTCGATCACACTGCACGGCCGAGACACGCGTCGGCTGATGGTGATCAATTTGCGGCACGCAGGATTCCGGCGGGTGGCACGCACTTTAAGGTGTAGGTTCTGAGTGGCGATGCTGTGTGGCGTGCGGGAGATATTTTCCACCCACGGACGACATTTCGATGTTGAATCCATGACCAGCTGAGGTACCTACTCTTAGTGTCTCAAAGTCCATGGAACCGTCGTGTTCACCTCAACGTGGTGATCACACGCAAAATAGCGAGAACTTGCTATTGACATGACCGGAAGGTAACCCTTAAAAATGGGTCCGACAAACTGTGTTTTGTGTGACAGATTAGCCGATGGGATAGATGTGCACGATTGTAGCAGGTTTTAGTCTCTCCCAGGTGTGGCAGTGCGTAAAATCTTCCGCAGGAAGCTTGGGCAAAATCCGCGCGATCCTCTGCCATGTAATATTATAATATTTTAGCATTTACAAAAGGAGCTTGGTGAATTAAGTACTTCGATCCAAATATGCTTAAATGGCAATCACATCCACAGGCAGTGTCTGTGGATCCACAGACATGCGAGTGCTGAGCCCATGGTACGCATGCAACGGTAAGTGCGGCTTACTTGCTTTCGCATACTTCCTAGGTCACAGGGCTCATTGACATTGGTGATTTCGAGACGACATAAATTATTAAGTGGGGTGAGTTCAGATGGAAAATCTGAATTCATCATCTGTTTTTACCCCTGGGTGGTGACAATGGCGGATTTTATTCGAGTTTGACAAGTATTCCCAAATTGGGTTCATTCAGTTGACCTAACCTCACAACTTATTGGTGAATCGAAGCCAGTTGTTCCGGGTGTTAATGTGCGATGCATGAGCTGCACATTGCACAAGTGTGCAGAAGCCACACAAATCATATTTTAAGAATACTTGGGCTATGACTTCCATGTAAATCACAAATAAACTAGTACAAATTGAAACTTACATCAATGACAAGATAGCGGTTTTCTTCGATTCATGAACAATATTTAAAATTGACCTTTTTGAAAAGATCCCTTTCAAGAGGATCTTTTTACTGTGGAAAAAAACGGTTGTTAACTTATTTCATGGGATGTTCATGTCATGGAAAAGCACAAATTGTGACAGCTTTGGAAAATCTTGGTGGACTTTGAACTTTGAAGTTTGGATCGCCCTGATTCGCAGTCGCTGCTATCGACCGCTGCAGGTGATGGCAGGTGTGACAGACTGCCCAGTGTCGACTGGCATGGCATGTACACTGTAACGCCTGGTGGATCAAACCAATCCATTCCGTTTCCAACGGGACAGGGAGGGGGAGGGGGGGAGCGGTTAAGCCCTAATTTTGTCCGAAATTTGGTACCTCCTCCCGGACGACAAAGTTCTGGAGACTCGGTCGGCGCTCCGTACCGGCGTGGCTGTCGGTTCGGTCCGCCGACGGCCGCGACGGGCCGGGCCGGGGCGGCACATTCGACGCAGCGGCGGGTGGCGTCAAGAGTGGGCGCCGGGCGTGCCCGACCGTCTCGGTCGGCGAGTTCCGGCCCGGCGTCGGCGCCTGTGACACTTCTCAACGGGAAACGGCGGACGCACAATGCGCGGAGCGCGTCGCATCCGCCCGCGGAATGTCCGCTCGAGACGGCCGCATCTGCTGCGCGGCATTTAGCATTCAAATGATGACAAAACTGCGGCGCCGGCATGCCGCGTGGGATTCTGTGGAGAGCTTGCCGGCCCCGGCACCGAGTCCACCAAACACATGAATGTCCGTCATCATTAACACTGAATGCCAAAAATTACACCCATCTGAGATGAAGAGGAATTTCTCATAAACTTCAGTGACGGTTGAAAAAAAAATGTTATTCACGCACCGACCTGAGAGTCTGAGCGCATTTTCTCGTCTGGTGGAACGCCAGGATTGCACAACGACAGCGTACGATGTCCTTAAAAAGCTGTGATATTCGTGTAAAATCGTGACCGAAGCTCGAACAATTTGTTCTACGGTGTAGAATACTGCCGGTGTTGTCTTCGCTTGTAGCATACTTTATACGAGGTACATAATTTGTTGTTGTATTGCTGTAAAGACGGTCTGGTTCCGGTTCCGTTACTCTACGAACACGTCATATGTCCTCGCAGGAAACTACCATGAACCCGGGGTTGATTTCTTCCCACTGATTCAGCCATCGCTCACTGCCTCCAATCGTTTCTTCGTGTGAGGTTCCCTATATCCTGTCAGCCGCAGACAAAGCTGGCATCGGGCGTCCAAACGACTCCTGTAGTTGGCGGACGCCCGAGTCAACTGCGAATGTCTGGTTGTCCCATTGCAGCTGAACCTGTCCATTACCGGACCGATGCCTGCATGGCACCCCACCTGGGCCGACGCGACGCATACCTGACCGTCTCCAACACCTGCATAATACCCCACCTGTACCGACGCGACGCATACCGGACCGTCTCCAACACCTGCATAACACCCCACCTCTGCCGACGCGACGCATACCTGACCGTCTCCAGCACCTGCATGACACCCCACCTCTGCCGACGCGATGCATACCGGACCGTCTCCAGCACCTGCGCAGTGCAGAATAACGAGTGCACCAGCATGCCTCATGATATGCTCACCTCGCCGATGCTGCCAGCCGCGGCGCCACCGCCCGTGGGTCACAACAAACGTGCTCACATACCTCGCGCGCAGTGATCAAAATCGCACCGTGCTACCGCCGAAATTCCGACCGCCTCTTTTAGTGCGACTAATTGGCGTATCTAATTATTTCGCAACCGCTCGTCAGTCGCCTCGCGGTCGCCCGTTTACACAGGCGAGCGAGCCGGCGATGGTCAGCCGCAGCTGGACTGAAGTTGCAGTGCGGCTGCACTGCAGTCGCCTCCTGACTGCAGTGGCCTCCTGACTGCAGCGGCTGCAGGTCAACTATCGGCCTGGCGGGCGGTACGCGAGTTCATGGCGCGCGTCCACAGTGTGTACGTCGAACCGTGTCGCCTGTGCACACAGCCGGCTGTGCAGGGTGTGGCAGCTGTCGGTGAGCGGCACCCGCAGTCGGACCACGCCCGAGTCGGACGCGCAGCTGGACAGACGTCCGGCCGTCGGTACAGTTCGACCGCAGCTCCTCTGAGTGTCGCTGGTTGTTCGGTGTGGGTGCTGCCGGATCGTGTCGCCAGTTGTTCGGTGTGGGCGCTGTCGGATCGTGTCGCCAGTTGTTCGGTGTGGGCGCTGTCGGATCGTGTCGCCAGTTGTTCGGTGTGGGCGCTGTCGGATCGTGTCGCCAGTTGTTCGGTGTGGGCGCTGTCGGATCGTGTCGCCAGTTGTTCGGTGTGGGTGCTGCCGGATCGTGTCGCCAGTTGTTCGGTGTGGGCGCTGTCGGATCGTGTCGCCAGTTGTTCGGTGTGGGCGCTGTCGGATCGTGTCGCCAGTTGTTCGGTGTGGGCGCTGTCGGATCGTGTCGCCAGTTGTTCGGTGTGGGCGCTGTCGGATCGTGTCGCCAGTTGTTCGGTGTGGGTGCTGCCGGATCGTGTCGCCAGTTGTTCGGTGTGGGTGCTGCCGGATCGTGTCGCCAGTTGTTTGGTGTGGGCGCTGTCGGATCGTGTCGTCAGTTGTTCGGTGTGGGCGCTGTCGGATCGTGTCGCCAGTTGTTCGGTGTGGGCGCTGTCGGATCGTATCGCTAGTTGTTCGGTGTGGGTGCTGTCGGATCGTGTCGCCAGTTGTTCGGTGTGGGCGCTGTCGGATCGTGTCGCCAGTTGTTCGGTGTGGGCGCTGTCGGATCGTATCACCAGTTGTTCGGTGTGGGCGCCGCCGGTGATCCGCGACGTGTCGAACGCTCCTCCAGGGTCTGTTTTGGACTGTGTGGGAGATCGGTCAGCTACGGAATGGGTGCTGGAGCTCCGTCCGCTACGGAATGAGTGGAGAGATCGATCACGGAATGGGTGCGGAAGATCGGTCCGCCATGGAATGGGTGCGGGAGATCGGTCAGCCACGGAATGGATGCGGGAGATCGGTCCGCTACGGAATGGATGCAGGAGATCAAACAGTCCACGGATAGCGTGAATCAAGCTGGGAACTGACGTCAGCCCGACTGGCTCAAGCAGGTTATCTGACAAACTGGGGAGGACCGACCTGTAAACAAGTACGCAAAGTGTAAAAGACATCTAGAGAGTGCATCATCGGTAAAAAGTAAAACACAAATCAACACAGATCCGCAGCGGATTACATGGTTAATTGATGGGATATCCAAATAAGCAGTAATAGGTTGGATCAGCACACGACAACGGTCATAAATGGTGAACACAATAGTTTACCAGCTACACAAATACTCACGCCGGTAAGCCAGTCGCACATTTGCAGGGAAAGGCCGGGACTTTCCGTCGCAGTGTTTCTAGGCGACCTGGTGTTGCCGGAGAATGCAAGTTTCAAAAACCGTGTGATAAGGAACGCTTATGGGATCCTGGATCATGTTGTAGGAAGTGTCCAGACGTTGCGGGTTTGATGGACGAAATTGCGCTATCGAATAATGAAGATGAAAAAGTAAGATAACTAAGAACATCTGAGTGCATACGCCTAGAAGCACGGTCATTTATCATAAGTTCTTACCGGCTTTGGTTTCAAGTTGGAATTAGCGAACATAATTTGTGATGTCTAACAATCAACACAGAGATGTCCAAAGAGTCACATGCTCTGGTTGCGTCCTCCCCATGCAATTTTGGTGAGTCTTTGTTGCGCTGCACCGAATCTCCAATATTTATATCTTCCCTTCTCGTACCTCCAACTCTGTCCGACTGTTATTGATGGACACTGCTCAGGGTTTAGAACACCGGTAATAATGTGATTCCCGTAAGCTATGCCAATACTAAGGTAGGGATCCGACTCAGCAATTCGGGTGCATTTGCCAAATATAACCTGTGTATGTAATGGAAGACGCGTAATTGACCTGCTTGGATAGCGAGGAAGTTGAGCTCGGCATCTCCCTCTTCCCTGAAAAGGAAATTATACGTGGCATTGATTAAATTCAACAGCATTCGAACTATTTCCCGGCCTGACTTTTCGCAACAACAATCTGTGGTAAGACGAGTTATCGCTTGTACATACCCATCACCCGATGTAAGAGTCAATGTACGCAACAATGGGGATACGTCAGCTAACGGCTATCCATTAGCCACAAGCAAGCTTTACGCAGTGTACCTACATATGGGTACTGACATGTGCTTAACACTAGCAACCTTAGGCCAATCTTTTCGAGGTGGGTCAGACACAAAATAAGCTTAATCCTACCCAACATATTGGGCGCTCTAGACCGCTTGTCACCAAAAATAAAGGCGTATTCTTATTTCAGTTAGCTCGAGAACCAATTGAAAGTCCTACCTCATCTGCTCGCATTGGAAAACTTGGAAGTTTCTTTCAGAAGCCAATCAGTCCACTGCACTATAGGTGTCATCAATAATTCAATAGCTTTGGGTCCTCGAATTTTCATCAGTAATATCTGGGTACGCCAGACGGTGGATGTATGTCAGGTAATGTATGCTGGGTGTGTGTAGGGTATGTCCATCCACATATTGGACATGTTGGGCCCATTCGGATACCCAGTGACAGATCTGCATGCTGACTGTTCATGAGCTGCACCACAGCATAGAGGAGGGACTGCGAAAACGCATTAGCATGGTTTAAAAGATTTGATATTGCGCTTATGTCTTTTCCTGTCGCGCAGTTCCTGCGCTATTTGCATACAACACTGCAATGGTAATTATAATGGAAACAGCGAAGCAGCAAAACTTCCATTGTCACGCTTCATGCAAAGATGCATTATGTATTTGAACTAGGTGGCATTTGTACTATTTTCCTCCCAGGCAAGAGGATTCCCGATAATCGCCGAAAATAGCAAATTTGACCTTCAACTGCGCTGACCACTGCTGTGGTTGTAGTTGTTTGCTTCTCTTCAATAATTGATTTTAAAAACTGAACTTGTGGTAATTTCGCGCCCATCTTTCGCGGGAGGGGAATAAAGCATTCGAGATATGAAGATGAAAGGGCATGTCCGGTCCTTACCCTCCCTCAACGACAGTACCTTTAGCCGTGTTGATCAGCTGGGCACAAAGGTGAAAGATCATTAATCTTAAGAGCATTCCTTTAAACTGGTCGTGCATCCAGGCAGAAGCTTGCATGAGCTAGGAATGCTTTCCAAGCCAGCTTGACGGCATCTCAGCAAGTTTTGCGGTGTTCGCAGGGAACATTCCATTCATTCAATTGCGCTGTTTTTCACCGCCTTGAGCTTCTGTCTTACTTGCATCCTTTGACATGGCGAAATGCATGCAGACATGAGTGAGATCTGGACACCGGCAATGCGACACGTTGCAGCACCCTCAGCGCCGGCTGCTGCAGCACCTCCAGCGCCGTCTGTTGCTGCACCTCCAGCGCCGGCTGTTGCAGCACCTCCAGCGCCGGCTGTTGCAGCACCTCCAGCGCCGGCCGCTGCAGCACCTTCAGCACCGGCTGTTGCAGCACCTCCAGCGCCGGCTGCTGCAGCACCTCCAGCGCCGGCTGCTGCAGCACCTCCAGCGCCGGCTGCTGCAGCACCTCCAACGGCGGCTGCTGCAGCACCTCCTGCGGCGGCTGCTGCAGCACCTCCAGCGGTGGCTGCTGCAGCACCTCCAGCGCCGGCTGCTGCAGCACCTTCAGCGCGACCACCAATCGAGCGCGAACGTTGTGCACCAAACACACGCGGCACTCCAGAGAGTTCGCCGGGCGAGCCGCGACACGCGTGACCGTGTGACCCGGCGCGGCCCAGGTCGCCGCCGCGGGGCGTGACCCGACCTGCGGCGCGGCCGGCCGGCGTGACAATTACCGCATCTTCGTGTGTGCACACGGACAGAACGAGCGTGATATATCGGCCCGATGCAACGAGCGGGAAATATTGGTCGTGCTGTTGGTCGGGTGATCAATTACGCCGAGGCGGTCTGCCGCCGAGAGGTCGGCGCGTCGCAGACACGCCAACTATGTGGTAACGGCCGACAGCAGGATGCGGCGCCGGCGCAGCGTCTGACCCGCGCCGCGGCCGGGTCGCGCCGCAAACGGCTGTCGTGCGAGCCGGGTCGACCGGGTCAGGGGTCGCGCGCAGGGGTCGCGTGAATCAGCCCGATGGAACTGATAAAAACGTGTGAATATTTATTCTGTGAATGTATCGAGCCGCCCGCCGCGTCGTCGACTCGGCTGGGAACTGTGCCGCGCGCGTCGCCTCGGGCGCGACTGGACGTCGCTCGGCCTGCGCTGTGTTGATGCCGAGCTGGTCAGTTGTGCCCGGCGACTGTGAATGCACCAGGCACAACACTGACGACAGGTGTCCGCGCTCCCGGTCACTGGTTGATGAGCTGGCGTTTCGGGCCACCCTGGCGATCCGATCCCTTAGTACCCCTGTTTTACTTGATAATGCATAGTGGATGGTGTTATGATGCTTGTTGCAAGTGTCTCGATTTTGACAAGCCATTGTGGTAATAATTTCTGGCGGACACTCAGAACCTAAACTTGGAAATGTTCTTTGGCTGGTTGCCAGGTAACTGAGAGCGCTGCTTCGTAGCGAACTCGTTAGCAAAACATTACAACAAAAAATCGAGCGCCCAATCTTCCGCGTATTTTTCATCTTTCGTGTTTGATAATTCATCATAAGAAAATACACATTCGCAGTTAAATTTGTGAATCCCCAGTTTCCATATATTGCGTTCTGGTAGTGACTTGGGTTTATGTTTCACATGTTTATGTTGGGTTTATGTTTGAATATGGTTATTTCACGTCACGTATAGCAGGAATGTCCCAGCTTAATTTACATTTTGGAAGGCTTGTGTGTAACCTGTCGACTGAGGGCGGGAAAGTGCCAGTTAAGTGTTCCTTTTCTACTGGTTAATTCTGAAGTAAATCACAACGGTAAAGAGCGCGTAGGTTCAGGTGAAAATAAAGCAGCATGTTCCAATTAATTTTCGATCAGCAGTGAGATTTGAAAACAACTGATCAGTTTTGGCTCTAAAGGAAATATATGTAATGAAAAATTGCTCAAACGTTTTTATCTCAATATATTTATATATACGTACATATCATATGTATATACAGATATATCACATATTTTGCTATATATGCATCTATAGACGCATATATAATTTTCATTCCATAATACAAGGATAGATACATCGCAACTATCCACACACCTGAAGCGGAAGGGAAGTAATGTTCATTGCACCTGATATCCTCAGAGGTCTAGGATCCATCTGAACCTAGGATGCAAATGACATTCGAGCGATTAAAAAGCTAAGTGAGAAGCAATACCTTAGTTCATTCGTAGTTAATTTGTTATTATCGTCTTCCACGTCCACCGCAATGTTTAATTTTTACACACTGAATAAGTAGGACATCCTCTTCCCAACAAGGTCGCAATGCATGCATGCATGCATATATGCGATTGTGCATGTATGCACAAATGAGACGTGCAAGCAGTGCAAGTAGCAAAAAAATCTACAAACATCAATAATTATAATCGGCATTTGAAGACCAACCGAGGCTACTGGCTAAGCAGGCTGCCTTATTCATGCGCCGCTCTAGAAGATCGTCAGGTTGCCTGCGACTGTGCTTCAAGTCATGCTCTACTTTTGTCAGATTTGCTTCTGATGGTGCCGGTAGGTATGAATAGTCCGCACCATCGAGGTATGCTTCTATTTTTCTAAAGCTGAGGGGACACGTGAAATTTATATTGCTGAACTTATAGATCGTAATTATTTTCTGAAATACCTGCACTTCATTTCCATCGAATACCGTTAGCTATATATTTAGCATGTAATATAGGTGAGCCCCCGGTGGAATCTTCATGAAGAGCTTACAGCCAAGATGATGTGGAGTTTCTACTTGCTTTGTCTTGGGATCACAGTTGAGTGGGGGCCGTCCAGGGTCCAGGGTCTAGGGTCCAGGGTCCAGGGTCCAGGGTCACGGATTCAGGGTCCAGGGTCACGAGTACAGGGTCCAGGGTCCGGGATCCAGGACCATGGGTCCAGGGTGCACGGGTACAGGGTCTAGCGTCATGGGTGCAGGATCCAGGGTCACGGGTCCAGGGTCCAGGGTCACGGCAGCCACGAAAGGAATGTCGTGTTTTTCCCAGGGTGGCGCGGGCGGCGGGGTGACGGGTGGCGGCTGGCTGGGGGCCGACCGTGTGAGCAGCGGCGCACGACACGGGTCGGCGGCGGTCCGCCGGCGACCTGGCCCCACGCGCACGGCCGCCAGACGGTCGTGACCCGCGCCTGACCTGGCGACACGGCGGCGCGCCGTCGGCTCGCACGCACGCCCATCACCGCTGGGAACACACGTACATTCTCCCACCGGGCAGTCGGAGCGGCGCCTGCGACCGGATGCCTTCCCGTGAGAAGGCGGCGCCCGCCGGCAGGCGCTCAAGGTGACGGCTGTGTCAGCGGCTCCGAGCCCCCCCTCCCGCCGGCCAGACACCTGAGCCCCGCGACCCGGCGGTGGCGGGGGCGCTTACTCGTCAACCTCAAGGGTGAGGAGGTTGTGTTGTACCAGCTTGAGTGGCATCGCTGGCGCTGAAGCAGCTGGATGTCCTGACGTGGGGATGATGTGTAGTCGGCAGCATCGACCTGCCACCTGAGCTGCATTGCAGCACCACATTTGTGCGCAGTTGGTGACCAATTAAGTGATATTTGAATTGAATGACAGTGTTGGTATACGACTAGTTCAGTTAAGGATTTACGAATAAATACTAACATGAGCAAATTCAGGGATCCACTCAGAATCGGCCTGCTACGATCAAAAATATCCTTCTGTGCGTGCTGTTTAATTTCCGTCAGTTGAGGATGCCAGTAATTCTTGCGTTTATTTGCAACATACCTTTTCTAAGCACAATAGGGAAGAGTAAAATACTGAAGACTGAAAGGCGGCAAAGTTAGGCATCAGAACACAAAAAAGTTCATATATGATGGCGGCGGTAGCTTCACTTGGAAATATTTGCCTTCCACCACGTTCAACTAACAGCCCTTGTGTTTTGGCAGACATTTTTAGGCTATTGTTGGATACATGGTTAGTTGAACTAAAAATGCATTTTTTAGTAGCCCATTTTGCAATATGGAATATTTTCTTTATGATTACCTTCATTCTTGCAATAATACACGCATAAATGAGGGGAGTCGAGAATGAATGAGAGCATTCGTAGAAGGGAATATATTATGTTGCGAATTACACCTGCAACACGAACTTGTTTTTGACCGCGATACTAGATATCCTTATATGTACAAATCTTAGTATAGTTTTCATAACATCAAACTTGTCTTGATATGCGTCAGTGAGTTTAATTTATAGCACCAACCGATTGCTAACAATATTCCACTGACATGGGGTGGCAGGCTGCTTGTCGTATGCCAGTTGGCAGGTCGGCAGGACATGTGGGTGCAGCTTACTCTTGGATTGTGGATATCACACGCACTAGTGACTAGTTGGCCGAGCATGAGCTCGGATGGCGAATCTCACACGAGACTAGTGACTAGTTGGCCGGGGCTCGGATGACTTGAATAGCGGACCAGTGTTGATTCGGGGCCATGAGAAGTTCCGAAGTGGATGCATGCTGCTGTTTCAGGACCACTACGAAGTCAGGAAAACCTTGTCTGCGATATTTATTTTTAATTCCCAGATTTCGAAACGAACTCCCCAGAACCGAACATATAGCATTAGTAGGGTTGATTAAGACAGCATTTATCTAGAAGATGTTTTAGGTTTCGCAAAAATGCCATCTTAGTGCAACATTTCGGGAAAAATCCGTTTATGGGGGGGGGAGGGGGATGGCCCATGCCGTACACCCTCAGATCGGCCAGTGCACATCATCTATGTACTTTATTTAAATACATCTACTATGCTATGCTATATTATGATAATGTAACGTCTGTCCCGTGATACTACCTGCGCCTGGGAAGTGGATGGGAAGGGTGCGGAGTTGGCCCGACACGACCACAGACCGCCATACGACATAAGTCACCTTGCTCGCCTTCGAACACCATCGGTGAATTCATTGAGAACAGCGATATTTGGAGACCCGAGTCGGTGTCAAATCACGGCGCCTGCCCATTCGCTGACGCCTGGATAGATAGCCCAAGTCTCAACAACTCCTCACGCCAATCATACGATCGGCCCAACTGACACGCCCGCATGCTCATTTTCCCGTCGGCCTTCACAAATATTTACCGGCGCGCGGCGGCGGCGACGCGGCGCGAAAACGCCAACATATGACGCCGCCAAGTCGGCTGTTTTGCGGCACGGGGAGACTATGGAATGCGGCTCAGGGAGGCTCACTCTGGTCCCGCCGACCCCGTTGGCGCCGGCTTCAGAGCGCGGAGGCCGGCCTCACCACTGGGCGCCGGCGACCGCAACACGATACGTCGTCTGCCTAGCGAGAACGCCGCGCGAAGGCTGCACAGACGAGGCGACCGCCGGCCACCCACCCACCCGTGCCGCCGACACCGGCCGGTAGACGACCTCTGCGTCGACAGACACCGCCCGGCCCTGGCGCCGACAACTCGGCCGATGCCGCCCGCTGCGAGCGGCTCCGGCACGCTCTCTCACGACCGCTCACTCGGCCGTGCCGTACACATGCGCTATCGCCGCCCATCCCGGCCACTTGATCGTTCGCCCTCCCACCCCGCCGCGTTTTCCCACCGTCGGCCGAAAATTCTCACGCTGCCCGGCCAGAGCCGGAGCCGGCGCCGCGGCGGCCAGATGGCGCCGAAGCCAGAGCCGCGGCGGCCGCCGATTCGCGGCCGTCTCGGCGACGGTCGCGGGAATACCTGGTATTTTCGCCGCCCACTCTGTCGGTTCGGATGCAGGCGGTCCCCGCACCGGCCGCGGTAAAAAACAGCTCGTCAGGCTGTGTGGACGGCGCGTTTTGTGCGCTCATGAATACTTGGCGACACAACCCCCATCGCAGGCACCGCGCGACACACAGTACTGGTAGACACTGCACGGTGCCACTGCGCCCACGGACACTGCGCGACAGACATGATCCATGAACACCACGCCACACACAGCACTGATGAAACTACGCGCGACACTGACACTCACAATCACTGCACGAAACAGCATCCTGCCGCCACATTCACACTGGGCCACACACATCACCCCTCTCCACATTAAAACTGGGACCCACACAGCACCCGTCCCACATTCACACTGGGCCACACACAGCACCCCTCCCCACATTCACACTGGGCCACACACAGCACCCTCCCCCACATTCACACTGGGCCACACACAGCACCCCTCCCCACATTCACACTGAGCCACACAGCACCCCTCTCCACATTCAAACTGGGCCACACACAGCACCCTCCCCCACATTCACACTGGGCCATACACAGCACCCTCCCCCCACATTCACAGTAAGCCACACCCAGCGCCCTCCCCACATTAACACTGAGCCACACACAGCACCCCTTCCCACACTCACACTGAGCCACACAGCACTCATACACACGGCGCAACACACAGCACCCATACCAATTGCACGAAGGTTGGGCGAGACGAGTGCCTACCCTTCTTTCCTATCCTACGTCATCCGCCGTGACGACATCCCCGTGAACACACCATTCGTTATTTACACAAATTACGACTGCATTGGATTGAACATTGCAATATGTACTGTGTTCCTTTGGGTGTGTTACTCTGCTTTCGAAACTGAGCAGGACAAGTCGAATCTGCGGAGGACATAGTTCGTTTTTCCGAATTCTAGGGAACCAAGCATTGAAAGACATACATTCTTCACTGAATATTGGGTGGCAACTGCATGCTTTCGATACGTTGCAGGAACATATCTCCTGTGGTTTCCGAAGAACGCACTTATGTTCTGTTCTAGCGTGAGTATCAATATCTATATTTTTAACGTGAGCATGCAATATGTAATATATATTATATAATATATATAATGTATATATAATATATGTTATATATATATATATATATATATATATATATATATATATATATATATATATATATATATATATATACATCAACATCCTTTCAGACAGACTCCCCTTGGAGCTTCATTAGCAAAAGCAAAAGTAGTGGAAGATGTGACTCTCTTGACCCAGCCTCGTGACCTACAACATGCGGCCAACATTACTACATTACTGCACTACTACATTACTACAGCATTACTAAAAGCATCAGCTGAGTCATTAGGAGGACGATTATGCCGTTGAGACATTTCACCGTGGATTCTCGATCGTAGCTCGCTGTTCTAAATCGAACAATTCGTCCCACAGATAAACAGAATGAGGCTGAGGGCAGATGACACCTAATCGCCTCCGACCTGTCAGGGATGGCCATAAACTCCCACCGGTACCGGGTTAAGACGTTTCATGCCGACATGGAAAGCTCGAATTCCTGACATGACGAGGGTGAAATATTTCCTGGTGCGCCTGCCGATCAGCCGAAGGAAATGACTCTGATGTTCTGGACGCTTCCTACCACGGTAAACATTTGGACGATCTGGTGCTTCAAGATAATAATTCTGGCTCCTTTTTAGAAGCAATATAAAAAACATGCCAGTGTGAAGCATGGGTGACATTTGCACTGCAGACGTTATTTGTCCTACCATGCCCACATTAGTCACTAACATATTCAACAGATACATCTAGGCATGCGCTGCACATCCACAAATTCACCCCACAGTACTGCAGGCTATGGTAGTTTCTGGCAATGTCCACTAGCACTGTCCTGAACACACATTTCATTATGTACAATTGTAGGCGCCATGGCACCATAATTAGCAACGGTGAAGTGCACACAGGCTATGCTGGTGCTCCGACATTAGCATAAAGCCAGCGAGTGTTGAAGCACATGGCGTTTGACATATGCACAATTTTTGAACACAATTTTACCGTGTATTTCTCAGAAATCAGAACTGAGCACAGGAGGACAAGAAACTTAGAACAACTATAGTTTGGCATCAACTGAGTAATTTTCAACGTTGCCACTTAATGTTGCCTGTAAAAAAATCACCGATCAATCGTGTTGACTCTAACTGGTAGCAATGACCCTTTCGATACGCCAGTCCAGCATTTGTCCGTCTTGAAGCAATCTGCTTTCCAAACGAAATGTGCTTATTCGGTGCATTCCCCTAAGCACATATACAGGTCTTGATGTCCACAGAGTTCCAGTTTCTAGTTGTAAAAAACTAACAATGGTCCGTAAGTGCCGCTTCTTCGGAAATCAGATGCTAATATGAAGCGCCAGACTTGTGGTGGCTACCGATCATAATCATCACCTCGTATGGTATGCCATTTAGCTACTTACCCAAAAATGCTTGTTTTATTTTGATGCGACTTAAAAGCTTTGTGTTCCGATCTGATTACTTCCTTCTTTACCGCGCTTTTTCACAATTATATATCTTAGATGTTCCATGTAACGTCTGTGCGCAAAGCATGTGCGTATCAAGAGACGACAAAAAGAAGAGCATGTCCTCTACCGATTAGAAATAGGCACAATTAACCCCATGGATGCACATGGAAACAATTGTCTTGAATGGTGACTGGCTCCCGCTTCCCCTACATTTTTGCAGACGTTCCGACGCCGGTGGTATATTGAACGTGTCTCCTCGCACGTGCTCGTGTATGCGCCGATGACGATCAATGTTGGAGCGCCACCACCCGACGCGAGACGCACTTCTAAGCCTGCCTAAAAGATGTTGAATATTCAGCTCATTTTCTCCGCTTGACTTTGGCCTAGAATTCGCGGTGATACGCCAGCGCAACACTGCCTGAGCCAAAGCCATAGCATCTGCAGCTAAGCTGGCTACTCAGAGTAAGTTTGGCTGATTTGAGCTAATTTTTTTTAAATTGTATTATTCTATGTTAGACGTGTATGCAATTTTGGTCGACGCAGAACGTCATCGATGCGCCGGACCCCGCAGGGTCCCGACGCAGCAACATTTTCTGAGGTTAAAATAGTACAAATTTTGCAGGTGCCAGACGAAGTTTCCTGAGCCGAGCGGCAAATCACTTGGCTATAACTGGATATTTTGCGAATACATTAACCTCGATCTTCGTCAGGTAGCATCAGTAGCTCCACCGACCCGCAGAGATTATGAGCAGGAATTCCCGTTCCAGCCACATCGCTTACATAGACAGCCGTCTCTATACAGGCGTTGGCATCTGAGGGGACATCTGCGCAGATCTGCCGTTGTTTTGTGTAACAACATTCGCTGAGGAGCAGCTGGTGCCATGCTTTGTCGGGATGCAAAGGAACAACGGAGCAGGAGGGCACACATGCTCGCCATTTTTATCATGCTATGTTTGGGCGAATGCTAACACGCTGCCGCTTCCTTCGATATAAATATTGGCGTCTGCTTCGATGCTTTCTCTTATACAAGATCGTTGTGCTTTTGGGCGTCAAAGATGTCAAAGATTCACGTCAAAAGGCTCGGGTCTTGCTTCCAGCTATGACGTCAAGTGATCCCAGGTGTGGTCTCCAAACCGGGTGGACCTTCTACTTTCTCCAATATCTTCGATGGATCTTGAATTGAATGGGTATTTACCACGCAAGCATGAGCTCATCCAAGGCAATATTGCTCCTCGCGGTTGAGGGGATTCCGTTTTCAGGTCAATTCGTCCCATACCACGTGCATATTGTAGCATTAAATATATAAAACCATCGAGGGGCATAGTGGCTGAACCAAAGCATGCAAGTGTGGTAAGATGGTGAACCCTACAGTAACCTAAAAGAAAACATAGTTCAGAAAGGTTATTATCGGGGCTGAAATTCCGCTTCGAAAGCACACGTGTTCAGATTAAATGGGCGGACCTGGAGAGAGAAATTCCGCTGTCTTGGAATCATACAAACAGTTGTTATCGTGCTGGTGTGATTCCTTTCAGGTGCGAGTGCCAAGCGTGGCAACTTGGTGATCCAGATGCCAGGTGATTATATACTAAGGAATGTGCTTTGTACGCGATACCACTCCGCTAAATGCAGCAAATCGCCCAATAGAGATATGATAGGATGGGGAGATATTCCTGGTGACGTCGTACCAATGTCAGTATTTCCTATGAAAGGCACCTATTTGGCGCTGGATGAACGGGCGCAAGTGTCAAGAGAACAGGGAATCCGAACTTCTGTGCCATCAGTCATCGGTGCAATGCCTTGAGTGTTCATACATCCACGCGCGGCCTTCAAGCATGCATGCAGAGCTGAAGTGATCTCGAATGCGATGCACTCACAAAATCGCATTACTAAAAGCAAACACAATAATCGCCACCCTCACTGAACCTGATCTCAAGACTCGGAGACACAAGACAGTCGATTTAGCCAGCTGCCGCCGAAACGAGCGGCGCACGCCGGCCCCGGCTCCAGTTGTGCGGTAAGCTGGCCGAGCGCGGGAATAACGCCGCAAGCCTCGTTCTCTGAACAAAGACCGAGAGCACTTCGGGAGAAAGGCTGTGACGACAGTTGGTCGGTATCAAAGTGAAGCTCCAGAGCACACCTGGCTCTGAGTGATAACACTGTAGCTTAAACTGTTGTGCTACAGCGTGAAGCGCCGCCGAAAGTTGCCCGCGAGAGTGGAAGCCACCGTCTTGAGAGATGCCCGCCGCTGGAAACTACTTCCTTGGAAGACGATTAAGAATACGTTGTGAAAATTGGCATAAGAAAATTGGCGAAGCAAAATTACAGGAAGGCATCTGACCCTGAGTGAAGAGATTGGAACGCAAACCCTGCAGCAAAACAGTTATTGCGGCTTCAAAGGCGTGGCGATCGGGCCGGGCCGGGCCCGGCCGCTCTGATGAACCTTCTACCACGCGCACGGCAGTGGACTCGCTTGGGCCTCGCCTTCGCTCATAGCCACGTGTGGATGAAGGGGTGGGGGAGCGAGGAGCGGCTTCCATCGCAGCTTTGAGATTCCTGAACAACAGCACAAAGTCCCCGCAGTGGCGCTGGACGAGTGGTGATCAGCGCTGAAGGCGTAGGGAAGTCGAATCCCCGTGTCCATAAGCTAGAGGCTTGTTGTCCTGAGTGTTTATACAGTTGCACGAGCCTTCAGGCATGCACTCAGAGCTGAGCTATTTGGATGTGATGCCTTCACCAAGTTGCATTCCTAAAGGCAGAACTGAAAGCCCTCCTCGGGAATGAACTCGATACCCGGGGATTTTGTTTGCCATTTGCCGCCCACGACGGGAGGCAGGTGCTGGCTGCGGCGCGAGGTGCATGGTAAGCTGCCCACGTGCGGGAATGCCACCGCAAACCCCTTTCGTCGAACAAAAATTGCGATTGCTTCAGGAGAGCACTACGGTGAAGTTTGGTAAATCACAACATGAAGACAGCAGATGATATATAAAAATAGAACTTGAAATGCTGCGTTAGAACATGAAGCTACGTTGAACGTTGCCCACGGGCTAAAATGCCGCCGCGAACCTCCCTCTTTGAACATATATTAAGAGCAATTCATGCCGAACAATGCGATGATAATTGGTAAACGTCCAAACTAAAACAGCACATCTGTCTTACAGTGCAGGAATCAGACCGCGAAATCCCACCGGGCATGGTCAGCGGCTGTCAGCATCATGCTGGGGTGTGGACCGGGCATGATCAGCGACTGTTAGCATCGTGTTGGGGTGTGGACCGGGCATGGTCAGCGACTGCTAGCATCATGTTGGGGTGTGGGCCACACATGGTCAGCGGCTGCCAGCATCATGTTGGGGTGTGGGCCACACATGGTCAGCGGCTGTCAACATCATGTTGGGGTGTGTACCGGGCATGGTCAGCGGCTGTCAACATCATGTTGGGGTGTGGACCGGGCATGGTCAGCGACTGTCAACATCATGTTGGGGTGTGGGCCACACATGGTCAGCGGCTGTCAACATCATGTTGGGGTGTGGACCGAGCATGGTCAGCGACTGTCAACATCATGTTGGGGTGTGGACCGGGCATGGTCAGCGACTGTCAATATCATGTTGGGGTGTGGACCGGGCATGGTCAGCGGCTGTCAACATCGTGTTGGGGTGTGGACCAGGCATGGTCAGCGGCTGTCAACATCATGTTGGGGTGTGGACCGGGCATGGTCAGCGACTGTCAACATCATGTTGGGGTGTGGACCGGGCATGGTCAGCGGCTGTCAACATCGTGTTGGGGTGTGGGCCAGACATGGTCAGCGGCTGTCAACATCATGTTGGGATGTGGGCCAGGCATGGTCAGCGGCTGTCAACATCATGTTGGGATGTGGGCCAGGCATGGTCAGCGACTGTCTACATCATGTTGGGGTGTGGGCCAGGCATGGTCAGCGGCTGTCAACATCGTGTTGGGGTGTGGACCGGGCATGGTCAGCGGCTGTCAGCATCATGTTGGGGTGTGGGCCAGGCATGGTCAGCGGCTGTCAACATCGTGTTGGGGTGTGGACCGGGCATGGTCAGCGGCTGTCAGCATCATGCTACTTAGCATCATTGTTACGAAGTGTCCGTGGCTATCCGAGCGGCAATGATTGCACGATAAATCACCAAGATTCAGTGGCGTAGCCAGACTTTCTTTCAAGGGAGGGGAGGGGACTAACATCTGAAGATGCCCCCTATCTACTTAGACCACCACTTTTCCGGAACCCCTCGGACCTCGGTCATATATATATCAGTCTGGTCAAGACCAGAACGCAACAAACCGTTTAGCTGCCGACAGCAGCCAACAAAAGAAAGCCTATAATTAAAAATAAGGGGACATTGCTTAACTCATCTTTAATGAAGGCATGGATTTTAGCTAGGGTAAAAGTACGATTGTTCATCTCCATGGAGACAATTACTTCTTCTGTTATCCGCTACGTTCAGGCATAGTTTAATTGGGGTGGTATTCATGATAAGGTTGAGACCCAGCAGTGGTGCGCCAAGATTTTCCTAAGGGAGGTCTGACAAACAAAATGCAATGGAACAGGGAAATTGGTGTTCGATGGATGTTTGTACTTTGGAAATTGAGAACTTGAATATTGAGTTCGATTGATGGAACAATTAAGGCTTTCGATGGTGAAAATCTCAAAAAAAAATTTTCATCTAGTGTATTTTTGATTGATAGGGCTCCCTCCTCTCCTTGGACCCGTCCCTGGACCTCGTATTGTTGCACCATTTCAACACCTTCATGCTTCCTCATAATCAGTGTAGTGTGGGTGAGGATTAAGTGAACAGGGCTAAATAGTTATTGGCAGATGTGTAGGATGTTGGTGGATAGTTTCTTTGGAACTTAGGGTGCGGTATTGGTTCGGTGCTGAGCATGTTTTTGCCCAAACTTATAGTATCTTCCCTTTACAGGCATAACCTAGGTGGCCCCTGTGGCTCTTCTTAAGTTTCAATACTTTATAACTTTATGACCTTATAAGGCGTGAATGCCAGTGGGGGAAAATAAATGCAGGATTTGGGTACAAGGGTAGGACCAACAACACGCCTCACCAGCTTTGTCAGACACACAGCATCCTGTGAATTATATTTTTATTTCTTTTTGCTTAACCAGCGTCACTCCGGTCCAAAACAGTTGGCACCGCTGGATCGGCCGTCATCACGCTGGGCTGTCTTTCTCGCCACCGCTGGAGCGGCCGCAGCTGCTGATGCAGCTGTAGTCAGACCATTTGGACAGATGTGGCCACTTGGGCGGTCGTCGCGGCTAGGACGGCTGTGGCCGTTGGGGCGGCCGTGGCCACGTGGGCGGCTGCCACCGCTGAGGTGGCAGTGACCCTCAATGACACTTTATGACTCTCAATTATATCTTATATATGAGGTTAATCTATAATCTTATTTCTCAGTATTCCTCGCACCCATCGTCAGTTCTCAAGGACTCTATTAGCTCTCAGGGGGCCCCGATCCCTCATGTGCCCATCCCAAAGCTCAGGAATATCTCAGTCCAGTCCTTTCTGGCTCTCAGGGGACCTATCCATCCGTTAAGAGCACTCTTCAACTCGCATGGGCCATTTCTAGTCCTCGAAATAAACCTGTCTAGCGTTCAAGGGAATCCTGCAGCCCCGAGACAGGCCTCACAATTTCTAGCAAACACCGCCAGCTCTCGGAATATTCCTTAGCTTTTAGGTGACTCTGTTCGTCCCTCAAGAGCCTCAAGAGCATCACAGTCCGGTCTGCTCTAACTCTCATGGACCCTCCCCAGTCCTCGACAGCTTTTCAGGCCATCGAGGACATTCTAGATCTGAAACAGGCTCTCAGTATTCCTCAAAACAATCGATAGCCTTTAGGGACTCTCCTTAGCTCCTGGGAGGCTCTGTTAACCATTAAGGGCCATCCCAAGCTGCTATGGGCTGTTTCCAGTTATCGACAGCTGTTGTGGTTTGAAGAACATTCTAGCTCCGAGGCTGGCCCTCAGAATTCCTCACAGCAATCGCCAGCCAATAACGAATGTTTGTTTAATCTCTCAGGGGACCTTGTTCATCCATTAGGGAGAATCCAAGTCCAGCCCTGTCTGAGTCTCGGAGATCCTCTTCATCCCTCGGGGCCCTCTCCTGCTTTTAGGGACCCATCACAGTCCTCAATGATCCCGTCCAGCTCTTATCCCGGGGGAAGGTCAGCTCTGAGATGGACTCTCACTAGCCCTCTTCAGTTCTTAGGGGTCCTGTTCATTCCTCAGGGTCCCTTTCGAACTCCAAGAGCATCCCAACCCACTCTGTCTCTCAGGAGCCCTGTTTATTCATCAGCTGTTAGGGACCAATTCCGGCTGAGACTGCTCTTTCCAGTTGGCATGGGCATTCTAGCTCTCGTCTTGACAGCCCTCACCAGCCCTCAGGGTGGACGTCTTCAAGTCTCAAAGGCCCTTTCTACACAGGCTCTTGGATGAGTCTTAATTTTTCCTGGGCTATATTTCTGCCCCTCAGGGCGATCGCCTGGAGGACCCTTCGGGCTCCCTAGGGGATGGTGCAGCTTCATCCTTTAGAAACGCCACTGCTTTTTAACAGCCCAGGGCCCTCCATGGGCTTAGTTACCCTTTACGTAACACCGGGAACCTTCGCTTCGGCCAGGCTCGTCTCCGTAGCTCGGAGGCCTCTTTGTCGGCCTGAGGCCCGCTGTCAGCTCTGAGCCCCCTTCGATCAGCGTGTGTGTGTGTGTGAGTGTGTGTGCGCGAGAGAGAGAGAGAGAGAGAGTGGGAGAGCACGGTGCACAGAAACAATTTTGCCCATCTGTGCCATTGTCCCCATGAAATAGTGGGAGAGGATCGCGAGTTAAAAGCACAATGTTTATAACCAAACGAATGGGCAAGAACAATTAAAAGAAATCTGTCGTAGCACATGAGTGCTTTGCCCGAGCTATGCTTAATTGAGTGGGGCGAGCAGTTCTGGTGACGTGACATCGTGTCGGAAATCTGCACGGCATGATGCTCCGCAGGGTTGGGTTTTTCTTCAGTCGCCGACAGAGGGTGAGCTGCCATGTCGGCCGGATTCATGCATTCGCCCCAGCTGAGGAGGACGGCTGCGAAATTGTATTCTTGGTGTGGATGTGTTGTGACGGACAGCGATGAGGATGTGGGGCGGAGGTTCTCGGCTGCAGATGTGTTGTGCCGGACAGCGATGGCGATGTGGGGCGGAGGTTCTCGGCTGCAGATGTGTTGTGACGGACAGCGATGGCGATGTGGGGCGGAGGTTCTCGGCTGCAGATGTGTTGTGCCGGACAGCGATGGCGATGTGAGGCGGAGGTTCTCGGCTGCAGATGTGTTGTGACGGACAGCGATGACGATGTGAGGCGGAGGTTCTCGGCTGCAGATAGATGTGTTGTGACGGACCGGGCATGGCCACTGTACTGCACTGATGCAGTAAGTGCCAGGGATGACCACGACAGAAGCCGAGCTGACAATGGCCTGCTTCAGGGATGACTACTGTTGGGCTGACTATTGCAGAAGTAAGATATCAGCCTTGTAGATGTAAGTGACAACCACTGCGAGAGCGGGGCAGGCTCAGTGTAATGGCCAGGGCTGAGCACTACAGGGCTGCTGCAGCATCCACGACTCAGTGTAATGGCCAGGGCTGATCACTACAGGGATGCTGCAGTATCCACGACTCAGAGTAATGGCCAGGGATGCTGCAGGATCCACGGCTCAGTGTAATGACCAGGGCTGAACACTACAGGGATGCTGCAGGATCCACGGCTCAGTGTAATGACCGGGGCTGAACACTACAGGGATGCTGCAGGATCCACGGCTCAGTGTAATGGCCAGGGCTGAGCGCTACAGGGATGCTGCAGTATCCACGCCTGATCGCTGTGCGAGCAATGCAGGATCCACTATGGAATCGCTGTAGGATCCGCGTCTGCCCACAGCAGGAGTGATGCAGGATCCACCCAGGATCATCCCGGACTTGCAGTCGGATAAAATAGTTTGTTGAAAAGGTAATGTTCTATATGCATGCACACGTGTGCTCAATGAATGTGTGGAGACGCCGCCAACAGTAAGCTAAGCCACCCAAGGATTTCGTGATTCCCCGTAATTTATCAGCAGATAGAAAATCACACCAGAGTTAAAGAGAGGAGAGCAGGTGCCCGAAGAACTTTGAAAGAAAGCCAGAACTGGCAACATCAGTAAATAACAGTTGTGTGGCTGCGTACCATTCACCTATCACTACAGAAAATAGAGGAATGTCCATGAAGATCAGCGGTAGTGATGCAACTTATGCTTGCAGTAATGTCGCAATGTTGTCTCATCAATAGTGTAAGACAAGAAGTAATGGATGCATATAAATCAAGCAGATCGACCACAACTTCTCATTCAGGGAGAAAACGTTGGAAACACTACATAAGATATACAAACATGTATTAATTAACGTACGCAAATAAGCAAGTACAAGAATAATACTTGGGTACGCTTGGCGTCTTCCTGAGAAGAAGATAATAAAATCGAGGTAGACGTAGACATTGGCCGGGCCGGCCGAACAAAGCGCATCTCCATCTGAGCCCACGTCGAACGAAGCGCATCTCCATCGAAGCCGACGTCGAACGAAGCACATCTGCACTGGAGCGCATGTCGACGACACGCGTAAGGAGACTCAACACATGGCACGAAAACAACAATCAACGACCCGCGCATGAAACCGCTGCGCACGTGGAATGGCGCTGCGTCGGCGCACCGCCGCCCAGTCGGAGGCGCGGCTCCGTCGCCGACGACCCAGAACCGGCCCGCTCATCCCTCGGCGACGCCGGGAGGACCGCCGCGACACCCGAGACCTCAACCCGGGGCCAGCGCGGCCGTTGCCTAGCGACGCGAAGACCGCCGCGCCGTCGGAGGGTCCTCGCGCCGGCGGCGGCAGCCGGCGCCGAACGCGGCCTGGGCGCCGCCTCATTGCACAGTCGCGGCCCGACGGCGCGCGGCGTTCGTCACCGCTGCAGTCCCAGCAGGTAGACGACCACGTGGCTGTGGCCGCCCCACGACGCCATGTGCACCGGGCTGAAGCCGTCGCGGTCGGCCAGCCGGAAGTCGGCGCCGTGGCCGACCAGCAGGCGCACCAGCTCCAGCTGGCCGCGCCGCACGGCGCGGTGCAGCGCCGTCCAGCCGTTGGCGTCCATCCGGTTGAGGCCGACGCGCGCGCCGGCGGTCAGCATGCGGCGCACCGCGTCGCAGTCGCCGCCGTTGACGGCGCGCTGGAAGCGGCGCCGCTCGGCCGGGTCGGTGTCGGCCGGGTCGGCGGCGCGCCGCCGCCGCACCGCCGCCGGCCAGCCGCCCGGCGACGCCGGCCGGTACGGCTCGCTGCGCCGGTACGGGTTGGGCGGGTAGTGCACGCCGGCCGACAGCCGGCACGCGGCGTTATCGAGCCGCTCCTCGGCCGCCGCGTCGTCCTCCGCCGACGCGGCGGTCGGCGTCGTGGTCGCGGTCGCCGTCTCCGTCGGCGTCGGCCACTCTGGCGACGGCGTCGGCGTCGGCTCCGGCTCCTGGCGCGGCGACGGCGCCGGCGAGACGCTCATCTCGGACGAGCTGAACGAGACGGCGGACGAGCAGGACGAGGCCGGCGAGTCTGGGTACGGCCAGTAGATGTCCGTCATGTTGTGTACGCAGCTCGCCGCTGGCGCATCAGCGGCCGCCAGCTGCTCAACGTCTCTCCGTCAGCCCGATCACCTGTGTGTGAATCGAGGCCGTCGACAGGTTCGCTATGCGTCGGACGTCACGTACCGTGTTGACTCGGCCGCCGTCTGTGAGCGCGACACCGGCTTTCTATCGCGCGCGGCAGGCTGCCCGACGTCCTCACCACTCCACTGGCACCGGCCAACTGGCGGCCGGCGGCGGCGGCGGCGGCGGCGGCGCGATGGCGCAGCGCGTCAACACGACGCGCCGTGGGAAAACGACGCCAGCGCCGCGCCGCGGATTCCCACGCAGTTGCGCCGGCGAGCGGATTTGAATCCGGGGGCCAGCCGCGGTGGGGTGTGAGAACCGAGACGCGCGAGAGAGGGCAACGAGGGGAGACGGACCGCGCACAAAGCGCCGCCCGTTAAAACTGTCCTGAGAAAGTTACTATCAGATCAGCGGCGCTGTTTGGCGACCCACAATTTTGTTTTTCTGCCGGTGGGATTTCAATGGAGCATTCCGGGGAAGGTTTCTTGAGTCGGCCGGAGATGCCGGCCTGTTGATAACCGCGGACATATCCTTTATGTGTGCGCCAGAACTGCCAGCAGCGGATGTTTAGATCCGGCCGGGCAGCCTGGGAAAGTTGTGTGGCGGCGCGGCGGCGCTGCCCGCCGCTCTCGGCCGGCCGAGGTGTGAGTCCGCTGATGTATACGCTGATGTTTTATGCATCGGCTGGCGGTGATTGCGAGGCGGGAGGTCCCCCGGCAGCCGGGCCAGCGCCGCACGATAAAACCACCGCTCCATGGCAGTGCCCAGAAATGGTGTAGTTTAAGTGGAGACCAGCACTGCACAGAAGCCAGCTTTGGCATCCTCAAAGAATAAGTTTGACCTCTTGTGGGACGGTGATTACTTTCTAGAGAGAATGACGCACGATCTAAACATGCACTTCTGCATGCGTGCCTGGACAGTCACGTTGAATAGTGATGGCCTGCTCTGTCAGCAGGGAGTTGTGTGATTACTTCTGGTAATGCCCGCGCACCACCATTGTGAATTTAAGCACTACCAATACTACTTTAAGCACTGCCAATACCACTTTAAGTACTACCAGTTTATACCCTGCCTGAGGAGTGCAAGATAAAAAACTTTTATTTTTACGCCTTTCAGCACACATCGAAGAATGAAAATAGGCTGATAAGATAAACATGAGATGAGATAAACATATATATAGGTTAGTTTAGTTCAATCCCATTGCCTTGCCCTCAAGCCCATATTTCCATTTGCAGAATACTTTGGGACACTACTTTTTTAAAGCGCTCATATCGCGATGACGGCTTGGATTTTTTGCAGTTCTATCAAATTAGGTGTACTTCAGGTTGGTGCTCGAGACCACACGTTACAGCTGCATGGCGAGGAGGCTGCCTGGCTACCTTTTGCTACGTCTGACTACGATGAAGATTACGACGATGTGGAACTGACAGTGGTTAAACGGAACGCTTCACGAAACCAGAGCGAGTGCTAAACGTGAGTTTGTTGCATCGAGCCTGGACGTACCGTCCGATCGGGAAATTCCCTGTTCTGCGATACAACGCTAACCGAGACTCTAACATGTTCACACCGCTGGCTACGGCACCCTGTTATCATAGAATGGCGAATGTGTGATTTTACTGAAATTGTCAGATTGTTGGCTTGCGATGATTCTGCTTATGGAACATTAACTTCAATACCACTTAAAGGTGGACTTCACTTCAGCTCAACCGCCCAACCTGTACTGTAGATCGCGCGCTGATTCGGCATGCATACATCATATAAATATCGGTTGCGGTTTGCGATGGAAACACCAAAAAGGATTGCGTAATATGTGTCACAGTTCTGTTGCAGAAAATCAGCACACGAGCAACGGGAGTAGGCGTGAAAAGGATCGAAATAGCTTCCCGTATTCCATTGTGGCACGTTGGCGCCCGGTGCGGTCGAGCTCCATACTCGGCAGGCGGCATGGCTTCCGGGTGCTAATGGGTAACACGGTAGCATCTGAATATTGGATTACAGAGATGAGCCGCACCTCCATTAATAGTCATGGTCTACCGCTTGGGCGCCGCCACCAAGGGTATTATGGGACCCCCATTCTGGGACCCTCACCCCGTCGTTATTCTGGGATTTTAACAATGACTTCGGTGTGCCGCCCTTGTTTAAGGCTATGTGGCACCACAAAGCATCCTCGATAATTGACGTACACACATGCATCGTCACCACAAGTAGCTTCATAGATGGTGGTGATACTTCAGATATTGCGGCAGTTTTTGGAAAAGAGGCCAGAAACATTTCCCCGCCCAGAAACATTCCTCCACCCGTGGAGTAGCATAGCAGATCTATGTCACCAAGGATGTCACATGCACACCAAGCACATCATATGTACATCAAGTCTTACTGTTCGTCTGCAACGGTAAAATCCAGAGCATCAACCATGATTGACCTTGGAGTTTGGCAATGGTCTTGTTTCAAACCCCGTAATTGTGAACATATTGCAACATAACCATGACATAACCAACATACTGCAACATCTGTGCAACATACTGCAACATCACAAATACATGATTATTCCTATTGTTATCCTGCTATCGTTTGCATCAGGCGGGTCGAAGCAAAACCTAACGGGCCGGGTCCGCCCTCCCCAACGAGAAGATTTCTGCGTGCTCACCATGCAATGTTCGTAATACTGGTGGCCTCTCACTACACATTTAGCAAAATATTACAACACCCACCTCGAAACACATTTCCGATTTTTACTATATTGCGAACGCAGTCACTCCGATATAGACCTGCCAATGGGATTCCTACCACCTGGCATTTACCTATCGAACGGCCAATCTACCTCTTGGAACATACGTATCAATGGTGGTTGTATCTTACCTACCTGTGCCAGTGGCATACACCTATCAGAAATGGTTATAACATTCAGCACGCAACGACCAGCGATGGGGCTACCACCTGGCATATAACCATCAGTGGTGGTGTTACCACCCTGCACATTGCCATCAGTGATGTGACTACCACCTGGCACATGGCCATCAGTGGTGGTGCTATCACTCGGCACATAAACATCAGTGGTGGGACTACCATCTAGCAATCAGCAACACACGGGGCCATATATCGGTGGCAACGGCGCAGATAGCGGTCAGCTGCGTGTATGCTGTGATGTCTATCGGAACAAATGCAGAAGGGACGATTTAGTTTTGTCATAGCCTATTAGGAGGCAATAGATAAGCGTGTGACTGCCGTCGGGGTGCAATTAAGATGCCATCTCGTGATTCGTTTCTGCCGCCGAGGCCGCCATCGCCAGGCCGACCGACCATCTCTACCACCGAACACGGCACCGAACAACGCACCACACACTGAATCGGTATCGCCTGCAGCGTTGGACCGAGCCCGAGAGCGGCCCAAACAGCTGACCGGAGCCAACAGCTGGCCCCGGCAGCGGCGTATCTGGCGCTGAGGAGACAGGCGCGCCGGCTCGTGTGTCGGCGGGCCACATACCAAACAAGCGGAACCCGATCGCGTGGCCCGCAGGCGAGACGGCTGAATACCGCGAACAGACAGGTAAATCACCCAGCGACTGTCAGAAGGAGGAATAGGAATGTCATTTGATGCTTTGCGTTCTCCAGCTCAAGAGCAAACCACACTGTTACATAAGGTTAACAGGGCGTGAATATTCATCCTTGAATACCTGTTTTTTCTTCTTCTTTGTGTACTGACTTTCTTCAGCGGTTTACAAAGTGCAAAGCTAGTTGCGGAAAACAAGTGACATATACATGCATGGCTACATTAATCTACACAGAGGCAAAGCTATAAGGGGGCCCTTACCGTCCAAAAATACACCAGATGAAATGAGAAATTGTAATATTTTCACCACACAAAACCATAAATGCTCCAGATTCGCTTTTTTTGGTCGGGCCCTCCGTAGGAATATCCTGGCTGCGCCACTAAATCTACCAAATGCATCAACTTAATTAATATCATTGCTTGCTACTGTAACCGTCTGCTGGAGTCGTCAGCTATGGCTGTTGACAACTTCATGGACATTGGACAAACTTCACGGGACGGGTCAATTTGATCTCACCCAACATTATAAATTATATATTAATAATCACTCTACCTAAGTGATTGCTAAGGAGCTCAATTATCGGTGTGGGCGTAACAATTTCCGATTCCAAGTGCCCGGATGTCGTTCTTGCAGAGCCGGACTGACCTAACGCTGCACACGACGTTCACCTTCCGCGACCTCAAGAAAGCCGGTGAATCCTGAAAATTGGGCTGCTCCTCATGCTCCTCATCCTCGAATCTTGAACATGGAGCATTGGCGGGATACGTTTGCGTTGTCGTGTGATGTGTGCACGTTTTCTTGTTGTCGGTTTTCTGAACAATTTGAAAGCAGTACTCAGAGTGCTGTACAGCCAAGTGGAATGATATCCAGGTACATTACCGTGCCAGATAATGTACTAATCAGGGGCGTCGATTTGTATCCTTTTGTGGGGGCCATGGCCCCACCAATGTTGATCTTGGCCCCCTCAATGTTGATTTGGGCCCCCCTATAACCTATGTTATTTTTATGCTGAGAAGAAAGTTAAAGGAAAAAAATGAAAAACACCATGCTACTTACAAAACAGTTGATGCCAACCAGCACATTTTGTACTGAAATGGAACAGATTTGGATTGGATAGTGGATTGACTCTCCACCTTTTGCTGCAAAATTGAAAATTGTGTGGAAAAAAAACAAAGGAGTTGGATTTCCTTCCACTTTGCAAGCACGACTTACATCATAAAATGTTGAGATTAGCTGCCAGATTGTTTGAAAAATCTGCAAAGCCACTAGACAACAATTGCATTGTCATAATGATGCTTGCACACATGACCAATGGCAAAAGCACATGCATATGGAGCTTGAACTGGATTCATTCCACTCAATTTCCAGTCATTGTCAAACTTGCACACAATCTCAATCCAGTCCAATCAACAACAATAAGTTTTCATTGATATTGTGGATATACAAACTACATTTATCTTAAGCAGTCAACCCATCGTACTATAAGCTTGATATTTACCTAGGTACCCTCCTATATCCCAATGACAATGCGTATATATTCAATATTGATACGCAGCACCCTAGTTTACCTGCACAAAGAGCCACATGTGAGCCAAATATGTGCCAGCTTATGATACCATGAAAGAAAAAAGGCAGCAAGAAGCTGCATGCACACTGTATTATAATTGTTATTCTTGAAGAAAGCAAGCAAAATAGGAAGGTAGGTACTAAGCCGTAGCTTACAAGACTTCCTAAACGAACTTTGTAAGCAAGGCAGTATAATCAGGTACAGTCACTAGATGATTTGAACGCTTCGGACTGATTGATCGTGACGTCACCAGTTCGATGTAGCCCGATTCCTATGCTGTACAGGGAGCTGCAGCGATTTCCGAAAAACCATATATGGGATTATATTGCGGCATTTGGCATGATTCTGGCACCGAAAGAGGGATCGCTTCGCTTTCTTTCACCAATCTACCACTTTTGCTCAAGCAATCGAAACTATCGCGGTATATAGCGTCAAAGTTTTCTTACCCACTGCCCAACCCGCATCCCAAACTTCGGGGGCAGCTACACCCAGCCGTGTGGCGCAGAGGTATGAACTCAAACTCGAGATCCAGAGTTGGCGGGTTCGAATCTCTCCAAGAACCTTGCTTTTTCAAACGCACTATTTTGCATTTTTAAATTAGGTAAGAACATTACTGCGTGCCATCACACATATTGAACACGCTAACTGCAACCTTAATCCTTGGCAACGCGGCACATAGTTTATCGTCGCTTTACCGAGACTTATTTACTGACGCACCCGAGCAGAAATCGGGCATATTCCAAATTCGGTGGAGAAATTTGGCGCAGCCTGGCAATCGCACTCGTGACGTCACAGCTCAGAAATATGGGTCTATGGCGGCTGCAGAAGTGACAACCACCTGCTTGTAAGTTATACAAGGTCAAAGCCCATCACCAAATGTGTCTGGAGAGACTTGATAGACACTAGCGCACATGAAATGGCACAAATCGTGATGGGCGTTCCTCAGAACATCCAAAATCGTAACATCCAAAGCAAAAATTCCAGTTACAGAAATCCCAGCGTCTGAAGTCTAAATTTTCGGTTGCGGTCGACAAAAGTCACGGAGGTGAGACATTTTTGGTGCAATTGCGCGCAGTGTTTAATCCGGAGGCCAATCTCATCTGACGTCGTACTGATTCGTTTTTGTACTTCGCACCTTCTGATGTATCTGCAGATTGGTGTGATTTTAAATAGTGAATAAATAGCTTGCTGATATTTAATTCCCAAAGGAACAGCAGTTGAGGAAGTTGGCAGGTAAGCTTGAACAAGTCCAGTCCATGCTTTTTCTGATTTGTGCTCAGGGTTTCTATGTTAATACCACATAACTACCATGTTTGTCGTCAAGAAGAGCTGTTTTTAGTTTACTTTTATTAATATTTTCATTCCACTGCTCTTAGTGCTTTTTCTGCCCAGGATTGGGGCACCTAGTGTTGCATTTCCGTCCAGGGGTTGGCACACCTTTTGGTAAATTTACAGCTTAAGGTAAGTTCTGATTTCTTGATTTTTTTTTAATGCAATGTTTAGGAATGTGATGAACATGATGTGACCGCTCATTTTGGTAAATTTGTGTTTTTAGGTGTCTTATGAATTCGTGGAATGTATCATTTTAATGCAATGTTTATGAATGTGACTCCGATGATGGGACCACTCATTTTCAATACAAATGCCTACATTTCAGGTTGTGAGCAAATTAACACCAAAAAAAGGCTTTGAATTAGGTGACGTAGGGTAAAATATTTTGTTTTAATAAAAAAGAAATGCAACATAACCTAACCTAACCTAGCCTAGCCTAACCTCCCTTTGGAGAAAAACAAAACCAACACATCAAGTTTTAAAAATGTCAAGGAATATACTTTTTTTTAAATAAAAAACGTAGCTCAACCTAACCTAATCTAACATAAGCTGCTTTTGAAGAAAAAAGCTCCATTTCTTTTAAATTTTGGAACAATTGTTGCAAAAAATGTTCAACTTAAAACACCTAAACTAGTCTAACACAACCAAACCTAGCCCATTTGTTTGCTTTATGGAGGCAAATGTGTAAGAACTTGTCTTGTTACCACCTTAAAGCACAATAATTCTGGTTAGGTTAGGTTAGGTTGGGTTAGGTTTTTTCATTTGTAAAATTTCAAGAATATAAATTGTTGATATTTTTCCAATTTTGTTTTATAATTGTTTTCTCCAAAGTTAGGTTAGGTTATGTTGCATTTTTAATGTATTTCTTTTAATTGCTATGTTGCCCAACTCAAAGCCCGTTTTTTAAACGTTATTTTGCTCACAACCTAGAAAGTAAGCATTTGCACAGAAAATGAGTGGTGCCATCAGCTTAGTGACATGCATAAACATTGCATTGGAAATTTAAATTAAAAATATTAATAAAACACCTAAAAGCACAAATTTAGTGTCCTTTCCTCTGCAAATGCATGCTTTTCAATGAGGTCTGAAAGTTGATAAAGATGTAGATGGCGCTGAGAGACAATGGTCACCCAGCCTTCTTTGGCGAACCTAAAGCGCTATGTTTTGTGGGTTAGGGAGGGCAGAATCTTTATATTTAAAAAGCCTATTGTACATTTTGTAAGCAGCGTATGTTGTTTGCGCGTATTTAAATTTGTTGAATGTACTTCAGACACGTCTAGTTTGCTGGAATATTTACCATTAGTGCGCTAGAAATTAGGAGAAGCAAGCCAGAAGTATGGGTGTATGTGCGGTTCCCGGCTGCCATAAACGTGATCCATCTATCAGGTTTCCAGCAGACTGCAAGGTAAGAAGGTAGAAAATTGATTTGAAAAACAACTATTGTTTGACTGCCTTTCTGTAAAAGACGTAGTGGGAACCATTTAGGAAAGCACTGGTAAGGTACCTAGGCACATTAGGTACCAAGGTAAGTACCTATCTATTGTCCAGACTGCAAAGTATGGCACAAGGTTCACTGGGGCACATCAGCCCACAGTGAAAATATGCACCAATCCACACCAAGGGTGAGAAATTGACTCCAATCTGCACCCCCACCCCCTCCCCCCCACCCCCAATCCATAGCCAGGAATTTGTCATGGCTAATACCTAACATGCTAAGATTGGATTGTTAGCCTACTTAATTTGAAACTAATAATTTGAGTTCCACCCATAATTTATGTTCAGTCAAATTAATTTCACCAAAATTGCATTGCAGGTTAGGTTGGGCAGTGGGTATCTGGTCACCTAGAGCTAGGTACCTTACCAAGGTAGTTGTTCATATTGGCCCCATTAGGGGCCCACACCCACCTCTCAAGGAGCCTGCACTGCTTGGGGCACTGACTCCCAGGGGCCCACATCTCTTGTGGGTCCCACATGCTGCTTACCTTACCTTACCTTAAGTACCTATTGTCGGGTAAAAATTACGCCAAAAAGTTGGTCCTGATTATAACAAAACATTACCCTTTCCTTATCTCAGTCCTGTTGATTCAGATTAGAGTCGTTAGTAAAAAGAGAATAAGGAAAATCACCCACACAAACACACACACAGATGCACATATCACATGCACCCATGCATACACAACACCCACACCCCACACTCACCCAACAAATCTCACCAAAAGCCAGCACATGCATTTTTAACAGTAGGTGGGTAGAGATCTCTTACCTCTGGACCAGCTCTTCCTTCCTGCCCTTTGTGGATGCATGCCTTTCCCTTAATAAGCTTGAAAGTTGAGGTGTTGTGAAACTCCCATGAAAATCCCTACCACTATTCAAGTCCATAATTGCGCCTAGTAGCTACCACCGTAACGTGCGGTCAATAGCAAAGCACTTGCCAGCTCAGACGCGTATGTTCTACCCAAGCTAGTGGCCAGCGTCCGATAATTGGCGAGTTCCTGGCACACTGTAACCCATGAACAACCTTTCTTCAACACAATATTTCCGAAATCCTTGGCCTAAATGACTTGCAACCCTAATAAAAGCCACATGCCAACACCGACTCCCGGCAACCCCACGCAAAATGCACAGCAAAGATGGCCGACGCCTCCTCGTCGGGTGACCATTGCGTACAGCGCCGCCCTGGTGGCCAAATCGTAGCTTTCAGACCCCATTGGGAGTAAAAATAACACCAAAAAAATGGTGTGGAGTTAGGAAATATAGCATAAAAATAATGTTCAAGATGTAAGATAACCTTACCTAACATAGTCCAACTTCCAATACAAGAAATGAATTGTTTTTAATTGAAATTTTCAAGGCATTTTTCTCAAATATTTTCAACATAAAAAACCTAACCTAAACTAGCCTGAACTGTTTAATTTTTTTTGTAGAAAAAATAATTACAAAAATTATTTCCCAACAAATTATTTTTTATAACTTACAACAAAAGCCTGACAAACCTAAAGGACCTGACAAGGAAAGCACAGCATTCCTTGTCAATGCGGGCCAAAACGTTTCACCTTATTTTACTTTCAATCATGGCAAGCAAGGAAATCGTCCATTTCTTCTCACAATTAAACAAATCTAACCCCTTTGTATGCTTCATGGAGGTAAAATGTGGGTAAAACTTGTCTTGTGGTTACCTTAAACTGTGATAATACCTGGCTTTTTGGGTAACTTTTCAGCTCATGGTACTCTCTGACTTCTTTCAGAATTTGAAACCTCCTATTCGGTCTTGAGGGACTCCTCGAGTCCGGCAGGGTCTCCTTTTCTCTTCTAGAGACCTTCTTTTTTCAAATTAGGGCCCTCCTCTCACGTCTTGGGGGCCTCCTGCTCTGCGTTTTGATTCGATCTTTGCCCATTTTAAGGGTGGCCTCTTATCGTCTGGTGGACTCCTCTTCTCTCCCAGGTTCCTCCTCTTCCAAATTACAAGCAACCTTTCCTATCTCAGTTCCCTTGTCATTTTCTGGGGACCTTCTTACCCGTCTTGGAGCCTTCTTTCTCGCCTGGGAGCCATCCCTCTTATCTAATGGACTTTCTCTCCTATTTTAGGGGCCTCCTCCTTCATCATGGGGTCTCATTTCCAATCTTGTGCTGTCCTCTTCCGAATTAGGTGTCTCCTGCCACGTTTCTGGATCATCCTTTTCTATCTTGGTGGAACCTTACCCGTTTTGGGGCCTGTTTTTGCGTTTCCGAAACCTCATTTCATATCCACTGGCTTTCTCTTCCGTCTTAGGGCCTTCTCTCATTTTCTGGGGCCTCCTTTCCAGTATTGGGGCCTCGTTTGCAATCCTGGGGGCCTCCTTTGCAATCCTGGGGGCCTCGTTTGCAATCCTGGGGGCCTCGTTTGCAATCATGGGGCCTCCTTTGCAATCCTGGGGCCTCCTTTGCAATCCTGGGACCTCCTTTGCAATCCTGGGGGCCTCCTTGGTAATTATGGGGGCCTCCCTTGCAATCTTGGGGGCCTCCTCTGCAATCATGGGGGCCTCCTTTGCAATCATGGGACCTCCTTTGCCCGAAAAAGTAGCGAAGATACTTTTGGTGTCTGATATATCTGATATATCTGATATACCCTGATAATGACGCTGGGGCCTCAAAAGTTTGCACCTGGGCCCCTGAAAATCACGCTGGGGCCGCAAAAAAAGTCGTGCCGGGGTTCAAGAAAATCACGACGGGGGGCACAGACGGTCGGGCCTGGGCCTCCTGAAAACCACGCTGAGACTGGGGTACCAATAATTCTCACCCGGGCCCCTGCAAATCACGCTAGAGGCATGACAGGTCCCACCGGGGCTCTAAAAGTCTCGTTGAGATCACCCAACAAATGAAGCCGGGGAAATGAAAAACAGCTCGGACACGGAAAATCAATCTAGGATCTCAACAATGGCTCCAAAAGCCCACAAAACTTGTTGGGCCCCCAAAAACGTGTCGTAGCCACCAAACCTCGCGCAAGGGATCCCAACAAGTGACCACGGGGTCCCCCAAAAAACGCACTTCGCACTGCATTTTTTTGGTCTACAAAAAAAATTCAAGCCGCTTCTCTTGAAAATCTCACTGGAGCCAAAACGTCGCGCCGGAGCCCCACAAGTTGCAGCTGGCTTTCCAAGAACCAATATATACCCGGAATGTCACCCTGCGGACACAAAAATTGCGTCAAGAATCCACAAAATAAGAAGTCGTCGGACGCCGGAAAAAAACCTGTTGGGGCACCGAAAAAAAAACGCACCGAGAGCCCGAATAATCGTACCGGGGTCCAACAATAGCCTCCAGGGGGCTTACAAAAAATAGACTTCACCACAACAACCACAAGGAGACTCCATCGAATCGACCAGAGCACCGGAAAATTCAGAATGGGTCCCGAAGAAAAATTATCCGAATGGCCTTTCTACTCTCGATCGTGCAATCTGCGGAAAAAACACGTTGAGCAGCCGCAGTGGCGTACTAAAGGGAAAATGCCCCTCCCTAATGTTAGGCACCAAGGAAATACTTTCACCCATCGTCATCACAGTTCAGATCTGCTGTGCTCTGATGCTCCATCAAGGCCGGTATGTTTTAGCCTGCATCTGATCGCTGAAGTATTTTTATTTAAGCCGGTGTGTGTTTGTTGGTGTGTGGAGTGAGGAGGAGGGTAACAGTGACGGTGACGGTGACGGTGACGATAGATCCGAGCCCACTATATGGCACTGCAGTCGCATGCTGTTACTCAGAGTTGTTATGTTGACATGCATTGTGCACTGCTCTATTAATTATGTGACTTCACCAGTTATTGGACGATTTTCCCCGTTGGTGAGGATGCTGAATAAACATAAACATACACATCGTCGAACACAAATCAGAATTTCTGATATCTGAAAATATAGTGGGCGAAATCCGATGAGTTTTTTGTTGGGGGGGGTCTAGTGTGTTGGAACTTCGTCCCCCCCAATGTTTTTTTTTCTTTCAAAAATCGACACCCCTGGTACTAATTATGACTCCGCGTTTTGATATTACTTGCATCTTCTTTAATAGTGACTTGTTTTCATTGTATCAACACGGATGGAGAGTATCAACTTCAGAACGAGGAGTAATCGACAACTCTATAGCATGTGATGCTAGACATCTCTATGCTAGAGACGAGGCCGACAATTCAAAAGCTGCGCTGCTGCTATATCATCTCGCTTTTCTCAATTACGTGCTTCGAGCTTGGGCTATGATCGCAGAGGCGATATCATCTGCTGGCCGGCCATACAGATGGGACAACAGCCGCCACCCCTGTGCCAACGGGAGGTGGGGAAATCTCAACTGAAAGGTGTCTGCCTGTCTTCAGATGTCCGTCCGATAACGTCGTCCGCTGACATGGCGCCTCTCGTGAGGCCGCAGGCCGGTCCCATGTGAGGACGTAGGGCGGTCCCATGTGAGGCCGCAGGACGGTCCCATGTGAGGCCGCAGGACGGTCCCATGTGAGGACACAGGGAGGTCTCATGTGAGGACGCAGGGCGGTCCCATGTGAGACCGTAGGGCGGTCTCATGTGAGGATTGATTATTTGTGCACATATTCTGAAAGAGTGATCTTTTGGGCACACATGAGTCACAAGAATATTTTTATCAAACAATTATAAATCAGTGATATTTTGAGTTGTTCTCACGCTTGTCCCTTTCCTCAACTTACCCCAGGCGTAGAGAAAGTTGATCCTAGTGGTGGAGTAAGTTGATCAAAAACCTTATTGTTTAATACAACGAAGAATGGCGCTTAGATGCTCCTGGGTTTTAGACATTACGTGTAAATAAAATATACGACCTTCAATATACCAGGAGGTGCTGAGTTGATATCAAAAGTAACGATAAAGGTTATATTTTATTACTCAACGTTTCGGCCAGGGGCCATCGTCAGGAGTGATGACAAAAGCTCTAGCTTAAAAAATTGAAAAAAGCACGCGGGAAAAAACGTGCAAAAAGACACGTGGAATGCAGAAAAACCTCCCCAGTGGTGCAGACACTCACAGAAACTCCAAACAAGAAACAAACTATGTCAAGAAGGAATTCTCTGAGGAAGCCCAAGCCATGTGTACATATACATATCGATACATACACTCACGCACATATATAAATATATATCCAATATAACGCGTAATACATACTATATATACTTTATGTTTAGGTATATTTTATGACATACGAAGACGTCGTTTGCGTGTTTAGTTGCGGCCGTAGATTACGTATATGTAGAGATTCGAGGACCTTCAGATCAGCGTTGTCCCTGGCTGTTGCTAGAATTTCTACTTTGAGGTTCGTGTTAGTGTCGCTGTGTTCCATGTTAGAATGTTTGTCGATCATGTGCTCGCCTAAAGGTGTGTATGCTCTCCGAAGTCTGGCATCTCCTAAGTGTTCATTGTACCTATCCCTGATGATACGTTTGGTTTCACCGACATACAATGTTCCAAGACAGCGATTGCACGTTATTTTGTAAACTACGTTTTTTCGTGTGCATCTACCTTTGAGCCCGTTGATACAGGTGTGACACGTTCTCTACTATACTAACAGGTGTGCGCATTTGTTCTCGCTATCCCCCTCCATTTATGTGCCATTTGCGAAAAGCTGGGCAAGTTGCAACCCCCTGGGCCACCGAAAGTGGCAAAATACCGAAGTCTTACGTTAGCTAGCCGTCTCCCGTGAGTGACATTTTGTCACATTCTCGAGAATAGGCCGATGTCACCCCTAGAACATTTACAAATCTTCGCCCGGAGTCGACCCAAAATTAATCCGAGGCCTTCCGAATCCGTGCGACGCCGACTTCAACCCGATCTGGAAGTAAGCCGTCTTATCTGAAACTTACCCAAGGCTGAGTCGGAGCCGACCCAAAGGTGAGCAGCAGCCGACCCGAAAGGGAGGCAGCGCCGACCCAGGAGTCCACCAGAGGGCGAGCCGCAGCCGGTCCGAAGGTGAGCCGAAGTCAGCCGAAGAGCGGCGCGTCGGCACGCCTCCGCCCCCGCCCGCCGACGTGCCGCGTTCCCACGGTCGCGGCCGGCGCCGCTGATCGATAATGCGCTGACGCTGGTCTCGTGCGCCGCGCCGCGGCCGTGACGCCACGGCCGTGGCGCAGCCGTCGGCGACGATCGCGGCGCCGCCTTTTAATGACGGCGCCCGCCGCCGCCGGGCGAGCTTGCCGGTCGAAAGCGACGTGTAGGTTAGGCTACACACCTGGTGGTGAACAGCTGACGTGAGGAACATGCCTAAGCAGATTGGCGCGTGGATGTTCCTGTTAGCGACCGAGTGGACGCACGGTGATGGTCCCACGGCTTGGCGCTATTGTCATCCAGGTGCAGCTTCAGGGCGGGGCAGGTTTCAGCTCAGCACATCCAGATGGCCATGCTAGCTGACCTGGGACAACGCTTCACTGAACCACGGCGGAAAAGCAGGCGATCACAGCAGCTCGAGACAGCGTCTTGTTTTTGTTTGTTCTTTGGTACAGTTGCTAGCCCCAGGAATGGTGGGGCACGCATCGACTCTCCGTTACAAGTGTTTTTAAACTCAAGGGAAAATCTGCTCCTCGGGCAGCGCCCCAGCCACTGCGCACGCCGCCCTTCCGATCAGCTCGGGCTAGCTGTGACAACGCGCCGCGGCGAGACGACGTCGCCCCGGGCGGACCAGCGTGTAGCGCGACCCCAGCCCGCCCAATCGGTCCGATTAATCGCCGCGCACCAAAGCGCGGGCGCTATATCGAGACATCGCGCCGCGTCCGCCGGCCGGGACGTGCAGCCGAACGCGGCGCAGCGGCCGACGCAATCACACGCATCTGGGACGAGACGGGCGTGGGAACGAGCCGCGCGGCGGCCGATCGAGGCGTCGCGTTAATCAGCCACGTAATGACGCCATTCGATACGTCGCATTTGCATCATATTGACGTCCCGGCAGCGAATGCGCGGTACAATGCGCTGCGCGTGACTGTGCTGTCACAGCTGTGTGCGTGCGTGTGTGTATGTGTTGATGCAAGGGTCGTTGAGTGCGTCTGCTGGCTGGCGTGCAGCCTTGTGAAACCACATTAGTTTGCACGTTGAGGAGTGGAGTGAGAGCGAGTAGCTGTCCTGGCGTGTTCCTCGACGCTGGCACCGTGCACACGCTGGAACAGCACATCATCCGCCAAATCGCTCCGACACTGGGCGCATCCAGACAGCCAGCACAGCAATCGGCAAACTCAGATATCTTTCCAATACAATAGTTTATTCAGCACGGCCTGGTGTAACACCGTATAACATTATAACATCATAGAACAGTGACCCTGTGCGTACGAGGCCGCACCAGGGCGGAATGTCATCTCCGGCGCACTGCTCGCAAGCTCCTCCACGTCAGCCCCCCCCCGCTTCGACCATGAGGTACACGACGGTCGCGGCGACTACATACAGTCATACCGTACCCACACAACCGCGCACACCCTCCAACACATACCACACGCGTTAGACGCGATGTGTGTCGTGACTTGGCGTGCTTGTCGAGCACACATACGGCCGTCATATCGAGTCGGTCGCTCGAACACGCAACGTGAGCTTCACGGCGCCCTCCACGGACTGAGACGAGGCCGAGCAGTGCGGCGGCCCGCGTCACGTCAGGTACCGCCAGCCGACGTACATGACCACCAGGGTGACCAGCATGCCGCCGAACAGCACGAACCTGTCCTGGTAGGACCGGCGCTCGATCAGCCGCATCACCGTGTTGGACATGCCCAGCGTGTTGGCCAGGTCGAGCACGCGCCGGCGGGCGCCCTTCAGCACGTCGCGCTGGTCGCGCATGTTGGACAGCACCGAGTTGCCGATCCCCAGCAGGTCGTCCATACCGCGATGTGCGCTCTGTGGACGGGGCGGCGTCAGGGTGTGCATACTGGAGACAGGGCGGCGTCAGGGTGTGCGTACTGGAGACAGGGCGGCGTCAGGGTGTGCGTACTGGAGACAGGGCGGCGTCAGGGTGTGCATACTGGAGACAGGGCGGCGTCAGGGTGCGCATACTGGAGACAGGGCGGCGTCAGGGTGTGCATACTGGGGACAGGGCGGCGTCAGGGTGCGCATACTGGAGACAGGGCGGCGTCAGGGTGTGCATACTGGGGACAGGGCGGCGTCAGGGTGCGCATACTGGAGACAGGGCGGCGTCAGGGTGTGCATACTGGAGACAGGGCGGCGTCAGGGTGTGCATACTGGAGACAGGGCGGCGTCAGGGTGCGCATACTGGAGACAGGGCGGCGTCAGGGTGTGCATACTGGGGACAGGGCGGCGTCAGGGTGCGCATACTGGGGACAGGGCGGCGTCAGGGTGCGCATACTGGAGACAGGGCGGCGTCAGGGTGTGCATACTGGAGACAGGGCGGCGTCAGGGTGTGCATACTGGGGACAGGGCGGCGTCAGGGTGTGCATACTGGGGACAGGGCGGCGTCAGGGTGTGCGTACTGGGGACAGGGCGGCGTCACGGTGTGACAGGGCGGCGTCAGGGTGTGCGTACTGGGGACAGGGCGGCGTCACGGTGTGACAGGGCGGCGTCAGGGTGTGCATACTGGGGACAGGGCGGCGTCAGGGTGTGCGTACTGGGGACAGGGCGGCGTCACGGTGTGACAGGGCGGCGTCAGGGTGTGCGTACTGGAGACAGGGCGGCGTCAGGGTGTGCATACTGGGGACAGGGCGGCGTCACGGTGTGACAGGGCGGCGTCAGGGTGTGCATACTGGGGACAGGGCAGCGTCCGGGTGTGCGTACTGGAGACAGGGCGGCGTCAGGGTGTGCGTACTGGGGACAGGGCGGCGTCAGGGTGTGCGTACTGGGGACAGGGCGGCGTCAGGGTGTGCATACTGGGGACAGGGCAGCGTCAGGGTGTGCGTACTGGAGACAGGGCAGCGTCAGGGTGTGCGTACTGGGGACAGGGCAGCGTCAGGGTGTGCGTACTGGAGACAGGGCGGCGTCAGGGTGTGCGTACTGGGGACAGGGCGGCGTCAGGGTGCGCATACTGGAGACAGGGCGGCGTCAGGGTGTGCGTACTGGGGACAGGGCGGCGTCAGGGTGCGCATACTGGAGACAGGGCGGCGTCAGGGTGTGCATACTGGGGACAGGGCGGCGTCAGGGTGCGCATACTGGAGACAGAGCGGCGTCAGGGTGTGCATACTGGAGACAGGGCGGCGTCAGGGTGTGCGTACTGGAGACAGGGCAGCGTCAGGGTGTGCATACTGGGGACAGGGCGGCGTTAGTGTGCGCACTGCGGACAGCAGGGCATTCCGTAGGCGCCAAGACGTCGGGGAGTGCCACAAGAAGTAGTGTGTGAATACGTTATGACATGGGTCTTGAGCGTGGGAGACGGCACGATATAGATTCTGGGATGAGGAAGGGCAATGGTGTCGTTCTATGGCCAATAATAACCAGAATATTCCTATATATTCCGGAGAGGCATAGTCCTCATTGTGTTCTGTTCAGGATGTATGCGGCGGAGGCAGGGGGATACAGCGCCTGGTCCGCGGAAACGCTCACGAGATAGCGTGTGGTGGTGGGAGCAACACAAGACAAGATTGGAGGGTCAGGTAGTTATTGTGGTGTGTGACTGTGTCGAACACGCAGGGAGATCGCCTTTTGCTTGTACCTGGTGTCACAATACGCAAACAATCGACATGTGAAGCAAACACAACCAATACACAGCTGGGTACCAGAGCCCATTATGATCAGTTGGCGTGATAAGCGTCGCAAAATATATCCGAGTAGTCATGCTTGAGGGCCGCGACACTTGCTTTGTATCACTTTGTGACTGAATTAGAACATTTGTGGTAGGACCCAATATTGCACATGCATCTCAGTTACTGGAGCTATACAATGGATTGATCTCCGCATCATAGTATTGACGAAATCTCTACTGAACAACAATTTCAACCCAGATCAGTACAGCCGCACGCATCTCTGCGCAACTGGCCAAACCTCAGACAACAATGACGGTCGGGACCCCGATCGGCCCAGCTCCCCATCCGGTATACATCTCTCATCGCATACAGGCCATGTTCCCAATTCCTGGCCCGAATGTTCAATACTCTCACAACGTGCCACAACGAAGCCGCCGCCCACGTCTGCAGACTACATTCAGTCAGCGACCCATTACACGTATCCTCCACGACTGAAGGCTGCATTCAGTCAGCGACTCAGTACATGTATCCTCCACGACTGAAGGGTACATTCAGTCAGCGACTCAGTACACGTATCCTCCACGACTGAAGGCTACATTCAGTCAGCGACTCAGTACACGTATCCTCCACGACTGAAGGCTACATTCAGTCAGCGACTCAGTATCCACGACTAAGGCTAATTAGTCAGCGCTATCCCGATCCTCCACGACTGAAGGCTACATTCAGTCAGCGACTCAGTACACGCATCCTCCACGACTGAAGACTACATCCAGTCAGTACACTCTTTTTGCGAGATTCCACGCAATCTCGCAGACTGCGGTGTGCGTGCATCTCACCTGCATGCGGTCGTTGTGCTGGAGCGCCGCGTCGATGGCGATACTGGTGTCGCTCTGGTCGTTGGTGGTGAACCGCTGCGACAACAGCTGCTCCCGGTCGAGACGCTCCCGCTCACGTGCCATGCGGCGGTGCTGCAGCGCCCGCAGCGCCGACTGGCGGCCAGAAACGGTACTGCTATGTCGCAGGAATAACGATGAATTGTGACGAATCCCCCCGCCAAACCTCAACGAGTTGTGACCGTCCCTTTGGGTGAATATTCACCGAAGATGCACCTGCTTTCCCATGTCGTGGTGGATTTGTGCTTTAGGGCGCGTCGACTGCATTGGTCATTTTGCACCCATTTTTCCCATGTCGTATGGCAGCGCATGCAGCGAAACTCCTTCAGCGTGAATTCCACGGGAATCTCCGAGATTGTCGAGCGTCAATGCGAACAAACTTAGGTCCTTTTCGAAATGATTCCCTCCAATTTTGTGATAATTTGTCGACACTTATTAGTGTGGGCTCCATACCCGATTTCGCTTTCCATTCATGGGCGAGCTTCTAATCTCTTGCGAGAGACCGGAAACCCTCTGCTGCTTGGTTGTACCACTGCAATAATTGAATATATTAAGATCGGACAAACCCCTCCAATGCGTTTTCAGGAGCCTTAGCAATGCTGATCTCATTATTCTTTCAATCTCTATTCTTGCTTCCTATAAATTCAACACATTGTCACCGTACCCTGATGATTTCCCAATTTACCCTGCATAGGCATGGCTATATTTTGCGGCACCAACACGATGTGATTTACTCCCTAAATTTACGGATACAACTGACTGATTCGGGGTTTTTGGGTGCAACGACTGCGTGAAAGCACGGCCTTTACTGTAGATTGTGTTTGGGTTCCTACAGCCTAATGATATGCTGTCTGAAATGTTCACTACCTGTGACAATACTGGACATGGCTCTGGATGCTACTCCAGCTCGGATGCAGGGGTGAGGGGCATCAACAAATCTGGGGATTTAAATAGTCATTCAGGACCAGAGTGACAACCTACAAGTCTCGAAGCAACATTTGAGCGCCCGCCAGCCCCTCCCTCCACACCAATGCAAGGCCCGCTACAAAGGGCGATGAGGGCACCAATCCCAAGCAAGAAGTTGCCACATTCCAAGTATAGCACACAATCATCATACAACTTAACCACGGGGCCGGGCCAGCATGCCAACATGACCACATGGCACACCACCCATACTACCCCCTCTCCCCTGCAGTCCCCAAACATACAGTGACACCACCACAACCCCTTAACCATGAGGTCGGGCCAGCATGCCAACATGACTACATGGCACACCACCCATACTACCCCCTCTCCCCTCCAGTCACCAAACATACAGTGACACCACCACAACCCCTTAACCATGAGGCCGGGCCAGCATGCCAACATGACTACATGGCACACCACCCATACTACCCCCTCTCTCCTCCAGTCACCAAACATACAGTGACACCACCACAACCCCTTAACCACGGGGCCGGGCCAGCATGCCAACATGACCACATAGCACACCACCCATACTACCCCCTTCTCCTCCAGTCACCAAACATTATACAGTGACACCACCACAACCCAATTATCAGATGACTGCTGGTCATCTGGTGAGGTCACCAATCCCCGTGCAGTGGCACTGACACGATCCCAACACCAGATGGCCGCTGGTCAACTAGTGTAGTCACTGACTCACCTGCAGGTGCTGGCAGTCGTACTTGACCTGGTTGACACGCTGTTTCGCACTATGCCGCTTATGCAGAGGCTCCTTGTCGGCCAGAATGTCGAGACGCTTACAGTTGCTGAAAGACGAGTTACAAACACTATGTCCAGCTGCTTGAAATGCTTTTCAGCCAATTGAGATGCGTGTCGGCTCCCATCGCCAGACTAGAACTCAGTCACACTGTGCTGCAGCAACATTCTGAGCAGTATAGGCCAGCACCTGGCAGGGATGCATGTGTCTCTCTCTCCACTGGCGGATCTAGCCCACCGGTTTGGGGGGGCAAACTTTCGGTTTACGGCGTCAGCCTCCCCCTCCCCCGGGAGGGGGAGGGGGAGGCTGACCAAACAATTATAACAAAATACCTTTAAAATTGGAGATTATTTCACCCGGAACGCTATTTTTTTTTACCTCAGCAAAGGTTACTGCATTTTAATTCAGTTTACTTTTGTTGGTTTGGGGGGGGGGCAAAAGACACTATGGCCCCCCTTTGAAGCGTTTGGGGGGGGGGGGGGCATGGCCGGAATGGCCCCCCTGGATCCGCCAGTGTCTCTCTGTCTCCGTGAGCTCTCTGTGGACATTCACAATAATTGAGCTGAACCACAACATCCATCATTATGGGCACACTGAATCGAATTAGCTTCAAACCCAATTGACATTCAAGCATCGAACCATGGGTTCTTGTATGCCACACTCAAATGTTAGGTCCTATAGCGTAGTGTCTGTTGGTCCCAGATGGACTTGGTAAATCCCACAGTTGTGGGATTCAAGTATACTTTTTGGGGAAACCAGGAGGTCTTAGGATGGCTGAGTATGGAGTAATTTTTATGCATGTTTTATGCTCCACACTTAAACAAAATTTGTAAGTGTATAGTCTGCACCAAGTCAGTAATACATGTCGATATAAATGCATCATAAAACAGTTGCTCAAACATATGATGTTCCATATAATGAACTTCCACAGCAAAAACCACATGTCACCTATATGAGAGCAATGCTACATGAGGCCAATAGATGAAAATGAAGGATCGAGTTTACCACATTCAATGCCTTATGTACATGACATTATTTTAGTTTATGTTGTCAAAATGGCTCTCACCTGATGATATGCTCTATTGCAGCATTCAACCTCTGTTCTGTTGACTCAGCCTCAGCAGCTGAGGTCTTCTCAAGTAGAGCAAACCCATCCTGTGTCTGCTGGACCAGATTGTTGGTCTGGTGATAAAGGGCATCCATCTGCTCCACCTAATGAAGACCCGATTCGATCCTGGAGAAATTGCAGGTGCATTAAGTGACAGTGATAACATATTCGCAAAATTGAATTGAATTTGAAGACACCCAGACAGCCTCACTGACACTGCATCAAAAGCACATGCAGGCATGTTCCACATGCTAATAATCCACACATATTCATGTTATGAAGTAACTTTAGCTTCACAAGCTTAAATCTGTGGCCCTTCATGCTGGCCAGTGCAGATCACCCAGAATAATCATTCAAATGGAAATCTGGCAAGTCCATGAATGACCTTGAACTTCATGACCATGCCTGCTCCATATTGGCAGTAGTGCAGCATTGGAAGCTTTAGGATACAAATTACAAATGCAAATGGCAAGTTATCTATCCAGAGTTTGGATCTAGGATGGGATGATCAACATCCTGATCCAAGCCCTGGTCAATATGTATAAGGAGCCCCTAGCTAGTTTTTTTGTTAAAAATGTCTTGCTGGTCCATTCTGATGCAATTTGAATGCATTTGATATTGATTTGTTTCAGAAATATGTCTATTTAGATATAAGTGCTTCAAGTTCAAGCACTTACATCTCAATAAGCAGTAACTTCACCAACAAGAGAACATCAAATTCATTCAAATTACACAAAAAAATACTGGAAAAACATATTTGGTGATGCAGATGGATGTTACTTCTTAGCAACACAACCTGGGAATGTATGCAGAAAAAGGTGTTTTGGATGGTGATGATATAATGAAGAATGATGAACAAATAAAACAAATAAGCTAAGCCGACCTAGCCTAACCAAATATAATATATATTACCATGCACTAAGTCATTTATGAATTGCTTTATCATTTCATTGATTTCTCATTGTAGTTCTTGAAATTCTTGAAATTCAGCCAAAGCAGAAATGTCAGCAAAATCAGAAATGCTGTGTATATGGATTTCCCATGTTCATGTACCAGTGTGATAATATCTTTGATCTGTTTCAGATGTGTTAGGGTTCATCACAAAATTATTCAACTTTCAATAAACACATAAAAGAAGCCCCAAGGCCACTTTTTCGTCAACAAATATTTCTTGAAGACAGATACAGGATGGATGTACAGGAAGATGCAGACAATTTGAAAGCACCCAGGGCAGACTGCAAAGTGCATGTCATACTACACTTTGAACAAGATCTTGTTGATGTGGAAGAAGAAAATCACAACAGTTGGAGAAAATCACAAAATAGTGTCCCACATTTCTCAGTTCCTATCTGCCAAATATGTTTACAGTAAAACAAAAACCCCTGCTAACAAATTCAGTTCAGTGTCCCATGCTGTTCAAAGTAGAGGGATGGGAAACACTGGATGTTGTTTGTGCTTCAATCATGACATGCCCCCTTTATTTTTAATTTTTTTAATACCCCCCCCCACAAGGTTGGGGGCCTTTTTGCCCCCCAAAAACGGCCCGAGACATGTGCATGTTTTGTATTGGTTTGATGTGAGGGATATTTATGTAGAAAAGGTGCTTGCCTTAACACGCGCCCTGGAGGGCCTCTGAAAATTACGCGCGCTGGAGGGGGGGCGCGGATTCCACCTTCCCCTAAGATCTCGGCTCCTATTAAAGCTGGAGTAACGAAATTTTCAAGATGGATGGGTACGATAGTGAACTATATTGTGTGCAAATTTCATGACCTTAGATCAATATCTTCAAGGTTAAATGAGGTCACATCACAATTTGCCTGTTTTGCGTGGCTTGGCCTGTCATTGTTATGGATCGCTGTGATTGTGTTTAAATGCTCCAAAATGGGCATCAATGATGTTTTTGACATGACTAATGATGAAATACAGATGCTAGATCCGGTATTTGACCTCAGGTCACATAAGTTAGCAGCACTTCATCAGGTCAGTTACCTGTTCCAGTTCCCGGAACCGGGCCGCCCGACCGACTGGAGCGTCGGGCGGCTCGGCGCAATCAGCTTTGCAAAGAAAGGAGTGAAGTACATGAATGAAATATGGAAACGCTTAGGTACACAATGACAAACAGTATTTTTCAGGATGTGTAGGGAGCAGTGTTAAAATATTGAATTATCGTTAGGTGCGAGATGTCGAAATGAGTACTGCAGGATGTCGAAATCGCCATGGAAATAATGCTGTTTAGAATACTTCGGTCCTTAAAACCCAGTTTTCAGATAATCGCGTACATATAACTACCTATTTTGAGTGTTTTGGGAGGTACCTAATTTGGGGATACCGATATAAATGCTAACGATACAAATACCTATGCTATAATTGTATTGTATAGCATATTACAATTAGCATACAATTAGCATAATTGTATGCTATATTGTATAGCATAGCACATCATAAATAATCCCTTTACCTGGAATTGCACTACGGGATGTTCGTTATCACGATTCCGGATCCGTTATGCTAACCATCAGCATGATACTTATCCACGGGATACTGTTAGAAACGGGGCATTAAGACTTCACAAGCACGCACCAAGAAACACGATGTCGATACTTCTTTGGGAAGGATGTCGATTCAGTGTTTAGTAAGTGGTATATTCCACCCTATTTCTTGAATAATTTATCACTGGATATAGATGATGAATGGTGTGGTGACTAGCAAGTCATCTGGAAAAACAAACAACATTTGGTGTGTCGACTAAAGACTGTGCCGGCAGGTGTGCGCTCTCAAAACATTTTGGTTCTGGCACCGTGAGGCCTTCAACAGGGGTGAAAATCAGTTTCACTAGGAGAGGGAGGTGGATGGGAAATTTCTTACGTACTGCTTCTTCATGGAAGACACTAAAATATCTTGATGATCGAACCACTTGATGACGTGAGATGAAGCTGTAAATTCGTATTCGTACGCTAGATGGCGTTTACAATGAAGAGTCCACCATAACCGAACTGAACTAGGAATTCTGGAAAGCATTGAAGGTGCACCGTAAAATGTTGCAACGTTCCCAGAATTGGGTAAAATTCGGTGCGGCTTACAGTCAACGCAACAATACCCATGGCTTGTTTTTTTCTGTAGGGCCGGCATACATGGAAAACTCGTATCCTTCTGAAGCAGTGTATATTTGAAGTCCATCGGGACCGCGTGAGCATCCAGCTTTGCGCAGTGGCGATACAGTAACCAATGAGGTCTATCCGAGGTGCTGTTATTGCTAGTTGAAAACTTTACCCAATACCCCGCCGGGACGACGTGAAATACCGTCGGCCACGGCAATGTTTGGTAGGCCTCACGGGGCCTGATATGTCTCATCGTAAAAAGTTAAGTTGGTATTGGCGAATGCGGTGGTATTTCTTGTTCGTGCAAGTTTGTGGGTAACGATTCTGCTGGCTGGCACGGCTGGATACGATTGTCGTGTGGACGAGTGGTCTAGGGGTAAGATGCTCGTCTCACAATCGAAAGGTTGTGGGTTCGAGTCTCGCCTGTCGCTACTCTTCACCCGCGACCAATCGGCGTGAGAGAGCGGCGACGCTACATGACTCAACGGTGGACGTGTCGTAAAACCAATAACCAACCGAATAAGATTGTCGTCGGTCAGTTTTACTTTGCGGCATCGCGCGTTGTAAGCCCAAGGCGTTCCTACAGCCCGGGAATGCGAAAATGTATTGTTTACATGAAATTTATGCGATTAGATACCGTGAATTATCCGGGGTCTCTCGAAAATTCAGTCAATTTGGCTTTATGCTCACTATGACTGAAGCTAGGCCGTGGTTGACACTTCTCTTCCATGTATGAGACGGTTGCACCGCAGCTGAAGGTAGGAGCGAGGAAGCGAAGCGAATCAACGCGAGGGAAGGTAGGAGGGAGTACGCGATATAGACAGTGCTGCTAACATATTTAATTATCGTTGGGTGTGAGATGTCGAAATCGCCATGGAAATAATGCTGTTTAGAATACTTCGGTCCTTGAAACCCAGCTTTCAGATAATTTCATACATATAACTACCCATTTTGTGTGTTTTGGGAGGTACCTAATTTGTGGATACCGATATAAATGCTAACGATACAAATACCTATGCTATAAACTGGTATTGTATAGCATAGCACATTATAAATAATCCCTTTACCTGGAATTGCACTACGGGATGTTCGTTATCACGATTCCGGATCCGCTATCACAAGCATTAGCATGATACTTATAAACCGGATACTGTTAGAAACGGGGCATTGAGACTCCACAAGCACGCACCAAGAAACACGATGTCGATACTTCTTTGGGAAGGATGTCGATTCAGTGTTTAGTAAGTGGTATATTCCACCCTATTTTTTAAATAATTTATCACTGGTAGGGAGTAACATGCAAAATGACATCAATCGCATGACAGTCATTTGCATTCATGGCAACAGTCCAGTTTACCAAGTTTGGTTTCATTAACCTGTCATGAACTTGACCTGACTTGACATCGGTGACCTAATATGACCTTGAAGCTATATAGCATAACAATATACTTCAAACAAGTCGCTGGTGTTGCCAAGAACACTTCCCTTTTGCTGACATACAGGAAGCGCATCAGCGCCGATTTTTTGTGGCCTGGCGCTACGAAATATTTTGATTTTAACGGCTTCCAACTCGGAAAAAAAATATTCCGATTTCCGTTTTTCTTACTTTAAACGACGCGCCGGACATTTCTAAGCTATTTGCTTAACAAAATGGCGTATATCGACCAGTAAAATCGGGAATTATGTACGAAAAACCAGAGGGGTGGGCGGATTTCGCCCCTCCCTCCAGTGCGCGTGTTAAGCCTCTTGATTTTCCTGCATGTTTATTTGTGCATTTGGTGCCCATATTCAATCTCTGGTGCAGATTTTGCCCTTCCATTGCATTTTGGTGATTTTCTTTCAGGGGCTGGTGTACATCATCGAGCAGTTTGATTTGATTTGAACATTTGATGTCTGCTCGAATCAGTCCACCTTTCACCGAGTACAAATCTAGTTTCCGTAATCTGGCACCATAATCCAGACCTTCCATCCCCTCTGTTTCATGTCTACCTTCTCTGTACTGATTCTAGTCGCCTTAAATCACCTGCAACCTGCAACATGTAACCTGTATTCCAAACACATGATGAAAACTCCAAAAGAGGATTGACGTATATAGGGAGTAATGTATAGGGTTTTCATAAATTCAGGAGAACGACAAAGTATAACTTAGTAAGTTGCTGGCCAGACTTCCAGCTTTTTGTACTATACCAGCAACGTGTTCATGGAAACGCAAGTTTTTATCTACTGTGATGCCTAAGTCAGCATGTATCTCAACAAAGCTTACCCGAAATCCATCCAGGTAATAATGTGCATAAGGGCTAATAGTTTTAGTCATATGAGCCACGGTGTGCTTTGAGAACTGTACATTTGTTGGAGTTCATTGCCAGTCCCCATGACTTGGCAGTACTAACCAGTGTATCTATATCTTTTTGGCCCTGTGAAATGCCAGCCAGCATGTCTGTGACAGATTTTTACTTCAGTTTCATGTATATATTTAGGTCACCTGCAAAAACCTGGAACTGGGAGTGTATACCATGAGGTACATAATTCACATAAATCAAGAATAACACAGGACTAGTACAGAGCCCTGGGATACTCCACTCAGAACATCCTTTGGTTTGCTGGAAGAGCCAAAGACAAGCACATTCTTTTCCCTTCCACAGATACAATTTTGGATCCAGGTGAGGATTATCTCTGAGATTCCCAGAGCTCTCAATTTTGTTAGTAGCAGCACATGATTAACAACATCAAATGCCTATTAAAAAATCACAGAAAATTACATCCACCATATAGCCCTCATCTAGCCAGGTAGAGAGAGAGAGTCTCATATGTTCGCAGTGGTTGATCCTCTACGGAACGTCCACAACGGAAGCCAATTTGTCCTTGGTCCAGCAAGTGATGGACCTCCAAATATTCAATGAGCTTCTCAACGATTACACATTCCATAATTTTATATGGGACAAAAGTAAGACTCAATGGGCGATAACTTAGGGGATCATGCCTTGAACCCTTTTTAAAAATCGGAATAACTTGTGAAGTTTTCCAACTCTGAGGAAGACTTCCAGTAGAAAGAGATGAGTTAAAAGTTATGACAAATGGTTTCACAAGCTCCTCACAACAAGATACAACTAATTGAGGGTGAACCCCATCAGAGCCCATGCTGGAGGACCCATCAACCTCACTCAAAATTATGAGCACATCAGCTTCAGTAACATCAATGCTTTGCAGCACTGTTTCGGTAGTTTGGTGTCGGGCTGGGTTTGCTAGTCTATTTGTGCAGTATACTGAGGAAATTGCCCCTGCAAATATCTCAGCCATTTCCTGGCAGTCATAAAGTCATAAAGTGTTTAGACTTAACAAGAGCCACAAGGTCCCATCCAGTTAAGTCTGTAAATGGAAGATACCATAAGCCCGGTAAAAAACCCACCCCAACCATCACCACATCCTAAAGAAACCATTCATCAACATCCCACACACCTATCAATGCCTATCTACCCTAGCTATCCAGCCCTATTCCCCTGATCCCCCTCAACACATGTGGATTGAATGCCCTACCAACAACTTTCAAACCGCATCCATGCCCGCTTAAAGGGGTCTGTGCAGTGCACACCCACCTAGCACAAATCTCACCCCATCCACCACAAATCAGAATTCAAAAACAAGATTTTTCTGTCTAAAACATTTGTCCACCCTACTATACATTCAATGAGGAACTCCCCACAAGATCAGCAGGCAGCCTATTCCACTGGTCAACAACCCTTTGACTGAAGACCTATTGTCGCTTAACTGTCCCACACCTCAACTTGTCTAACCTGAATTGATGACCCCCTATGTGATACTCTAAACTGAAGAGCATCATTCAAATTGACCTGATCTAGTCCTTTAACAATTTTGTACATTTCAATCATGTCCCCCCTTAATCTCCTATACTTGAGTGAGTACATATCTAATGCCACAAGCCTTTCTCCATATTCTAAGTTACCTATTCCACTGATGAGTCTAGTTGCTTTGTGTTGCACCCTTTCCAACATATCTATATCTCTTTCTAGGTAGGTGCTCCATGCTTGTACATAATATTCCAAGTTGGGTTGCACATATGCTAAGTACAGTTTTTCATGACTTCCATGCTCTTATATTTCACACTTCTATTAATGAGTCCCAGCATTCTGAGTGCCCTGTTCCTAGCTGAGATATTGTTTTTCTGCTTTAAGGTCTTTTGAAACCAACACTCCTAAGTCTCTTTCCTCTTCAATAACATCCAGTTCCCTCCCTCCCATTATATATCTGAAAGTCTCACCTCCAGACCCCAGATGCGAAACATTACACTTATCATAGTTGAAAGGCATCTGCCATTGATCGGCCCACTTCTTTAGGTCCTCCAAGTCTAGTTGAATATTACTAGTGATCACTACCGTTTGCCACTCCTACCAGCTTGATGTCATCAGCACATCTGAACACTATCCCTCAGCCCTACCTCAATGTTATTCACAAAGATGATAAAAAGAAATGGCCCTAGAACAGAGCCCTGTGGTACTCCACTCAGGACATACTTCCAATCAAATTTACATCCACTTAAAACTACCCTTTGTTTCCTTCCCCTCAACCATGCTTCGGTTGGTTATTTGGGCTTAGGGGCGCATCGACTGCGATGGTCATTCAGCGCCCATCTCAACCATGCTTCAATCCAACCAATAACCTTTCCAACAATCCCATAATGCTGTAGTTGATGAATTAGTCTTCCATGTTGAACTTTATCAAAAACTTTGCTAAAGTCCAAGTACACAACATCCATTCTGCTTTGATTGTCTACTTCCTTAGTAACTTACTCCGTGAACTCCAATAGGTTAGTTAAACAAGACCTTCAAGATTGAAATCCATGTTGAGTATCCCTTAAAAGGTTGTGCCTATCAAGATGAATCTGAACATTCTGTTTGACCAGATTTTCTAGTACCTTGCAAACTATTGAGGTCAAACTGACTGGCCTGCAGTTTCCTACACACTTCATAAGTCCCTTTTTTAAATTGGTACTATGTTTGTATTTCTCCAATCTTCAGGTACTTCAGAATATTCCATAGACCACCTGAAAATTATACCTAGGGGAACTGCTAAAGCTTTAGCACACTCTACTAAGATCCTAGCATATATATAATCTGGTCCAGAAGCTTTATTAGGTTTTATATTCTGCAACTGCTTTTCTACAGCTTCTGTAGTTATTGCACGATCATCCAGCCTAGCATCTGTCATGGCATAACCTTCAGTTGTTTCTATGGTACCAGAATTATTTTTACGTACATAGTTCAGAAATGCCCATATTTCCTGGTCAATCATTGTGGATATATTAAAAGCCAACTTGATCTTCAAGATCCAGGAACAACTCAATGTTATAAAAATTGTAAATATATATTGTGACGTTTCGGCCATAGGCCATTGCCAAACAATCATTGTGTGCTTGTTTGACAATGGCCTATGGCCAAACGTCACAATATATATTTACAATTTTTTGTAACATTGAGTCGTTCCTGGATCTTGAAGATCAAGTTAGCTTTTAATATATCATATGAGTACATCAAGCAACTCATATGATAGTGTAAAGTAATCTAAAGTGCAACATTAATCAACAGCCCTGACTGCTAACGATTGTGTGATCAGGTAAAAAAACATGACGGCACTGAGATTCGAACCAACCACCATCCGTACGGAAAGCGGACGCCTTAACAAACTCCGCCAATCGTCGGCATCGTGGGGGCGGAGTATGCGATGTAGAGCATGCTGACCGAGGAGATGTTTATTTCCTCGACGATCTCCGATGAAGTGTCGCATGTTCTTTACACACCACCTTTAGTTATAGGGGACTCGAGAGTTAAGTGTATTGATCACACATTTTGTAGTAGGAACCCCAGCAAATGGACTCGTGTTTGCTTCCCAGGTGCCCATGTAAAGTATGTTGGGAATATGTTAGAATGAGTAATGAAGGGTAGTGGAGTGACTACAATAGCAATTGTGCAGGCTGGTGTAAATGATGTAGGATGAGCTAAAACAGAGGAAACAACAAAAGAGTATAGGGCTTTGATAAGTAGATTGGCAGGAAGTAGGAAGAGATAAGTGGTAACATCCATCCTCCCTATGGAAATTCAAGTGTATAATGGTATTCAAGGGCCATTGGGCTGAATACCAGGGTGGCCAAGATTTGCAAGGAGCTTGGGGTGAGGTTCTTGGATTTGTGGGAGGATTTTTGGGAAGGACTGCAATGCTTGCATTAGACGGGTTATATCTGAGCAAGAGAGGAGTGGAATTGCTCAGCAATAGGTATGAGGAGGCTCTCAATAGGAAACAGGGAAGCTAGGCAGGTCATGGGGGTGTAGCTGATAAAGAGAGAAGTATTGCAAGCAAGGGAAGGACAAAGACATAAAAGATCATTGCAACTATGAGCCACAAGGGCCCTTCTTGGTTGCACACTGAACCAGTGCCCACCATATCTGTTGATCAACCCTCCCTGGAATACAGAAAAACAAGCCCCCTATTCGTATAATGATTGTCTATGCTGTTTTTAAAGATGTTCAGTGTATTGCTACTGCACAAGGAATAGTTTATCATGTTTGTATGTCAATGCCAGAAGTGTTAGGAACAAAATTGGGGAACTGCATGCATATATGTTGTCTGAAAAGCTAGATTTGGTATGTATAACAGAGGCATGGGTTAATGAAAGCATGTTTGGAGTCAACTTGCAAGAATTTGAATTGGCAAGCTAAAACATGCATGCTTATCAAAGGAAGGCAAGGATAGGAAGAGGTATACTCTTGTATGTCAGGCAAGTAATGCAATGTCATTCCATAGAGGATATTGTACATAGTGAAGGAGTAGAATCCTTGTGGTTAAGTATAATTCTGAAGAATGGAACAAAATTTAGGATTTGGGCATTCCATAGACCTCCAGACCAGAATGTAAAACATGGACAGGTTGATGCAGGAAGAGATAAGTAGGGGAGTGCAAGAGAGAACTGTTTTGTGGGGGATTTCAACATAACAGGATTGGGAAGCAAAACTATAGGTCTAAACAAGTCACAAAGAAATTTCATGGCTTTTTTTTAGGAAAATGTATTATTTCAAATGACACATGAACCCACAAGGGAAAATGAAATGTTAGATCTTGTGCTTACTAATGATTGGTTGGATATTTGAGTTTTAGGGCGCATCTACCAGGTTTGGTCATTTAGCGCCCATGCTTACTAATGAGGAAAATGTACAAAATGTGAACATAGGAGAGACCTTTGGTAATAATGATCACAACATTATACACTTCTCATTGTATGTTGGAAGTGTAGGAAGAAATAAAACGTTGATTCCAAATTTTGTTAAAGGGAATTACAATCAGTTCAGGATCTTGCTGAATGATATTCATTTGGAAGACTTATTGACGGATTTGGTGGGCAACTGGTTCAGTGTCCAGAGTGCAACCAAGAAGGGACCTTGTGGCTCATAGTTGCACTGATCTTTTATGTCTTTATGAAGGGCTTAGATGCTTATGAAATGTGGAGAATGATAAAAGATCAACTATTTCAAGGTCAGGATAGGTTCATTCCCAATAGGCAAATTAGATTATCCAGGGTTAAGCACATGGCTGACTAGGGAAGTAAAGCATTTACTGGAGTAAAAAAAACAGTCATTCAAGAAACTAAAAGATGCTAACTCCGAGGTAAACCTCGTATCATATAAAATAGCTAGAAATAAAGTTACGAGGTGTGTAAGGGCATCTAAAAGACTGGCTGAAATTAAATTAGCTCGAGAATGTTCAGCAGGTAATGCGAAGAGATTCTTCTGCTTCTACAAATTTAAGGCTAAAAAGTGTAGTGTAGGACAACTGGAGGTAGATGGGGAAATAGTGGTATTGTGGTATTGTGGTATTGTGATATTGTGGGATCCCTAAGCAAGCAATTCTCATCAGTCTTTACTAAAAATAATTCTTGTGGATATATTAAAAGCTAACTTGATCTTCAAGATCCAGGAACGACTCAATGTTACAAAAAATTGTAAATATATATTGTGACGTTTCGACCATAGGCCATTGTCAAACAATCACACAATGATTGCCAATTTTCTGGTGTCATATGTAAGAATGAAATTCCTTGGAAGAAAGTTTGCGAATTAATGACAATTCATACTTGATCTGGGAGTGAATACTAAAGTTTCTATACTGCCTATTTGTTGTGCAGGAATACTTCACTGTAGCTGTTGTGGTTCAAGTTATTAGTAGCCACTAAAAATACTGGTGTAATTACAAAAAAATATTGGAAACCACTTCCTTATGGTCTTCTTCAGTTGACTGCTCTCGGAAGCCAAAAATGACACCAACAGATTTCACTAGCTCTGTACACAAATTATTGGTAGAACTATGCAATCAGACCTTCATATTTTTGGTAGAGAAAGGTCCATTGTGTATGATACCACCATCTTTATGTATTTATGTTCAGAACATGATACAGGAGATGTCCAAAGGTAGGTGTTCAGGAAATGAAATGTGTTCAGACAGCCCCTCCCCCCACTGAGAGGAAAGGGTTGTGGAGGAATTGGTCCTTGAAGCAGGCTCCAATGTACAGAGATGGCTTAGGTATTTTAATCCTACTGGCATTAGTTGAACAGCTCCACTAACTCGAACTACCGACTTATTGATACAAATAACCATACCTACCTTCCTCCAGTCCTCTGCATTGCTGCACGGTACACATACCTCCTGCCCCTTCCTTTGGCCTGTCCTACTGGTCTACTTGCACTGTGATCTATCAGCTTTAAGACCACACCGCCCCTTCCCTTCCCGAACGCTTCTTGTGAGGTATATGATGATGATTTCGATTTACGCCACGTTGCGTCGCCCACGTCACTGCCAAGTTGCCTTAACAATAGCGTTTGGCAATCGGTGACGTCACATGGGCTGGACAATTGCTCAGTCCCGTAGGCGCTCCAGCCAAACTTCCGTGTTTTCCACACGGAATTTCCGATCTTAAATACCATCAAAATGAGACTAAATCGGGTTCATTTGATAGCTTGAAGAATCTTGTCCACGAATATGAGCCTTCTTTTTCCCTAACGCTAGGACTTTTTGCTTGGACCCGCGCTGACTGCACTCATGTCCAGCGCCGAGGGAATCGCGCGGTGCTACGGGTAGTAGCAGTATGATGAGACAGGCAAACTGAAGATCACGGCTGGGAACGAGGGGTAGGAGCAAGTAAGAGATAACTGTTGCAACATGATTCCTCACCACTCGGTGTAGGGGCGTACACAAGGGTGGGGGCACTGGGGGCATGTGCCTCCCACGGGAATGTGGTACCCATCCGGACAGGAAAAGGCGCCAACATTATATTTAGGCTACCGGCGGAGGTACCGATACTGGTTGGAATGTCACGACCTTATAAAGACATATAAAGACATAAAAGATCAGTGCAATTATGAGTCACAAGGGCCCTTCTTGGCTGCACTTTCGACACTGAACCAGTTGCACACCAAATCTGTCTATCAACCCTCCCTGGAATACAGAAAAACAAGCCCCCTATTCTTATAATGATTGTCTATGCCGTTTTTAAACATGTTCAGTGTGTTGCTAGTGACAATGGTTCCTGGCAGCTGGTTCCAGTGTTCTACTACCCTGTTGGTGAAGAAAGACTGTCTTAACCTTGTCCTGCTGTGATTAACTTTAATTTTGAATTGATGACCTCGAACTGCATCATTTCTGTTAAATTCAAACATGTGCCTGAGATATCCCTGTTCCTGACCATGAACAAATTTAAAAACCTCGATGAGATCTCCTCTCAGCCTTCTATATCTAAGTGAAAACATATACAATTTCTTCAATCTTTCCTCATATGCCAGGTTGCCTATACCATTAACCATTATTGTTGCCCTCTTTTGTACTCTCTCTAAAAGCCAACAATCTTTCTCATAACTAGGGGACCAAGCTTGGACACAGTATTCCAAATGTGGCCTGACATATGCACAGTAAAGCTTCCTGATGACCTCCTCGCTTTTGTATGACACATTTCTCTGTATTGCCCCAAGCATTCTTAGTGCCTTCTTCCTGGCTTCTTTGGTCTGTTCTGATGCCCCCAATTTTGTGTTCAAAATGACACCTAAGTCCTTTTCCTGCTGAGTCACAGATAGTACTTGGCCACCCATCAAGTATGGCGCCTTCATATGCTGCCTACCTAGATGCATGACTTTGCACTTATCAAAATTAAACTTCATTTGCCATTTTTTCGGACCACTTCACAAGCTCGTCTAAGTCGTTCTGCAGCAAAACCTGCTCATTTGCCCTGTTATTGCCCTAAAGATCTTCAAATAATCCGCAAATTTCAAAACTTTACTGCCTAGGCCACATTCAATGCTTTTCACAAATATAATGAACAATAGTGGCCCCAGTACCGACCCCTGAAGGACTCCACTAAGAACATTTTGCCATGACTTTGTACCATTTAGCATCACTCTCTGCTGTCTATCTGAAAGCCACAACTCTATCCATTTTAGGATGCTACCTGCAATACCATGGACCTGAAGCTGCACCATTAACCGTTTATGGGGTACCTTGTCAAAGGCCTTACTAAAGTCAAGATATGCTACATCAACCTGATTTCCCTGATCAAATTGTTCTGTAGCAAAATTAAAAAGTCCAAGAGATTTGTGAGACACGATCTCCCTTTTATAAACCCATGTTGAGTATCTTGAATCAATCCGTTTCCTTCCAAAAAACTAACTATTCTATCCTTGATAATTGATTCGAGTACCTTGCAGACTAGGGATGTGAGGCTTACTGGCCTATAATTTTCAACTTTCCCTCTTTCTCCTTTCTTGAAAATAGGAACTACATTTTCCCTTTTCCAATCTGTTGGAATTTCATTTTGTGAAACTGATCTACAAAATATCGTACTAAGTGGAATTGCCAGTTCCTTTTCAGCTTCCCGCAATACCCTAGCATACATTCCATCAGGTCCTGCTGCCTCGTTTGGCTTTATTTTTGATATAATTGAAAACAACATCACTATCAATGAAATCAACATCGTGTATCTGATCACCGGTCACTGAACTGTGTTTCACGGTTGGCAGATTTGTCACATCCTCAACTGTAAACACTGATTTAAACTGCCTGCTCAGCTCCTCAACCATCTCACCATCCCCATTACCGTTCCTATCCAAATCCAATTCTTTTGCTCGCCTTGCTGCTCTGGTTTCTGCTTCACAGCATCTCTAGCTTTTCGATACGACCTTAGATTTACGATATTTGAAGCTTCCTTAAATACTCTAAATGCATCTTTCCTAGCCTTAATTGATCTCATCAAATCTGGTGTAAGCCATGCTGGCTTTCCTACCCTTCTTTTGCGCCTTTGCTTTTGGGGGACATGTCAAATCTGAATTTCCCTTAAGTAAGATTTGAACTTTTCCCACATTTCACAGGCATTTAAATTGGAGAATTCTTCTTCCCATTTTATGGCACTTAAAGCCTCTCTCATGCGGTCAAAGTCTGCCCTGTTAAAATTTGGAATCTTTGTCAAATTATCACTCATGTGCAGATACCGAACCCGCCGCTGGTTTTCAGGATTGTTTTCCATTTTTCATTCATATGCGTCTAGACCAGGGGTGTTCTTTGATATATTTTTGAAGGGCCCCTCAGTGTTGGCTCTGTACCCCAACAATATATATATATATATATATATATATATATATATGTATATATATATATATATATATATATATATATATATATATATATATATATATATATATATATATATATATATATAAATATATATATGCCGGCCATTGCAGAAGCATTTGAACAGGAGGGGGAGGGTTGAAATCCACCGACTTCGTTTACGATGGTAATAGGTTTGGCACCTTGCAGTGCCAAATAAAGTTGTTCCTACTCATCTTAGCATAAGATAATAATGGGTACTTATAAAAATACTGGTCCAAATCCGGCGGCTATTTGTATGAGTGTTGCTTGAGCCATCTCGAAATCCGTTTGCCCTCACATACAAATACCAGGTACGCCACTGTCCACGCTACTCTATCTGGGATGTGTGAACTTTGAGCCTTAATCACTGAAAGGGGCTTAGACCTCCAATGTAAAATCCAGCCCATGAAATGTATGTGTTTCTGTTGTTGGGGAAGGGAAGGTAGCATGAACAGTAGGAGCAGTTCCTCCCACAACTTCAAAACACTGCGGTTTAAAGCTGTGGATGCCTTGTATTTTTTTCAAGCAAACATTTGGAGACATTTGGATAAAAAGCTCGACTTTTCCCCTGCACCAGGCTTGAAGGCCTATCCATGGCACTGACCATGAGTGTATCCCAGAGTGAGGCCACAAGGTGACCAATACCTTCCCTGAATTGATGAAATTTAAATTTAAATTGGCCTGACATTGAATACCCAGTGTACTGAAGCCTATAATATTGGTATGAATACACACAGCCATGTGTGAGCCCCTTTTCCACACCATTTTGGAATAAGAGAAGATCACAGATATAATTAATGCAGTTCTCCAATATTACTACCAGGTATTCCTACCAAATGCAGAAATTATTTGCTCTCTCAGAAAACATGCATCTTACTTTTCATACAGAGAGGTGGCTTAGTGCTTTATTCATCTGTTTAGGCATGCATGGTTACAAATCCTCTTCTTAATATCATCTTTTGCACTGCAGTTGGCCCAATTTTTCTCCCAAGTACACTCATTGTGCTTTTTCCTTTAGGGGTCATGGGTCTCTGTGAACCAGCTGATGCACACAGTGCACCCCAAGTTACTAAGATTTACAGTTTAGGATGTGACCATGCACAAAGAATGCTCCAATGCATATGCACTCCAGTAAGAAAATAGCATTAATTATGAGTGGTAATTCACAAGCAAATTGATTTGGTTGGTTAGGTTGGTTATTGGTTTGTATGACATGTCGACCGTTGAGTCATGTGGCATCGCCAATCTCTCATGCCAATTGGTCACTGGTGAAGAGTAGCAACAGGTGAGACTCGAACCCACAACCTTTAGATTGTGAGACGAGCATCTTACCCCTAGACCACTCGTCCCCTAAATTGATTTGACAAATGCATCAGTTTGAAATTATAATATTTCCATCAAAAGGTTAGGATAGGTTAGGTTAGGTTACTCTGCATTAAATTTTTTTTTTATGCTATGCTACCTAAATGGCGTTGTGAGCAAAATAACACCTTTTTGGTGTTATTTTGCTCACAATCTGAAGAGTAAGCATTTGCAGAGAAAGTGATCCCATCATCTTAGTAACCTTCATAAACATTGCATTTGAATGATAAATTCCAAGGATTCATAAAACACATTAAAGCATAAATTTACCGGTAAGCCTAGGTTCATATTTGGCAAATCCAGCTATGGTTTCAACTTCAATTCGTGAAACTTTAAGAGTTATGAACGATAACAGGTTGAGGCTTGTTGTATCCTATGAACGGAAGAAATTCTGCATCAAACTTAAGAGCATGTTAAATAACCTAGGAATTCAAACACTATTCATCAGCGTCATATTTCCCATGCCAACAATCAGAAACGCCGTATGCCCAACCACAATAGCGCTATGATGTCTTCGTTGCGCCACAGATGAATCTAAGCCAGGTTTTAAAACGTATTTGGAATGTTTACGTGACGTCCCGTATATACCAAAATCCTGGTAGATTCTACTATAAATTTCGCAAATTCCTGTTACGTCACTGGGGCTGGAACTAGAAAACCTACTAGATTCCGTTTTACCCTTTAGTATTAGTACCCAGACAATAGGTACTAGAACTAAAACCTGCTCCTCAATGACATCACATATCAGCGGTAGCTTTCTTGAAAATTCAAGAATATTTAATTAATTTCGGTGTGCTTGCCTTCGACTTCTCCACCACAAAAAGGGGCATGCAAGGATGCAAAGGTGAAGGAATCCTTAACTGACTTGGTCTCTTCAAGAGGTGAGTTAACCGCCACAGGCCAATTTCACTAACACACCAAATTCACACCAAATTCAGTGTGAATACACAACGTGCGATGCTAGTGAAATCGGCCTCAGGCCCTCAGGGTGAGTCTGATGAGGCTAAACGCATCTAACCCAGCTAGGGGAAGGGGGGTCCGAACACTTAGGATATCATGCAACAAATAGCTCTACTGCTGTTTCTGTATGCCCGAACCAGTAAATATACTGTGTTTACTGAGCACAAAAATGAACAAACTATCCATATTCAAAAAGTCTCTTTTGATGATAATCTTCTAACCACTTGCAAAGAGCAACTTTAAAACAGACAAGTATTTTGTAGTGGTGTGCCGTACCTATTCTGGTGGTTATTGGCTTTTACGACACATCAACTGTTGTCATATAGCGTAGCCAATCTCACTGATTGCCGATTGGTCATGGGCGAAGAGTAGCAACAGGTGAGACTGGAACCCACAATCTTTTGATTGTGAGATGGGCAACTTACCCCTAGACTACTTGGTATTATTCCAGATCCAGGTAAAATGCAATTTTTTGGATTTTTTTTTTAATACAGGGTATTTTAATGTAAAAATCATGATGCGACCACTCATTTTCTCTGCAAATGATTATTTTTCAGTTGGCAAACAAATACACGACCATAATCTTCACTGCAAACAGCACATCACGTATAATTATCCGTACCTGGTGTGTCACAGACGCGATAAAGAAGACATTCAACACTTCATGCACTCAATTTAATGCTCTTTGACATCGAAAACCTTATGTTTCTGCCTTAATTGGACATTACCTCCGAGAATGAATACTCGCAACACTCCGCACCAGCAACGATCGATAAGGGCAGGAAATTCCTTGTGATGCCATATTATTTTATTTTTAATATATTCGATGACATCATGGCAGAAAAATTTGTTTCTGACAATTCTGGTTTTCTGGTTAGGTTAGGTTAGGTTAGGTTATTGTGTGTAATAAAATATATATACACAACCTTCAATATACCAGGAGGTGCTGAGTTGACATCAAAAGTAACGATAAGGGTTGTACTTTTTTGCTCAACGTTTCAGCCAGGGGCCATCGTCAGGAGTGGTTGTGTATATATATTGGTCGTGTATATATATTTGTCATGTATATATATATTTGTCGTGTATATATATAGGTCGTGTATATATATTTTATTACACACAATGTCTAAAACCCAGGAGCATCTAAGAGCCATTCTTCGTTATATTAAACTAGGTTAGGTTAGATTAGATTAGATTATATTATGATACAATATATTTTATATATTATGCTATGTTATCTTAGTCTAGGTTAGGTTAGGTTTTTTTTGTCCCCGATTTAATGCATATGATGTCATCAAATCATGACGTCATCAACCATCGCTGACTTAAAAGTAATCATTTGTGGAGAAAATGAGTGGTCGCATCATGGTATTTACGTTAAAATACCCTGTATTGAACAAAATTCTAAAAAATCACATTTTTACCCGTTTCCCGATATTTACCGACTACTTGTCCCCGGTTTGCCGTATTCTGAACACGAAAATGTGGTTGTGCAGGATTACTTCACTGTAGCTGTTGTGGTACAAGCTATTCGTAGCCACTGAACATACTGGTTTAATGGCAACAAAAACATCAGAGGTCACTTCCCTATGGCTTTCTTAGGCTGACTTCTCAGAAGCCTAAAATGGTGCCAAAGGACTTTGCTAGCTCCTTACACAAATAATATGTCGCACTATGTAATAAAACCTTCATACTTCTGTAGAGAAAGGTCCATCGTTTATGAATACCACCACCTTTTTGTTATTTATGTGTTGAACGTGACAGGTGACATCCAAAGGTAGATGTTCTGGAAACAGAATGTGTTCAAATACCCCCTGTTCCCCTAGGTAGGTGGGTAGATATTAGGCACTCTATTGGTAATTGGCATGTGCATGCCAACATGTCTACCATGGTTTCTAGGTTCATTATTTCAATGCAATTATTTCCATTAATTCCATGCAATGCCACCACTAGCCTGAGCTGTTTTTGAAGGAAGAAAATATGTCTTAACAATTTTTCCCCAAAATATGATTTTTTTCTAACAACAAAAGCCTAACCTAACCTAACATCACCAAATCTAACCCCTTTGTATGCTTCATGGAGGTAAAATGTATGTAAAACTTGTCTTGTGGTTAACTTAAACTGCAATAATACCTTTCAAAGCAGTGTTATTCTGATTCCAAGTGGTGGTGATGTCGTATTCACTGAAAATAGGGTCATAAATGATTTAGTGCCATGACACAACTTCAAAGAAGTGAGGGTATCCACCACCTGTATCTCTGCCATCAGCAAGAATAAGGACAAAGGACAAAGTGATCAAGTTTGATTTGTTATGTTGTTTGATAACTATCCTTAATATGTGTCTATTAGTGGCAGTCCTAGGGTCATATCTGGAATGTAAAAAAATATGATGATTTTAAAATATCCAAAAAGATATAAGTGTTTTAATGACTCAAACCAACATGAAGAAATGTGTATGCCCACAGATTAGCACTTGTGGTCTCTTCCTGACAAGTAAGCTGTTAAGCAATCCTGCTCATCGTCAGGAAAAATGTGCATTGTCAGTTAAACTGATGCATCTTTTTTCACAATTTAGTAACTTCTGAATTAAATGATGGAATTGTGTTTGATGTAGCAGCACCTGCAGACAGATATGAAAAGGCAGCTACCACAAATAGGAATAAACACTGTGGCATTATGCAGCATGTAATGTACAGGCCGATCACACCTCATTATTGGTATGTGCATGCTTCCAACAGCTGTGGCCTCTGCTCAGCTGACTAATCACACAATACTTCAACATTTTGCAGAAGCATGTTCAATCTACTAAAAAAAACTACCTATCATGGGTAATTAATAAACCACAATTACATTTATTGAGCTAAGTTCAAGAAAAGTTTGTGTGGACTGTAAGAAACATGCCCTGCATGCATTTGTAGATCCTAATGCATGGGAGCAGCTCAAACAAGGTCATGATGACATTCTGTTCCAAAATGAAGCCAGGGAGGCCTATCAGTACATGCACATTGTGCAGCAACCTGGGCAAGTTGAAACAAGCAAGTTGAGCACAAGTTGAAAGTTTCTGAGCACATGATGCACATGTTTTTTTTCTCTAATTTGCTGTATGAGGTGTGTGTGTTCACATACAGTGTGTACCATGAATCATTTTCACCAGTGGGTGGGCAGGGTATATATATATATATATATGTATATGTATATATATATATATATATGTATGTGTGTGTGTGTGTGTGTGTGTGTGTGTGTGTGTGTGTGTGTGTGTGTGTGTGTGTGTGTGTGTGTGTGTGTGTGTGTGTGCGTGTGCGTGTGCGTGTGCGTGTGCGTGTGCGTGTGCGTGTGCGTGTGCGTGTGCGTGTGCGTGTGCCTGTGCGTGTGCGTGTGCGTGTGCGTGTGCGTGTGCGTGTGCGTGTGCGTGTGCGTGCGCGTGCGCAGGCACATGCACATGCGCATATATATATATATATATATATATGTTTAATGTCACCAAGCAATGTAAAGGTTTTCGTTATGGGCGCTGTACAACCAATGCAGTTGATGCGCCCAAAAACCCTAATAACTAACTAACAATGTAAAGGTTGATGCTTCAAAAACGACAGAGAGACTGGCCCAAAGTATTCCTACCTTAATTAAATGCTGAGCTGTTGTCGGGAAGCTCTGGCGAACACTGATGGCTTGGGCTGCTCAGAAAATTGTCAGCTGTATCTGTGGAAGTAGGTCTGATTTGATCAGGGAGTTTACCTTAGTGGGTGATAATCCTGATGTGGCAAGGTGGGAGAGCATCCAGCTCTTCTACTACATGATCATCCAGGGCATTTGTGACATCCTGTATCTTAGTATGAGTTTGGTCTCACATACACATGTCTAGTTCGTTTGTAGTGTGCTGCCTCTGCTTCCTCCCCAATCAAAAATATGTCCCATCTGTGACCGACTACATCTCCCACAGATGATGACTGCAGTTGGTGGCAGTGACGCCGCCTGAAACACGCCAAAATGATGTCATCCAAGCCCAAGCCGTGCATACTCGACCGCTCGCTGAGTCGCGGCAAGGGCGAGGTCAGCCTGAGTCTGTTTGCCCTGCTCTTCTCAGAGGTGGTGCACTACACACACAACCGCGTGCAGTCTGTCTCGGAGCTTCACAACAAGTGAGAACACCAGCTGCATGGGTGCTGCGCGAGCACACAGTGACGCACATGAGGCGATGTGAACTATGGAGTGGATGTTCTGCAATGCACATATATGAGGATGGATGTGATTTGTGAAATATTTGCATTGGTGATTGGTTTGCTCAGGTCAGCGGACATGCACTTGGTTTTCCTGCATATGTTTGCCCATTTGATTTACCTTATGCAGACTGACCATGACCGGCCCTGGGTTAGACTTGAATCCACCTAATAATAAACGAGCATGACTTAATAAATAGTGACACTGCATAAGCTGCTGAATCCATTATTTTCACTTCTATCCCAGAAAGTGATTATTTTAAATATCACGGCTTGCAGTATACTCTGATCTTCGTTTTATTTAGCCAACTTAATCGTAACAATTCATGTATAGAGACCTCCTTTAAAATCTTCATAATAATTTATATTGTTCAATTATTTACAGTGTATTTATTGAACATAAGTGGACCATCGAGTGCAGTTATAAATTATTCGTGAAACAGGGTGGAATATACCACTTTCTGGACACTCAATCGACATCCTTCTCCAGGAAGTATTGACATCCTGCTCCTTTATGGATGCTTATGAAGTCTTTGTGTCTCCTTTCTAACAGTATCTCGTTTATATGTAGCATGTACATGCTCTTGACAAGGAATGGTGGTGATACGCGAACATTTTGCAATGCAATTTCAGGTAAAGGGATTATCTATAATGTGATATGGCATAAAATATCAGTTTATAGCACGTTTATTGTTCTCCCTATCCCGAATATAGCTCTTCTTAAATTATGAATCTCAAAACAAATGATAATGGTACAGTCATAAGTACCTTAAACCACTGGCTCAAATTTGAGTCTGAAAGACACAAAAACATTTTAAATGACACTAATTCGATGGGAAATTTCGACATCCTACTGTGCTCGTTTCGACATCTCACACCTAACGAAAAAACATTATTTTAACCCGGATCGATTGTCTCCAATCGGTCAAAATCATGGAAGGAATATACTGAAACAGGCAATGCTTGGCAACATGAAGGCTCGTACTGAACAATGCCAACTGTAAATATGTATGATGTAAGTCTTGTACTGCACCAGACTAAAACATATCTATGAATGTAATGACATGAGCCCTAGATCCCGGGTGTTGTCTGCAAACTTCACCGGTCTCATTTTTGTTTCTGTGGAAGCCGTCGATATTGCGAAGTTGTTTTTGTAAAATCTGATAGCAGTGCATGTTACGCTTCTGTGTCGTAGGATTCTTTTTCTGCTGTTTTCAAGGGCGTACATTCGTCGTTGCAGTATTCTGATTTGGCTTACATATGCATAATGCTTGGACTTTGACCTGGATAAGTATCCATCCCTATCTATTTCTTTATCAAACTTTGTTCATCAGCCGTTCATATAATGCCAGTTGATGTGGATTGCCATGCATGTCCATTGGGCAAACACGTTATGCATGTTACTAAACACCAGGTGCAACATTTCCCAGTGTTGAGACGTGGGACAGTCCGAATGAGTATGGGATGGCCGTCATATGTAGTATTACATATGACATTGAAACGTTAATTCGCAGAGCATTTATCATGTAGTTTCAATTTTAAATGCACTACTACAAATAGCGACCATCACACTTATTCAATACCCAGACAGCTGGACCGTGGTCATGTTTGTGTCTTAAATGTGCGGTCGTGGCTGATTTGTGGTTGGTAGCTGACAGTGGTTTTTGTTTACAGTCGTTTGGTGGTTGTGTGTGATGGTTGATGGTGTCAATGGACGGGATGACGCTGATACACGTACCGAGCAGCTGGTGCCAACAGTTGTCACCAGACTAATATCACACCTGCTCACTGCTCAGACTGGCCGAGATGGGCTACCACGCCGGAGTCCGCATGCTCGACCTCATCGTCGTCCGGGAGCGCAATCTCAAGCGGGAAACAAAGATACTCAACATACTGCTGTTTATCAAGGGCACCTTCTGGAAGGTAAGTGTCGAACGCGACTCACGAGACGTGCATCCACCCCAGACGTACTCGGAGTACTTCTTCTCGAGTGCGCCCCTGATGCGGGGCTGGATGTACTTTGCAGAACTACACTGCACTAGTTGCAAAAGTGGCATTGCTCCCAATGTTAGCGCCAAGAAAGGCGTACCGTTAGCGTGCACGTTTGTCGCGTACACGCTGTGGATGTCAATGTGGTTCGACATTAACAACCAGCCTGCTTGGTGGTATTTGGTTCTTAGTTCTTCCAAGTTCTTAATGTATGGTATTTGGTGGCGTTGTCAGAGACTGGACACCAACGAATACCACCACGATCCTACTGCAGACATACAGCAAAGAGACTTGTGGCTGTGGACTTGGTGGGGGATGACTACAGCCCCAGAAGTGCAGGATGATGAGAGATCGAGTATATCAAACTATTGATGCAGATGACAAAATATGGAGGACAAAGGGATAACTGACATTGCGCAGCTTGCAGCGATGCTTCCACGGCACGGGTAGTTTGTTTCAGCGACTGGAGAGTAGCTACCACTTACCAGTTGGCTATTGAAGCTGTCTTGCCAGACCGGATATTTATTGATGACAGAATGCAGAATGCAGATGACAAAATAGGAGGACAAAGGGATAACTGACATTGCGCACCTCTCAGCTTGCAGCGATGCTTCCACGGCACGGGTAGTTTGTTTCAGCGACTGGAGAGTAGCTACCACTTACTAGTTGGCTATTGAAGCTGTCTTGCCAGACCGGATATTTATTGATGAACGTGTGCCCATCATGCCAATAAGGAAGCTATTCGCACAACAAGACTGTGGAACCTAAAGAGCAAATGGCCAGCTTGTTTTTGTTTGGCTAGCGATTGCATGGCGTGCATTGTTCATAGTTCGTGGGGTCACTCCACTTTCCACCGGTGACTCCTTGTTTAGCTATTGATTACCGATTTTCGAACACCAACAGATATGTGTGCCATTTAACGATCATGGCAGAGTAACCATTACACCGAGGTGGACCGGTGTCACTCGCATCCAAATTCCACAGAGCAATTATGAAAGGAAGAAAACACGTGGTATGCTGACGTATATACTAGAACGTTTTATGTGTGATATAATGTTGCTATTTCACGTATAATATATATATATATATATATATATATATATATATATATATATATATATATATATATATATATATATATATATATATTAAGGCTTTTTTCCAAACCCAGCATTGCTTAGCTTTCCAACAATGCACTTCGTGTCGTGCACATCTGTACTGCTTCTAATGAAATGCGGCAGCATTGGCACCAACCCGGCCGGCAGGTGGCCACACGTCCTGCCGACCACGCTGTGGCTCGAGTTGGTGCCACAGCAGACCATGCCATCAGCTGTCCCCCTGTTCACACAACTCTGGTTATTGCCTGCCTGTCCGTCTATATCTGGTCGTGATCTGACTTCACACACACCAAGTTATCACTTGCCACCCATGAGCCACAAATCAGGTCTTCACCCAACACTTGCAGCTGTAGATCAGGTCGGCACGACCTTCCCCAATCGCCATTGAGGCCAGTTGATGACGTTACTCGTGTCCATGTAGGTCAATTCATGACCTGATCCAGTGACCTTTAGGCTAGCCATATGTGCCATCCAGGCCATGTCATTGCTACTCCACGTCCTGTAGACCCAGCGTTAACATAGTGGGTTTTATTTGGTGTGCGAGGCTAAAAACAGTGCAGTAGGATGCCGAAATTTTCTACGAACTACGCCATTCACAACATTGCTCAAATTACAGTGCACTGGATCAGAAAACAATATGGTACTTCTAACTGCTTTATTTCGTTATGCTCCTCGGTAATTGTACCCATAGACTACTGTACTATGGGCAGTCACAGAATCTGGAATTGTAAACAATGTGGATGTTTCATTGTTCATAATAGTGAGCATGTGCCTGAAGTTACACACTAACACTGCTTTAAACATGAAATTCATTTCACCATGGGCGCTGCATGTCAACTGCAGTGGATGCGCCCCTAAACCCCAATTAACAAACAAATTCATTTCGCCTGAATATGCATTGATAGATAGGATGTTAAAATTTGATGGGGAAGGATTCTCACGTATTGTACGTGGGTAAGTATACACGTAGTACGCATTGTATACACGTAAGATATCCCACGTGTCGAGCTATTCGGTAAGTGGTGTGCTCCACCCATTGTCATGACCAATTTATAGCTGCATAGACCAAGTCGTGGCCTGACCCCATTGCCTAGGAGGCGTGGTCTTGATGTGATCCTGAGCCCCGGGCGGAACACATGATCACGTGACCTCATGACCCGGCCCATGGCCGCGGGAGACAGGCCGCGACATGATACTGTGTCCGTGAGGTCGGCGAATGATCTGACCCCATGCTCTGGCAGACCATGTTTGGCAAGGAGGCGGACAAATTGGAGCATGCCAACGACGACGAGCGTATGTACTACATCATCGAGAAGGAGCCGCTGGTGACCACCTTCATCTCGGTGCCCAAGGACAAGGGCAGCCTCAATTGCGCGGCATTCGTCGCCGGCATGATCGAGGCCGTGCTGTGCGGCTCAAATTTCGTAAGTATGATGGCGCCGGGGGGCAGTTGGTAGCTGTGGGCGCTGCATGACCCTTGCAGTCGATGCGCCCCTAAACCCCAATAACTAACTAACTAGTTGGTAGCTGAGGGAACTAAGCCCATAACACGTGCCCGTTATAGTAACTCGGTCATCGTGACAAGCTAACCGGCAATGTCGACTCTGCCCGCAATAACATTGATCTGGCAGGAAGAGTGGAGGATATCCATGTGAGAGGGGCGCTGACGATGGTATTGCCTTTTGAGGGGTCGATGAGGTATGATGCTACATGTCCTACAGTATTTTCCAGATGTGGGTGAACCAGTGCCCTGAAATTCTTCAATTTGAGTGGAGATTTCAAATCTCCGCATTTAATGAAAATTGTTTTGACATCACTCTTGCGTCATTGTCATTTTTGTTTTATGCCACAGGCCATGAGTGATAATTCCATCTTTATGGCTTCTGGTACCAGCACTACCAACTGGTAAAGGCAGCAGATACACTACTGACATTGGTGATGATTTATGACATCATCACCATCATCAAACAATCAACAATGGTCATAGAAAGTAACTCATCAATAGGCATTACCCATGTACATTTACACCTTTGTTTTACATCAGTTGCTTTTTTATATCGCCCTCGTCTCTACTCTACAAACGATCAATTGCAGGACAGTGGGGTGAACACGCCTCGTCACACCCAATGGGCATGATGTTTGTGGCGTATAACGTATGTGGCATTGTACGTATGCGCAATGCGCAATCTCATCACCTGTGTTACATCGGGGGAAGGCAGCCGGGCAAAAACTACATTCTGTTTTCCTTGCGACAGTGAGGCCAGATGGGTTCAGACCTCTCGCAAAAGTGAAAGAAAACAGGCTGCTTCCATATTTTCCCCATCCAGAACATTTTCCTCTCCATAAAATTATCCTCTCCTTTTTCTTGGTGAGGGTTCGAATGGTGCTGTTTAGCAGTAACTGCGAACTTATTACTTTTTCATGACCGTTTCAAAATGGACACACACTTGGAAATACAAAAGTCGGTTTGTGACATCAGATAGTACCATCTGATGTCACAAGTAGGCAGAAGTTATCCTCTGCGAATTGGATGGCCCTAACAATTATTCATCAGCTTCAGGATTACAAAATGTACATATATTTCTGCAGTGGTGCCACCTCTGCTCACACTCTGTTTGGCCTGGGGCCAGTGACCGCCACTGGGCGCCTGTTTCAGCCGGCCAAGGTGACGGCACACTGGCACAAGGGCACCACGTTCATGGTGAGGTTCGACAGCTCGGTGCTGGCGCGAGACGCCCAGGTGGACGGCCGGTAGGCGTACTCGTGCCGGCCCCAGTCGACGGTGTTGTGTGACGCGTGCCGGACCGAGTCGACGGTGTTGTGTGGCGCGTGCCGGCCCCAGTCGACGGTGTTGTGGCGGCGCGTGTCGGACCGGGTCGACGGTGTTGTGCGGCGCGTGTCGGACCGAGTCGACGGTGTTGTGTGGCGCGTGCGGACCGGGTCGACGGTGTTGTGCGGCGCGTGCCGGACCGGGTCGACGGTGTTGTGGCGGCGCGTGTCGGACCGGGTCGACGGTGTTGTGCGGCGCGTGTCGGACCGAGTCGACGGTGTTGTGTGGCGCGTGCCGGACCGAGTCGACGATGTTGTGTGACGCGTGCCGGCCCCAGTCGACGGTGTTGTGCGGCGCGTATGTCCAGGACCGGTGGTGGCCTGTGGCAGCGACCGCACGACGTACGGTGTCGACAGTCATTCGCATTGTGCACACTAGCAATGTGCCGCAGCATTGTGTCGCAATGGTCGCTGTGGTCGATGCGCTACATCGCACTGTCTTCTGGTCGCGTTCCTTTAATTATTGATACCTTCGAGTGTAAATGTATGTGAAGCTATTGAATTGTGAACAATATATCTGGTGTAAGCCGAGTATTGCAGTGTTTCGGTCACGGTGTTCGTGCGTCCTGCTTTGTTGACCGGCACCATGTCTTGCGATGGCCAGTGACCAGTGCCGGTGCAGGCTGTTGGCTCGGGTTAGGATTCATCAAACAGCATCGGTTGTACACGGATAACCATTACAACAGCATACGAACATTCCACAATCAGAACCTACTATGGGGTATAGATTGTACAGAACTGAACGTCTCGGAAGAAGTGGGAGTGCAGCTGCTTCGATTATACCATGCCAGAATCACCCCCAAAGCACTCGAGTCAAAGCATAGGCGATTGAAGCGTCCGGTGGGGCCTGGATGTAGATCTCCGCCCCGTGCAAAATAACATGTGGGGAGAACGACCCGACAGTGTGGGAATATTCGATCATTGTGCTCTTTAACCTGCGGATTGTGCACGCATGCATTTGCAAATCACTTCACTGGCACCCGAAATAAGCTACAGGGAAATGGCGCTGCTTCATACCAGTGCCCCCACGCAATGGCGTAGCCAGTATTTGTTCCAAGGGGAATCGAACATTTGAAGAGCACTCCCCTTACCCACTTTTTCGAAACTCCTCGGATTTCGGTCGTTTATCTTCAGGGGGCCCCTAAGTTTATATGTATATATATATACATATATGTGTGTGCGTGCGTGTATATGCAATGATGGTTAGATACCTGGGAAAATATGGTACTCCGCCCTGGCATGAATAATGCGATACCTCCAGTCAAGGTCCCACAGTCTGGTGAAGACCAGACAAACAAACCGTTTAGCTGCCGACAGCAACCAACAAAACAACCAACAAAGCAAACAGCAACCAACAAAAGGAAACCTATAACGGAAAATAAAGATTGTCAACTGTGAGCCGACAGCGTGGGCCAAAGCCGACCCCTTGTAGTCCTGCACGCCTGACCCGAAACCTCTCCATCGGCTCAGGAACCCTCTTTCACCGCTGATACTCTCCATCCGGCCGGAGTCCTCTCTTTCAAAAGCTTGGGCCTCCTCTACTACATAAGGGGCCCTTGTATGGTTCCGGTCCCCTCCATCTGCCCAGGGGCCCTTCATATCGGCTCTGGGCCCTCCGACTGCCCGGGGTACTCCCGCGGCTGCCATGATCCTCTCCGTCGGTGCAGGGGCCCTCCTTAGTGATCCAGGGCCGCCCATGTCAGGCCAGAAGCCCTCTTTCAACAGCTTGGGTGCCCTCCATCAGGGCAGAAGTCCTTGTACGACTTGGGCCCCTCCGTCGGCCAAATGGTCCTTTCTGACGACCCGATGTCCTCCCCGGCAACTAGGGCCGTCCTCCGTCGTCTCAGGGGTCTTCTTTAATGACTCAGAACATTTCCCGGAAAACGGCAGGTCCACTTTCAAATGCTTTGGCTCTCTCCATCAGGTCAGGGGCCCTGCCGTCAGTCCAGGGGCCCTTCATATTGGCTTGCACTCTCTCAGTTAGCACTGGTGCCCTTCTAGCGATCCGGGACCCCTTCGTCGTTCTAAAAGCCCTTCACGTTAGCCCAGTCTTTCGTCGTTCGTCGTATTAAAGTCTTCCGTCTTTAATGACCCAGGACAGTCTTCGTTGACTTGGGATCATCTGCATTGCCTCGGAACCCTTTCCGTCAACCCGGACCCCTTTCGTCGGTCCAGGGGCCCTTCACGTCCCCCACAAGGCGGCCACCTGGGGGGGGGGGGGGGCTCATTCCTCCCTCCAGGGGGGTTGCTCCTTTCGCCCCCATTGGTTACGCCACTGTCCCCATGGAAAGAGATCCGCCCCTTATCCGACCTTGGGAACGTTGAAAGGAAATACACTGGCAGGGGTGCAAACACACGTCTCGCCGACCCCAGCAAGCGCCAGGTTTTCAACGTCATATGTTGAAACAAAAGAAACTTTCACATAAGATAACACGAAACATAGTGAAACAAAAGTCCAGTCGAAATATTTTCAACAAACTTTGAGTATTCTGGTCAACATGACTTGATACTTAGAAAGCAACTGAAAACGTAATTTAGGAGCCCTGATAATTACTGAGAATCAGCGACTCCTATGGGCCGTTAACATTGCGAAATGCCGACTTTTGCGACAGATACAACAGGGGCTTGAGTGTTGGTGTAGCTGATTCGGGGGCACGTAGCTATGAAAGCGAGAGACACACATGAGGGGACTGCCAGCGCGCGTACGTCGGACCGCCGACAAGGCAACATGTCAGACATCAATTGAATGGTTATGAACCAAGTCAATATAGAACACACGAGTCCCAATATATGTTGATGCAAGGAAAATTGATCGTGTAGTAGATATTTAAACATTTTTCTAGTTCACACTGTGCCGTCATGTTTTCCAATGCCGATGACCTCCACATTCATGGCGAGTATGACCCTCCCCTTCTTAGCCGAACACAGCGAGACGTGTTGGCTTGGTGGCGACGACTCCACGGCGGAGACCACAAACATCCCACGCCGCTCCTCTAGAGCCGCACGAGGCCGCACACATCGGCTGCACATGCCGTGCTCAATGCACATCAAGCCATCTGCAGCCAGTAGGCGATTAGGTCAAGTCACTAGTCAACGCTCCCAATCAATTGGTCCGAGACTCACAGCGGCCACAGGCGGCCACACACTGCGGCGCGATACCTCATTGGGATATATTTAACAAATCACACAGCAGTAGGCGCGTCGGACAGCGGCCGGCCGAAGCTCGGCGCTCGGCCTCGGCCCCCTCCAGCGCCCAAAGATTACGTAACAACTGAGATTCGCCGCGCGCCGGCAATAGCCTCGTCAAGCCGAACCGGCGGCACGCACAACACGCGCGCGAGCGCACACGCGGAGATGGCCGGCGTACGCTGAAGAGGCGAGGTAGCGCGGCGCCGGCCCGCCGCCAGCGGCTCCACGGTCTACGCTTCCGGCGGGCGCGCGGCATCCTGGTGCGTTCGGACAAACCCAGTTAAACCAGCACGGGGAGGAACTGTAAGCTCAACACAATCGATCTGGCTGGGAGCGCGGGCGGCGCAAACGACAATTGGGCAGGGGCGCGGGCCGCCGGACCGAGTCCGACCCGGACCACACGGTCCGGACCGGACCCGGGTCATCCGTCCACGCGGCCACCCGCTCCAACACCCGAGCAACAAAGCTCATACAATAAAAAGCCTCTTAATCAAATACTGATTAGTTGAAGGTGTACGCTCCAAACGAAGCCACTACAATGCCCCACTGTGGACAGCCGACGGCGTCGGCTGCAAGCCGACTGGTCTGCCAACCCGGATAGGGAACTGACCCGACCCCCCGTCTTCTGCCCCAGACGCCGAGCATCTGACTGTGCAATCCAACCACACAGCGGAACACAACGTGCCCGGGACACCCAGCGGAGACAACGCTGCCATCACAGCACAGCGGAACACAACCTGCCCGGGACCACACAGCGGAACACAACGTGCCCGGGACACCGAGCGGAGACAACGCTGCCATCTGGATACGCCGGGGACGCCAGCGGCCTTTGCGCCCTCCCCTCTCTGGCAGGCGATGCGCAGCCGTCACCACCGTCTCGAACTCGCCTGTCTCGCCGCACGTACGCCGTCACCGCCAACAGCTTGCACAGACCAGCCGTGAATGCATGTCAGGCCTGCACCGGTGCCAGGCGTGCCGACGCGGCCATCTCCCGCCGTCCGACGGCCCCTCATCTGGCACACCAGAGCCGACACACCCACCCACACACGACCGCACTAGGACTCGAAGTTGAGGAGGTACTCCTTGAGCTGCGGCGGCAGCGGCAGTTTGTTGACGCTGGCACCCGGTCGGCGCCGCAGCGCGCCGTATATCGTGACGCGACAGATCTGTTTGAGCGTCCGAGGGTTGGTCTGCAGCGCGCGCAGCACGCACGCCAGCTGCCACTTGATGGGCGCCAGCGTGGCCTGCGTGTGCAGCAGCCGCAGGCACGAGTACAGCACGCTGTGCTCCATGCACAGGTAGAAGAGTCGGATGATGCGCTCGAACCGGCGCTCCGGATCGAGCAGGAGCTCTTCGCGGCCGATCAGCCGCTGGATGTAGAAGTAGAGCACCTGGTGTGACGACTTCTTCAGGAACACGGACGACTGCGAGTGACAGATCTTGGGCTCGTTGCTGGTGCTGATGGCCACGTTGGGGTCGGCGCCGTGCTGCAGAAGGGTGAGCGCCAGGTCGCGCACCAGGGTGAGGTCGGTGGCGCTGCGGGCCGACGACACCATATCCACCACGGACAGCAGGATGTGGTGCGACCGCTGGCTGAAGCGCACGTTCGGGTCGAGCCCGTACTGCAGCAGGATCACTAGCAGCTGCCGGATGAAGTCGAACGCCTGCGCCTTCTCCGCCTGCCGGCTGAGCGCGATGTTCTCCGACGCGGTGAACATGAGCACGTGCAGAGGCGTCAGGTTGCTGCGCGAGCTGCAGTTGGGGTTTGCGCCGTGTTTGCATAGGATGCGCACGCAGTTCAGATAGAAGATCTTCATGGTATGGTTGAAGTGGTGCAGCGGGTCCTTGTTGATGAGCGGCACCAGGCAGACCATCAGCGGCACGGAGCCGTCCCGGCCCACGATGTTGGGGTTGCCGCTGTTCTGCAGCAGCATATCCAACAGCTCGTACCTGAGTGGGGACAGATGTTTCCGTCAGCACATCGCGTCAGCTGGCAGTAATTACAATACCTTGCGCTTTTTCAAGTTCATTGCTGGGCGTTGCAATTATTAATTTAGGCATTGGTTGATCCAGACAGCTCAGTCATCATGGAATAACATCCAAAAGTGTAGGATCAAGACGAACGAGACGCACCAAATGGTATTAAGGGGATCATTCATATTGTTTTCATAGTGGGTTATCATGAAGTTTGAACGCTGACATATATTCGAGTTTGGATTTCTGAATGTGGGAATGGTATGGTATGATTATTGGACAGATGGTGCAGAATTTGATAGATTATTGGACAGATGGTGCATAATTTTATAGATTATTGAACAATGAATGAATTAAAGCTTGGTGACGTGGGCAAGTTGGTGTTGCCTTGCAGGGTTAGTCTATGGTTTGCTTTGTTTGCACGATAATTTGTTCTTAATTCCAACTTCTTCTCTCATCCAACAAGTCCTCAAATTAAATAGCCGTTAATGCCATTGAATTGATCGGGCCGATAATTAAACAATACGGCGAACACTTGATCAACAGATTTTCAACAGTTTCCACAATCACCAGTGAGGGACAATCGTCTTGCCGGGTCAATGACAAGGACAAGGTCATCGTCTTGCCGGGTCAAGGACAATCGCATTGTCTTGCCGGGCCGGCAAGACAATGGCCGGCAGTGGTTGCTGCATCTGGTCCGTCTTGCCGGGCCGGCAAGACAATGGCCGGCAGTGGTTGCTGCATCTGGTCCGTCTTGCCGGGCCGGCAAGACAATGGCCGGCAGTGGTTGCTGCATCTGGTCCGTCTTGCCGGGTCGGCAAGACAATGGCCGGCAGTGGTTGCTGCATCTGGTCCGTCTTGCCGGGCCGGCAAGACAATGGCCGGCAGTGGTTGCTGCATCTGGTCCGTCTTGCCGGGCCGGCAAGACAATGGCCGGCAGTGGTTGCTGCATCTGGTCCGTCTTGCCGGGCCGGCAAGACAATGGCCGGCAGTGGTTGCTGCATCTGGTCCGTCTTGCCGGGCCGGCAAGACAATGGCCGGCAGTGGTTGCTGCATCTGGTCCGTCTTGCCGGGTCGGTAAGACAATGGCCGGCAGTGGTTGCTGCATCTGGTCCGTCTTGCCGGGCCGGCAAGACAATGGCCGGCAGTGGTTGCTCATCTGGTCCGTTTGCCGGGCCGGCAAGACAATGGCCGGCAGTGGTTGCTGCATCTGGTCCGTCTTGCCGGGCCGGCAAGACAATGGCCGGCAGTGGTTGCTGCATCTGGTCCGTCTTGCCGGGCCGGCAAGACAATGGCCGGCAGTGGTTGCTGCATCTGGTCCGTCTTGCCGGGCCGGCAAGACAATGGCCGGCAGTGGTTGCTGCATCTGGTCCGTCTTGCCGGGTCGGCAAGACCCGACGTCTCCCCTTCGACCCTGCCTTGCCACGACTCCAGGGCTACGTGCTACCGCGTCGACGACTCATATCTGCCTGGCCGAGCCACGCGCGCGAGAGGGGACCAGTCGCTCACGGGGAGGGGGCCATCGGGCCAACGTCCTGGACTGTCACTGGCCGGCATCACCTATTACACCACACCACGAAGGGAGGGGTCCGATCGTCGCAATCTAGATACGCCCCACATTTACTGCATGGTACAATGGTGACGTGGCGCAATGACTTCCCTGCCCCAATGGTCACAATCCCATGACGACATCGCATCCGTCGATTGGCCGTCGTCGCGCCGGCACCGGATCTGACTAAGCATAGCACTGGGCGACAGCCGTAGCCAGAGGCGTCAAATGTCGATGTCAGCGCGCCAGCTGATGTCTGGGATCTGCTCCGAGCCCGGCTCCCAGGACGCATGGGGGCAGCCGCGATTAGGCTGCCAAACGCATTTGAAAGAGGGGTCCGAAGTTGACTTCATTACAGTAGTCCTAATTTTGATATTTCCTTATATTGAGCATGGTAAGCAGTACGCACTGATCTGTGTATTCTGAATTGTTTTGCAACCATCATCTTCTTGCCATCAATACCAGTCAACACAAAAAGAAAGTCTTGAGAAGATATATTTTAAATTGATGCCCTAGGAGTGAACAAAGTTTTCAAAGATGATGTGGACTGCTTACATGACCTTAATTAAGAACGTGGTTACAGTCGCGTCACATGTTCTCTGTCATGACGTAATGCTAGATCATGTGCCTGGAGTTGGTTGGTTATTAGTTTTACGACACGTCGACCGTTGAGTCATATAGCGTCGCCAATCTCTCACGCCGATTGGTCGCGGGCGAAGAGTAGCGACAGGTGAGACTCGAACTCACAATCTTTCGATTGTGAGACGAGCATCTTACCCCTAGACCGAGTACGTACAACGCTTCTTGCCCTCGGTCCAACGCTTCTAATGGCACCTTACACTGGTGCTAAAAGCAGTCCTCAACTTTGGACCGGGAAAAAACTAAGATAGCAAATCGACAGTGCACCCATAAATATGGCTAGCAATCTGCCCTCTTCTGAATGTTGTTCGGCGCTACCTCTGGCAACCGCAGACCTAAACTACTCGTACATGACCCTATTTATCTCTCATCCGTCGCCCCATGACCTCATCAGTGGTCAAAACACGTGTACTTTCTATATTTTTAAAACACAAAACTGATAGACTGCGAAGAAGGAACAAGTTATTCTGCTGTTGTACACAGGAAATCACCAGCAGTTTTTGCCAGCAACCTGATGTAAAGGAATGCTGTCTGCTTATTTTCGGTATGAAATATGTGGTGTAATATATTGTGTGTTGTGTGTGCTAATACGTACGCTTTAAGTGGATTTTGTTCCTTTATTTCTGGTAAAATTTTACACCCCGACAGCAGACATCGAAACAAAACAAAACAATCTAGCCCTGAACTTCACCGTCCAGCCTGCCCTCTGGTGAGCTCTGACCTGACCGACCCGTCCTTCCTCCAGTCACCCTGTGACCTCTCCCAGCTTGCTCTCTGGTGAGCTCTGACCTGACCAACCAGTCAGTCCTCCCGTCACCCTGTGACCTCCCCCAGCCTGCTCTGACCTGACCAATCCGTCCTCCCCCAGCTTGCTCTCTGGCGAGCCCTGACCTGAACTCCCAGTCGCGCACGTGGCGCAGCACGCAGGCGAGCGCGCTGTTGCCCTGCTGGTTGATGCTGGGCGCCGCGCCGTTCTGCAGCAGGTACCGCACCAGGTGCAGCGTGTCCCACTTGGTCCAGGGCGGCGGCTCGTGGTCGTACCCGTACCGTCCCTCCTCCAGCGCGTACCTGGTACACCAGGGCACCATCAGACAGAGCGCGCCTGTAGAGCGCACACCACACTTTGCAACCGGCAGCTGTATACCGATTACATGTTCAACTGGGACATTCTGGCCCAAAGTACAGATTATCGAATACTCGTCGGATTCTCCAGCGACGCCCTGACCGCGTGAGGGTAGGTTATTTGTTTATTTGGTGGCTCACGACACGCTTTATGCACAATCACGGCTAATAGCGCCGCCCACACTGGGTGGGCCGGGGATTTGGAAATGTCCCGAGCAGTGCGAGTGATGAACCAGGGACCTTGGTATCCAGAGCTCAATACCTTAACCACTCGGCCATCCTCGCCTCTTAGGGTAGTTTTGTTGGTATAATAGGTATCAGCAGCGGTACTGCAGGAACGCAACAGCGAACGCGTTCCACAGGCACGAGATTCTAGCATTCTGCGGAACATTACACACTTTGGCGTTCGAAAGACGCATCACGAAAGCTATTCGGAAGGAAGAACGCAGTTATTCGGAGGGAAGAACGCAGTTATTCGGAAGGAAGAACGGAGTTATTCGGAAAGAAGAACGCAGATTTTGCACACAATATTCAGCGGGACAACCGACAATATACACAGCTTATCCCGAAATACCTCCCAAAGATTATTAAGTTGTAAAGTAAAGATTATTAAGTAAGTTGTAGAGGATTATGGTTACATTGAAAGTATCGGTTGCGTACGTTTTTTTTTACTCAGATATGGCGAAACAACCAGGGTCAATGATCGTCCAACTAGTTACATGGCCACAAAATCAACAGGTGTTAATTGACGCTTTTAATGCACTGATTGCACTGACTAACAGCTAGTTATGCAACAATGTATGAATTACGTACAAATGAGTCGAAAGTGGCATAGTCGAGTCGTTATTTGACATAAATAATCTCATGCTCAGAACCTTCGGAAGCTCAAACATGCCAAAGTGAAGTAGACGCATTAATATATGAATCGGAGGCAAATCATATTGAGAAATCCTTCAAGGCCATACCATTCCACTGAAATGTGCCCAATCTACTTAATGGATCAAATCCCAATGGATTGGTTGTTTGGGCGTGTCCGAACGGCTCCGGATGCCGTGACGCCGCACACAAGCATCTCGTGACCAGTGATAAATTATTCGTGAAATAGAGTGGAAAATAGCACTTTCTGAACACCCAATCGACATCATTTTCCAAGAAGTACAGACATCCTGCTCCTTGATGCGTACTTATGAAGTCTTCGTGTCTCCTTTCTAACAGTATCTCGTTTATAAGCACCATGTACATGCTCTCGATAAGGAATAGTGACACACGAACATTTCGCAATGCGACTTCAGGTAAAGGGATTACCTATAATGTGATATGGCATACAGTACCAATTCATAGCATAGGCATTATTCTCCCTATCCCGAATACAGCTCTTCCTAAATTATGAATCTCAAGACAAATGATAAAGGTACAGTCATAAGTACCTATACAATTGGCTCAAATTTGAGTCTGAAAGACATCAAAAGCATGTTAAATGACACCAATTCCATGTCAAATTTTGACATCCTACTGTGCTCGTTTCAACATCTCACACATAGCGAACAACCATTATCTGAACCCTGTGTAACCATCAAACGCACCCAGCATTCTATCTCGCTCGACTCCATGCATGTCCTATCCCAGCTTCGACCAGACCACCAACTTGTGCTGCTCAGATCCGATCCGGACTTGGGCGCGCACGTGCAGGACTTTAAGCGGGTGTTATCCCAACTACAACCTAACCATGAGCTCCTGTCACCTCGGCTGTGACTAAATATTTGCCGCGCTACCCAGCTTCGACCAGATCAGAGGGTGTGATCCCAGGTTCGACCGGATAGAGGGCTGGGATCCGGCCGCGTTACCCAAGCCCTGACCTGCTTGTTTGTTTACTTATTAGGGCTCAGGGGCGTGTCGACTGCCAAGGTCGTTTTACGCCCATCAGCTCTGACCTGACGTGCGCGCGCATGCCATTCCAGCTCTGACCTGACTATGAGCGCGTGCAGTGGAGTGTTGCCCAGCGAGTCCGGCTCGTTGATCAACTCCCGCAGGCCGTGGTCCAGCAGCAGCTTAGCCGTACACAGCGTGTCGCTCACCGTCTTCTTACCCAGCAGGAACACCTGCAAACAGGGCGGCTCATGACGCCGTCGACAGCAACACCTGCCGACACAGCAGTCACTACCATTCCTATACTGCGATTCTAGCTGCGATGACAATGGCTGCTGAAACAAACTCTGTGCATCACATTGCTCAGCCCAAAACATATTGGAATCAGATTTAGATTCGGGGAACGGTAACACACGCCACACTTGTCCGGATTTCGGCACTTCACTGGCGCTTCGCAGTTCCACCAGGCGACTACACCAGCTCCCCCACCACCAGCGACACGCTAGCGCAGTGCCACACGCTGGCGTGCAGTGGCGTCAGCCCGTCAGTCGCCGCCGGCCACGGCCGGCCATTGACCACGTGCCACCTGCCCCCTGACCAGGCGCGCCCACTAACCACGTGCAGCAGCGTCATCTGCTGGGTGGAGGTGCGCACGAGCGTGTCGGCGCCGCACGCGATCAGCCGCTCCAGAAACTGCACGTGGTGCAGCGCCGCCTGGTGGATCGGGTAGTACTCGTCGTAGCACTGGTTGATCTCGTCCGACCTGCCGAGCGAGTCCGGTCAGCGGTCAGCAGTCGGCAATAGTCAGCGGTCGGCAGCAGTCATCGCTCGGACTCGACATCGTGACAGCCGGACGCTCACCGCTCTTCACTCATGATCGAGTTATGCAGCAACTGCGCGGTATTGGGCACTCTACTGGAGGACCACAGCGGACCGGATACACGTACCTCTCGGAGACCAGGTACTGCACGCAGTTCCAGTCGCCGCGCTGGAGGACCACAGCGGACCGGAGACACGTACCTCTCGGAGACCAGGTACTGCACGCAGTTCCAGTCGCCGCGCTGGAGGACCACAGCGGACCGGAGACACGCACCTCTCGGAGACCAGGTACTGCACGCAGTTCCAGTCGCCGCGCTGGAGGACCACAGCGGACCGGAGACACGCACCTCTCGGAGACCAGGTACTGCACGCAGTTCCAGGCGCCGCGCTCGCAGGCGATGTGAAGAAGCGGCCGCTTCTGCTGCCACGGCAGCCAGTGGTCCTCGCCCTGCTGAGTCAACAGCTCCAGAATCTCCACCTGCGGCAGCCGAGGCAAGCGTCAGGTCGGAGCTGGGACAGGGAGATCAGGTCACACACTGATCACGGTCTGGAGGTCGTGTCTTGTCCGCACCTCGTTATCCTGGAATTATTGAACCAATGTGTAAACCAACACCATATATCAGTTTCTTTTCACCTCGAACGACTTCCTGAACTGATGTCCTTGAAATATGACTGTATTCAACTACATTAGCGTGTCCAATTTTGCAACACCCAGTCTTCACATTATTATCATGAACACATTTTGCTAACTAGTGGTATTTTCTCATTTCTTGACTAATTAATGTACAATATTATTGGCTTCTTTCTACGTTATAGTTGGTTTTTGCGCCTTTAGTTCGTGCCCACCACTCTACGATAAATTAATTTCAGGACACTGACTCACCCTGAAACGTTAACAATTTCAGAACGGCAACCTGTGGGAGCCGGGTTTCACGTCAAGTTGCAAGTCAGCGGCTGTTTGCTTAACTGTTGTTGTTTTTTCTTCTTTCCACATGGGTGATCGTTATTCCCTTTTAATAAGTCTGCATTGGGTCTCGGAAGATATGCTTGTTTCAGAAACCTACGATCGCCCTTTTCTAGTATCTGATTACACCCAGCTCATGAACACCACAATTATTCACAATGGTATTTGACCACCATGGGCGGCAAAATCAACCGACATCTCTCAGAGAACGCAGCCGCGAACAATTTCGGCATCACAAGCGCAGAGTGCGACAGCACACGTACGGACGACAGTGGCCCGTGTGGGCCCGATGCGCCGCTATGCAGAGAAGGCCAGCGGCTGACCTGGTCGCCGTCGATGGCGTAGTAGACGGCCGACTGCAGGCGATCGCTGCTCCTCTGGTCGGCGCCACCCTGCTCGAACGGGCTGCTGTACTTGCCGCGCTGCTCGCAGTTCTGGTTGTGCGGGCCCGGCCAGCACATGCGCGCCTCCACGTCGATCCGGGCGCCGTGCTTCAGCAGCATCTCCACACAGTCCTCGTACCTGGCGCAGCAGACAGCTCTCGTACCCCGGGCACACACGGTCCGCGTGCTGCGAGTGCCAGCACCTGGTGCGTGCCACACGCACCAGGCGGCACCAGGAATGCCTGCACACAGTCAGGTACCTGTGGTAACAGCACTGCATGTAGATATTGCTGGTACCCTGGCTAGGTGTAATGGGAGATGGTTCATCAACAGCGCCTGCAACGCATGTATGGATACCCCATTTGGGAGGGAAGGCTGGCAACCGCACCCGCTTGGCAGCCGTCCTTCCAGTATATCGGTGAAGTTTATTGCCTGGCACATAAGCGCTGCTATGAATGGTGAGGTGGAGCGAAGGCGGTCAAAGCTGGCTTAAGTAGCCTAATCTAACCTAACCTCAGGTTCTATCAAGCGTTCATCGTTCCGAGCGCATGGCAGGGCACTAGGATGCTATCCCCAGTGCCGCGAATAATCAATTCTGGTCGAAGCGCCCTAAAGCCCAAATAACTATCCCCAGTGTTCCTATCTGGTTCTTCGACAATTCACTTAGCCACTGGGTTACCAAGAGTTTGCAAACACTGAAATCGTTCCTGTGATACCAGCACTGCATCCGACGAACAATCTCCATGTCACAGCGCACAAATAGCATCCCCATGGGGCAGGTGCATCGTAGAGAAGGCGTTCGACAAGTGCTGTGACACATGCAAGATGGATTATCATGGTCCCAGCATTCGAGAGCCTCTAGCCTCTTGAGAGGGACAGAGACATGGAGACTCCTGGGAGCGAAACAATACACTCATTGACGTCTATACAGATGGATACGACCCACTACGGCGCAACACAAGAACATTGCACAACGATACAACACACCAAACCGGGCTGGACATTGCGGCTTTCGATCTGGATAATGACATGTTCAAATTCTTTTTTGGCAGTGGTTTGCACAAAGCTTAGCATTTCCGGTTACGATCCGCACAAAGGACAAGAGGACAAGAACAACAGTGCAAGGTAACAGGTGTATCTATGAAAGACAATTTTTACATTGACGGACAATATTAGGATTCCTGGTAACCTGTTACATGTACCATTAACAATATTTCTGGAATGGTGTACCTGAAATTTTACATGTGGCACCGTCACTTGGGAAATGTCCCTGTGAGACAGATGCAGGGCCCACTAGTTTCGCCAGAGCATTCAAGCCAAATGGGAGCTGGCAGTTCTCCGACTGGACACAGCATCTGTGCAGCGCTGCACCCACCCCTTCAGACAGGCGATGTGCAGCGGCAGGGAGCACACGCCGCGGTTCACGTCCAGGTTGCGCGACAGGATCCACCGCGTCATGTCCAGGTTGTTGATGCCGACACACTTTTGCAGCAGGTTGTAGCCTTCCTCGTTGTGGACCTGCAAGATGTTCTCACCCTGCGGACCGCCGGACATATACCAGTCAGTCTCCAGTCACAGTCTGCGCTCTTACTCAGGGCACGTACTTAGCCGGCTTCGTGGTCAGTGTTGGCAGCAATTCGCGCGGACCAAACCGTCGAGTATCGAGAAGGCACCCAGGTACCCCGACTGGGAGGACAGCACACGTGACCGCGACCACACAGACTACGGCTCGTTCTGCTACTGAATATATTGAAGTTCTCTCTTCGGTTGTGGGGACGAGTAGTCTAGGGGTAAGTTTCCCGTCTCACAATCGAAAGATTGTGGGTTCGAGTCTCACCTGTCGCTACTCTTCGACCGCGACGAATCGGCGTGAGAGATTAGCGACGCTACATGACTCAACGGTCGACGTGTCGCAAAACCAATAACCACCATCTCTTCGGCTGTCATCGCAAGTCATACATGGAAATGATCCCTGGGTGAAAATGTTAGTCAACATAAATTCACGTACAAATTTGTGTTGACTCTTACTCCCTTGCCGGTTTCTCTTTTTTTTGCGATTAAAAAAGACAAGGGGCAGCGTGTCGTCGCTTGACGCAACTAATGGAGCAACTTTTGTCGAATTTCTCGTATAAAAAACTGGATGCAGTCAGGTTACTGAGGCATGGCGTCATCAGAGGAAACATGGGCCGTTTCTGGCGGAGATCGGCAATGTCGGCACGTAGGCATGTCGGCAATTACGCTCACGTCAAAGGTAGCTGTATAATCCCCTCTTGCACGCCACCACCCGACCGGCCTGCTGAACCACGCAATCAGGGAGCCATGTGGCCACCAGTCAAGGTCATTTGGTCGAGCAGGTCACAACACACAAGGAAATCTTCTGTGTGCACTCGTCCTATTCCAAACACAAATCCAGAAAGGCACGGTATTTCCTTGAAAAAGAGCATTGGGTTCTTTTACGACGCATTCAACTACTAGATCATACAGGGTCGCCAACCTCTCCCGCCGATTGGTCGCGGGTGGGCTCGGTAATCCCGACGGTGCGCGGGATTCGAACCCACGATCTGCACATCGATCTCGCCGGACTCTTGACCTATGGGTCGAAATGCAGCAACTCGTATATCGTACCAAAGATCCGGGGTATCCCGCGATACTAAGGAATACTACGCTGGACATTTGAAGTATATATCTGTTATTGTTCGATTCAAGGTGAAAATTCTGTTTTTTTTGCCACAAAAACAGCGACAACACTAACCTGGAATGTGAACTAGTAATCCAAAGTGCAACAAACGGTACCAATCGCGAGATCCCATCACGTGCAACACACGTGTTTCCACGGGACATGTGACTGTCGTTCCGTGCCATGCCATTGCCATGGAACATGTCACTGTCGTTCCGTGCCATGCCATAGCCATGGAACATGTGACTGTCATTCCGTGCCATGCCATTGCCATGTAACATGTGACTGTCATTCCGTACCATGCAACATGTGACTGTCATTCAGTGCCATGCCATTGCCATGGAACATGTGACTGGCATTCCGTGTCATGCCATTGCCATGGAACATGTGACTGTCATTCCGTGCCATGCCATTGCCATGGAACATGTGACTGTCATTCCGTGCCATGCCATTGCCATGGAACATGTGACTGTCATTCCGTGCCATGCCATTGCCATGGAACATGTGACTGTCATTCCGCGTCACACCATTTTCCTAATCTGTTTAGGCGCCAGGGGTCGCAACAATCTTACGACAATGGAAGGCGGCAAAATTCCGTGCACAGACGAGGGCTGGCATCGTATCGAAAGTGTCGGCGGTTACAAGAGACATACAAGTTCCGGCCACCAAGAAGACACTGTCTCCACAACACATGTCAACAGGTACACTCCACAGACAATGCCTACCATGTGGGAACATTGCTCTCAGCTCATTCGACAACACTCAATGGCAGTCAACGGTACCAATCTGTTACTGATACATTTATTGATTATTGCGGCTTTGGGTGTAATAACCTAATCGGGTCACGTTTCACACACAACAACCCTACTTGCAAACACACCATAATATCACATACGAAAAGGGCACATCAGCAGCTGGTGGACTGGACGAATGACAGCGCGCTAAGCTGCACGCCGACCGCGCAGCCTCCCGCTCCGTCGACAGCCGTCCGATGAGCGGCGCGTCGCCCCGCACCCAGTCCCAGCCACTCGCCTTGTTGATCTGACTGAGCACGGGCTGCAGGCGCTGCGCCACCAGACGTCGGTTGGCGCGAAGCGCGTCGAACACGAACCGGATGTTGGTGGACGTCTGCTCGCTCAGCTGACGGTGGTTCGAGTTGAGCAGCGCGCTGCCCGACTGGAAGAAGCTCGACAACAGGTTGCCCATGGCGGCGGGGCGGCGGGCGCACCGCCGACACCGGCGCCCTACGGGCACATGGAGAGGTCAGGTCATCGGAGGCTGCTGTGGGCATACGGGGAGGTCGTCAGGTTACGTCATCACGGAGCTACATTGTGGATACACACGGAGGTCGTCAGGTCAGGTCATCAGGGAGCTACATTGTGGGCATACAGGGAGGTCGTCAGGTCAGGTCATCAGAGAGCTACAGTGTGGGAATACGGGGATATTTGTATTTATTGGGTGGTTCTCGACGCACTTTATGCACAATCACGGCTAATGGAGCCGCCATCACTGTTTCGCTGGTAGGCCGCTGTATTGGGAACTGTTCCGAGTGGTGCGTGTGTTGAGCACGGGACCTTTGGCACCCAGAGCTCAACACCCTAACCACTCGGCCATCCCCGCCCCTATACAGGGAGGTCATCTGGTTAGGTCATCAGGAGCTACATTGTGGGTATCTACGGAGGTTGTCAGGTGGCAGGGCAGTCGCACTTTGGTATGGCTGCAAACACTGGCATGGCTGCAATTATGTTGTTTTTGTCATCCAGAACATTACCCTCACCAGACAATTATCCTCTCATTTTCCATCCTCCAGTGCTGACTATGACGCTTTGTGACAATGGAAGTGTCCCACTGAATTGCTCCTCGATAAAATGCCCATCATCTGGATTCTGAATCACAGACTTTCATTGAAAATGTACACTATACTTATTTAAGACAACTAGCGTTACATACAGTGGCACAAGAACGGTCTCAACGTTGGGTGGGGGAGGGCGAGCGGGAGAAGGATCATCTTGAAGTTGATTATTGCCATGCAACACCCATAGGGTTATTAATATACTCGTTCAAAATTGTGTGCGTGGGGGGTGGGGGAGCTGCGCCATCTGCCTTCTCCTCCCCAGGCTCCCGCGCCACTGGTCACATCACCAATTGTGGGTGGGGGAGCTGCGCCATCTGCCTTCTCCTCCCCAGGCTCCCGCGCCACTGGTCACATCACCAATCGTGGGGGGGGAGCTGCGCCATCTGCCTTCTCCTCCCAAGGCTCCCGCGCCACTGGTCACATCACCAATCGTGGGGGGTGGGGGGAGCTGCGCCATCTGCCTTCTCCTCCCCAGGCTCCCGCGCCACTGGTCACATCACCAATCGTCGGACTTCGTCTGCTCCACTTGCCATTCATAAGTGTTCATACAAAAAGGCAGATACCACAGGTCCGGAAGTGCACAAAATGTGTGCCGCAGATAAAAAAGAAATAAAAGCTTCCTCTCCAAATCTGACAACATTGAAACTATCCTCTTTGAATCCAGGACTCGGAAATATCACTCCAACTCCGGTGCAGGGGTTGTTGCCAGGGGCAGGATAAATCGCGTAAAAGCGGTCACGGGCGCAGATGCCCAGGTGGCGGAGCACACTGTGGGCGCAGGCAGAGGTCGTAATGTGGCGGGACAGTCACATGGGGGGCACACGGGGACATCGCGTACAATTAGTCGTCAAGGTGAACATGGTGCCAGGCGGCCGGGCAGTCTTAACCATCCCTAAATCTCACACACTTCCACAAGACAGCAGCACGTGCTGTCATTCCTTTTGCATGTGTAAGGGATAAGTGCACCAAACCAACATTCTCCGTTGCCTCTCTCACCTGTTTTTTGCAACCTTCTATTCTAATTACTTGCTTCGCCACATCACCCAGTCAATATTGTCAATCTATCAAAAATGTGCGTCTTGATGTAGTGGTGTAGACAATTCAGCAGCGTTAAAATATTGGTTTTTCGTTAGGTGTGAGATGTCGAAACGAGTCCACTAAGATGTCGAAATTCCCCATGGAAATGATGTCCTTTAGAACATCGTTGAAGCCCTTGAAACTTAATTTTGAGCCCATAGCCTGCTTATATGTGCATCTTTTTCATTTAGCTTGGGGGACACCTAATATAGGGATACTTACGTTTGTTTAGGGATGCTCATGTTAATGAACATGCTAAGATTGCCGTACTATCAGCAAATTGTATTGAACAGTAGACCATATCATGGGTAATTTCATTACTTGGAATCACGTTACGCACAAGATGCTTATGTATCACGATATGTAATGATGAGCATAAGCATGATACTTACACACAAACCACCATTAGAAACAAGGCATGGGAACTTCATAAACACACATCAAGAGGCATGATGTCATTACTTCTTTGGGAAGGATGTCTCCTCATTGTTCAATAGGTGGTATATTCCACCTTATTTCACGAATAATTTATCACTGCAACTCAGACGAGTTACTTGGTAAAGACGATGGGCGTCATAAGATAATAGGGTCTGTTCACGTCGCTCCACTAACCTCCACAAACCTCCACTGGTCGTTCCCGTCGCAAATTCAGTGGATATTTTTCCTCCACCAACCTCCACCAGCCCAAGAACAGGGTCCAATTATGATTTTTCAGTTGAGCTCAATCACGGCTCACTTGCTCCATAAATTTGCGCGTAAACAACGTCCTCCATCATATGAATCTAATCTGCATGCATCAACTGAATACCAGGATCATCCTTCGCGAAGGAAATATGAAATTACTACTACAACTATGAACAACAATCGAAGTAGCGGATGCAGACCACAAAAACATCCTTTTTGTGGCCTTTGATCTACGTCATTCGGCCTAAGGGGAAGATGTTACTTTACCGACCCGATCCGCTGCAATCCCCGTGCCCAGAAGTACCGCCGTTCTCCCAGCGTCGACTAAAATCCCTCTCGAGCTCGATCGACGAGGTCGGGCAAGTTGAAATGGAGAAATGTCAGCATCTGGTAGAGAAGCGCCTCCTGGCCCAGGGAGCCCGGCGGGTTCACACCAGATTATATGCTGTGCGTTAAGAAGGCAGGCAGTAACAAACCGCAAAACGGGGAGACGATGCCTTGTGCTCAACCGAGAGGAATGAGAGATTGTCTGGTTCATCCAATAGGCGAAAAGAACATCTGTGCTCCCCGCGGTCCCTGGGGACACCTACATTGCCAGAAGTAAAGACAAGTTTGGGACCTTGTATTACAAGGCATACTATGTACATTGTGCGATCACATGGACAAACATTTGAAGAGCAATTTGGCCAATTTATGGTACAGCGCCAAACGCTTCCTTTTTGTCGCGGAATTCACACCGCTGTCAGCTGATTTCTCCACAAAGCTCCACCGGCCGTTCCCGTGGACAAGTCTCAACTAGCCTCAACTAACCTCCATTGAGTTCCTTCTGGTGGAGCCACGGGAACAGACCCATAATCTGGATAGCTAAAAATGCCATGTAACGTCCTTTAACACGCACCCTGGAGGGCCTCTGAAAATAACGCGCAATGAATGGGGGTGGACGCGGATTCCGCCCCCCCCCCCCTAAGATATCGGTTCCTATTGAAGCTGGAGGAATGAAATTCACAGGGTGGATGGGTACGGTAGTGAACTCTATTGTGTGCAAATTTAATGTCCTTAGATCAATATCTTCAAGGTCAAATGAGGTCACATTTGTCAAAATTTTCTTGTTTTGCGTGGCTTGGCTTGTCATTGTTATGGATCGCTGTGATTGTGTTTAAATGCTCCAAAATGGGCATCAATGATGTTTTGGACATTACTAATGATGCAATACAGATGCTAGACCCGACATTTGACCTCAGGTCACCTATATAGCAGCACTTTATCAGGTCAGTTACCTGTTCTAGTTACCGGAACCGGGCCGCCCGCCCGACTGCTCCGCCGGGCAGCTCGGCGCAATCGGCTTCGCGAAGAAAGGAGTGAAGTATATGAATAAAGTATGGAAACGCAATGATAAACAGTACAAATGACAAACAGTAGTGCATTTATGACAACATTCCAGTTGATCAAGTTTGGTTCCATTAACCTGTCATGAACTTGACCTGATTTGACCTCGGTGACCTAATATGACCTTGAAACTACATAGCAGATCAATATACATCAAATCTTCAAATCAAACAAGTCGCTAGTGTTGCCAAGTACACTTTCGTTCTGCGAATATATGGGAAGCGCATCAGCGCTGATTTTTGTGGTCTGGCGCTAGGATTTTTTTTGACTAACTTGAAAAAAAAAAATTTCGGCCGATTTCTATTTTCTTGCTTTAAACGACGCACCGGTCATTTCTAAGCAGGTACGCAGAAAATGGCGTACACCGACTGGTAAAGTCTGCAGTTATGTACGAAAAACCGGAGGGGTGGGCGGATTTCGCCCCCCCTCCAGCGCGCGTGTTAAGCAATCGGTCGTCCAGTTCGCTTACAGCATGAAAAGTATGGAATTACTAATATTTCATCTCAACATCGCATCTACAATTCCTTACCACACAATATCAATCTAAATTGCGCAAAACGTAAAATACAAATTTAACTGACAACGGTTCACCATACAAGGCAGCTGACCGACCAGTCAGATAGCATAAGTGCATATCACAGACCACAGACCAGACCACATATCCCAGAGATCACTGACCATAGCTACCACATTACGTGACCGAACACAGACCACAGCTACCACATCACGTGTTCAAACACAGACCACAGACCAGACATCACAGAGATGTCTGGTCAGCACACATCACAGAGATCACAGGCCATTGAGACCATGTCACATACCCAAGCACAGATCACAGATCAGGAAGGATATCCGACCGCTGTGCACGATTTCTCCGGCACAAGTGCACAGTCAGCAGCTGGTCGGCCCACAGCACCACAGCGGCCTCAATGAAGGGCTTTCCACCGGCGACGCTAATTCAATTACAAGCTCCAATGTCGAACGGAGGGTGCCGGTGAAGCGGGAACACATAAACAGGTTGAGGATACCTTGCAGAGCTGTGGGTACCTCCACACTGGCTGTGATGGGTACCTCCACACCGGCTGTGATGGGTACCTCCACACAGCGGATGGTACCCCACTGGCTGTGACGGGTACCTCCACACCGGCTGTGATGGGTACCTCCACACTGGCTGTGATGGGTACCTCCACACCGGCTGTGATGGGTACTCCACACTGGCTGTGATGGGTACCTCCACACTGGCTGTGATTGGTACCTCCACACTGGCTGTGATGGGTACCTCCACACCGGCTGTGATGGGTACCTCCTCACCAGCTGCGATGGGTACCTCCACACTGGCTGTGACGGGTACCTCCACACCGGCTGTGATGGGTACCTCCACACTGGCTGTGATGGGTACCTCCACACCGGCTGTGATGGGTACTCCACACTGGCTGTGATGGGTACCTCCACACTGGCTGTGATTGGTACCTCCACACTGGCTGTGATGGGTACCTCCACACTGGCTGCAATGGGTACCTCCACACCAGCTGTGATGGGTACCTCCACACCAGCTGTGACGGGTACCTCCACACCAGCTGTGACGGGTACCTCCACACCAGCTGTGATGGTTACTCCTCACTGGCTGTGGTGGGGACCTCAACACTGTCTGTGATGGTTACTCCACACTGGCTGTGGTGGGGACCTCAACACTGGCTGTGCTAATGGGTACATCCCAGACAGCTGTGGTGAGTACCTCCACACTGGCTGTGATGGGTACCTCCACACCGGCTGTGATGGGTACTCCACACCGGCTGTGATGGGTACCTCCACACCAGCTGTGATGGTTACTCCTCACTGGCTGTGATGGGTCCCTCTACACCAGCTGCAATGGGTACCTCCACACTGGCTGTGATGGGTACCTCCACACCAGCTGTGATGTGTACCTCTACACCAGCTGCAATGGGTACCTTCACACTGGCTGTGATGAGTACCTCCACACCAGCTGTGATGTGACCTCACACCAGCTGCAATGGGTACCCTCACACCGGCTGTGATGGGTATCTCCACACTGGCTGCGATGGGTACCTCCACACTGGCTGTGATGGGTACCTCCACACTGGCTGTGATGGGTACCTCCACACTGGCTGTGATCGGTACCTCCACACTGGCTGTGATGGGTACCTCCACACTGGCTGCAATGGGTACCTCCACACCAGCTGTGATGGGTACCTCCACACCAGCTGTGATGGGTACCTCCACACCAGCTGTGATGGTTACTCCTCACTGGCTGTGGTGGGGACCTCAACACTGTCTGTGATGGTTACTCCACACTGGCTGTGGTGGGGACCTCAACACTGGCTGTGCTGTAATGGGTACATCCCAGACAGCTGTGGTGAGTACCTCCACACTGGCTGTGATGGGTACCTCCACACCGGCTGTGATGGGTACTCCACACCGGCTGTGATGGGTACCTCCACACCAGCTGTGATGGTTACTCCTCACTGGCTGTGATGGGTCCCTCTACACCAGCTGCAATGGGTACCTCCACACTGGCTGTGATGGGTACCTCCACACTGGCTGTGATGGGTACCTCCACACCAGCTGTGATGTGTACCTCTACACCAGCTGCAATGGGTACCTTCACACTGGCTGTGATGAGTACCTCCACACCAGCTGTGATGTGTACCTCTACACCAGCTGCAATGGGTACCCTCACACCGGCTGTGATGGGTATCTCCACACTGGCTGCGATGGGTACCTCCACACTGGCTGTGATGGGTACCTCCACACTGGCTGTGATGGGTACCTCCACACTGGCTGTGATCGGTACCTCCACACTGGCTGTGATGGGTACCTCCACACTGGCTGCAATGGGTACCTCCACACCAGCTGTGATGGGTACCTCCACACCAGCTGTGATGGGTACCTCCACACCAGCTGTGATGGTTACTCCTCACTGGCTGTGGTGGGGACCTCAACACTGTCTGTGATGGTTACTCCACACTGGCTGTGGTGGGGACCTCAACACTGGCTGTGCTGTAATGGGTACATCCCAGACAGCTGTGGTGAGTACCTCTGCACTGACTATAGTTATAGCAGGCAACTCAATGCCAAATGTGGTGGGCACCTCACAGTGTTCTGGAACTCCAAAATCTATGAGGAAACCAACATGTAATATATACATATTCTGGCCACCTGGGCAGTGTTGACTTCCTTAATTGGCTTGTATTAAATCTAGCAATGTTGCTAGATCCAACTGTAATAGCTAATTCTAACTTCACCACATCTATATTATCATCAATGTCATGATACCATTTTGTGACGATTGCTATTGCACAACGTCATTTTAGGACCATCCTGTTGTCAACTTTTTCGATGACAGCAGTTTTGACGTTGTAGCCAAACTCCACCCTCCAAAAATTATGAACATCGCTGTGGGAGCTGTCTGCACACCAGTTATGGTAGGCACCCCTCCAGGATATGTGGCACTCATGCTCCAAAAGGCATTCATGCTGTAGTGTCTGGCCCCCATGGGGGTAGGGGCTTGCAGATCAGTCACCAATTAGGGGAAGGGAGCAGGAAAACCCAGCTAACTTGCCCACAATGTAGCACTACTTCCTGGATTTTGATATTTTACAGAATATAATTGAATGGCATCTGGTCATCTTTGTAAACGTCAGTTTGTGTTAAAAGGAATCAGTATGAGTGCACCCACTTGAAGTGCTGTGGCAACAATTTACTTTAATTGTTCTGAGTCAGTGTTCCTGAGTGATAGACTGATTCTTAGGCAGTGATGCAGATTAAATGCCTCACGATAAACGCTATAACTCGACAGTCTGTTTACAGAGAATGCCAATGTGAACAAGTTGAGATGAAAGATGTCCATGAAAATACAATTTAAAGGAAAACTTGGGGAAAAAGGCAGTCCCGAATTTGCCATCCAGAATATTATACAGTCCGGAAAACTACCCTCTCCGTTTATCTCTGGGTGGCTTAATGATTTGGGCTGAGGCTAAATATCCCCATGAACAATCCCAAAAACGACCAAACCGCCAAGTTTGCTATGCAAAGAACTACCAAATTTCGGCCATTGTTGATTGACTGGAAGAAGGCCATTAGGAGAAAGGAGTCTGTGACAAATAGTTGTCCAAGCAATTAAAGGAACCTGACTCCTACCTGATATGTCCATATATTAACCTGGGGGATAAGTTCTTTTGATTGCTCAAATGCCCTCTCTCTTACTCCCATCTGTTACTCTGACTCCATGCTCATGTGCTTGGCACAACCTGTGCTCTATGCTACCTGTGTTATGTGCTACCTGTGCTTGATGTGCTCCAGTCTGCTCCAGTCATGGCTTTGTTCAAGTCAATGGTAGCAATTTGGCAGTTCTTCACATAGCAAACATGGTGGTTTGGGCATTTTATAATTGTTCTTGGGGATATTTAGCCTTAGCCAATGATCTGTTGGCAATGACTATACACTTACTGCTTCTGAATAAAATGCTCAAAGCTCAATGGAAAGCACAAAGGAGGGTTTCTGATGTGGCAAAGAGAAGTGAAATTATCCTCTCTGAATTGAATGGATTGAACATATAACTCTCCCCATTTAAAATCTCAAAATATAAATCGAATCTTAGTGATGGGCTTTGCTAGATCAAAGCTCACCATAATCAGAACTTGTTGTGTGGGTTCTCAGTTCATGACTGGTTCAGGGTCTCCATTCAATAGCAAAATTTTAGTTTGGGGGTAAAATAGGAATATTTTCTTCCCTACAAAGTGTGGCCATGGTTAGTCAAGTGAGGTTAATACATACAATGTGTTCTTGAAACCAGCTGCAAGACCATTACAATTATTTTTCACCAAATGAGACTCATTTAGCAAAATATTGTTTTCAGTGTCAGAAAATGGAATTGTCCACGAGACAGCATTGGAGACAGATAAAAGTTTTCAGCATGCATTCTTCCATGAGCAAACATGATTACATTTGCTAATACAGTCCCTAATACAATTTGCTTAGCCCTGTGATTCAGCACAGACTGGTTGCAATTTTCCCAACATTGGTCTACTGACAAATATTTGCAAATATTTCACAGCCATACATGCAAAGTTCACATCTCACAATATACTATGCCAAATTGTCACCAAGTAGCAAAGGCAGGAAGGTGTGTCACAGTCCTTTCTGTCTCATTGCTCTGTCACTACATTGATGCCAGACAAACAGAGGGACATTGTGGGATCTCCAGGTATAACACTGCCACTGAGCTGGCTGGCCAACCAACACCAGGGCATGCAAGTCCTGTGGCATGGCATAGCTGTATTACTAGTTAAGCTCCACCATGGAACTCTTTCTCTGAATGCATATTGACCATTTCAAAGGAAATGTGATGGAACCTGCTAAAATAAACATTAAAAGAACACTCATTGCACTAATGAGTGTTCTCATTGCACAAATTATGACTTGAAATGTCCATATTATGGAAAGTATTAAGTTTCAAAGGCATGCAGATTTAGCCAGACAATGTCAGTGTGAGTTTGGTCAGGTTCAGGGTTCAAACACTGCCCTGTCAAGGTTGTTACTCATCTAGCACATTATCTTCTGACATTAACCACTCCTGTACTAAAAGACAAACCAAATTGCTTGAAAGTTACTGCAAACTATTGCTGTTTGGTAAACATGCCCAAAACTGACAGCAAAATATAAAACAGATGATGAAACTGATGTCAGCAACAGAGAAAAAGCTACCCTCTCCAGTTTGTAATGTCCAAAATCATTCCCATCCAGATCTAAGATTCAAAAAAATAAATTCAACCTATGGTCAGGTCTTGTCACCACACTTTTCATTTCTCATATATATGGAAGAAGACTCACTCAGGATTTGTTCTGGCTTGATATCAAATTATCTGCCCAGTGACTACTTCTTGGGCTGCAATGCACCTGCCCCATTCAATGGTACCATGAAGAACATCCATTGATGAGAAATAGGGCAACTGAATGGTTAATTAAGATAAGTTAGCCACATGTTCTTCCTCAGCAAAGCAAAGAAGTTATGCTAAGTCACGTTAGCTAGGTCAGACTTTTTTAAATCTGGAAAGCCTAAACATTTATTAAACTAAGACAAGCAGGTTTCTGAAAAGGTTTGGCTAAGTTTGGTTAGTTTCAAATTTTGAAGGCCCACTGCTGGAAGACAGTGCCAAGAACCTGAACATAAGGTATTCTCACCTTCACTCTCATTACTGGCCTTTTTAGGATAAAAAAAATAATTAGGTAGAAGCCCCCAAGTATAAATTGGAAGACAAATGCATGGACTGGACTCACTGAAGGTTATATAACAACTTCTTCCTCCACCATTTCTTTGGGAAATCACATAAGTGAGATAAATTAAAATTCAATTAAATTAAAATCATGCCACTTTGTACTGAAATGCCCAATCATACAGACTGCTTCAGTGGTGTAATAATCTTAGGACACCCAACATCAGTATCACATTTCAACATCACGTTTCAGGTGATCCAACACCAGTAGGTTTTAGGCAATCTAATTTCTATAGGTTGGGTTGAGTGAGGTTTTGTTGTAATTTACATTATTCTTCATGATATATTATCCCATCCAGAAACAGTATTATTATGCCCTAAACCTGCTAATCAGACAAATTTCACACCCATAGTTACCAATATAAAGCAAACAAAGGAGTTAGGTTTTGTTAGGTTAAGTTAGGTTAAATTTTCCTAAGTTGGAAAATTCTGATTTTTTTTAAGAGTTGGAGGGGAATTAAAAATAAATTGTCTTTCTTAAAAATGGCAGGGATAGGCTGGGAAATGTTTGTTTAATTTATAAAATTATAAAATGGAAATTGTTTAATCTCATTTTTTTCCAAGTTGAAACATATTAAAAGGGAGCCTGGGCTAGGTTGGGTCAGGCTGTTACATTTTGTCTTTATTTAAGAGCGTTTCATGCAAAATTGCCAAACTCCCAGCCATTTTTTCATGCTTTGTTGCCTGTCAATTGAAAATTCAACATTTTCAAAGGAAACATTGGCAACATTGCCTTAATCATGTTCATAAATTTTGCACTGGATGCAAATTCAACTAATTCATCAAAGACTGTAAATCACAAACTTAACAAATTGCTTACATCTAAGTGTTCATGTTCAAAATAAATGCATATCAATTAATTTAAATTACATCACTTAACACCAGAAAAACTTATTTGTTTTACCAGAAATTGGTCTAGTGGCTTCATTTATATATATCCCTGATTATGTTGGAATTTTGAAGTACAATCCACTTCACTGTGCATGTAAATTACACATGACTGGAGATAACAGGAAGGTCTTGGAGGTCTGGACCCAATGGTTTGGTATCCTGCCAATATCAATTTGACATTTGCCATATTAAATTTGGAAATGTTTGGAACACAAGGACATGGAACAATCTGGTTTGGTGAGAGAGGTCCCCAGACTAGATAGACATTGGTACTACAAAATATATGGAAAAAAAACTAGTAGATTTTCACGATTGATGTTTTACAACTTGCTGCACATTTTATGTTCCATCCTCCCTTGCTCAGTGATAAGCAAGCAGTGCCATTGGGAGGCATGATTATATTTCAACATAATATATTTTACTTTCAAGTCAAATAAACCTATTCAAAATGCATGGAATAATACCTTTAACCTCAGCCTGCCCCCACCAAATGCATCAGTTGCCATGTCAGTTGTATCTCAGATCATGCTTATAAATGGGAAACTATGCTAGTAACAGGTGTGCCTGACAGTGAATTCACAGCTATCGTTCAGGTGTGACACTGAAGATTAGCCATGTTAACACTCAAATCTCTGCACATTGTTGTATGAATATACTGAATAATTAACCATGATAATATACTAATCAAACTTGAAGAGTAACTTTACTTCTCTATATTCAGAATATAGTGATCTCTATATATCTATTCAATCTCTGTATTAAATCTCTATATTCTCTATTTCGTTAGTTATTTGAGTTTTAGGGCACCTCAACCAAAATTATATTCTCTATTTCAGAAATCTTGGCTGACAACATATTAGCAGATATAGTGACTACTCTAAGCATACAAATTCTGCTTAAGGCACTCTTTCCAGTTCCTGTGTCTTGCCCTGTCTATCTGATAACCATATTTTTATTTAATCTAGGGGACTGGCGTACCTGCAGATACGGGCTCCTCGATCTGGCACGGAACTCATCTCTGGGTGAGTGATGCTTGAGTATATGGGGAGCCAACCAGGTGAGAGAACACAATATGGTATAGTTTATTTATAACTCAGGATGTAACACTGAGTAGAGAATTTCAGTGTCTTCTTTCTCTTCTGAAACATGTTCCCTTTATAGGCATGCTGAACCCAGATGGACCCATGTGTATGTTATTTAGCCTTCAAATTTGATGACTGTGTCCTTCTGCTTAGTTTGTTTTTAATATATCTATATTATGGTTGGATACAGTGAGGTGAGATGATGTGAGGTTGTGCTAGATGAGATTAGGTTGGATAAGATTAAGCTTATGTTAGATTCTTTTAAGCAGATCCCAACAATAATATGGTTGGAAAATTCGGTCAACACTAAATCTGTGGCGTTGAACAATCACGAAATATGACGTAACAGGTGCGGAGACACACTGAATACCTGTGTACGTTTACAGCTTGGTCTATTAACACGATTCCACCACAACAACAATCAATGTGTGGCGAATCAGACGCTTTATAAACATTACAATTAAAAGCCAATGTCGGTTACCTGTGTATTATATGCACTCCAATCACAGCTTGAAATATATATATGGATCTTCAGTTATAATCAGCTATATCAAATCCAGAAATATTCCCATCTCCCCACTAAAACGTCTCCGCAGTACAGCACATCACCCATACCCTCCCACCATTGTTATCACAGCTCAAATTGAGAAGCAGATAACATGCATTTTTGGATTAGAACCACCCTCGGGTAAGGTAATACATGAATGACTTTGTAATACACATGAAATTCTACTTTTTGCTTGCCGTGTTTCTTCATTTATTGATTGATTATAAATGAGACATCAAATGCTCAGCATGAAATCAATATTAAATGCACGGATTGTGACCAGTATTTGTCTGCTCTATAGAAATGATGCTAGCAATTAAATGAGTTTCACTACGCGATATTGATCCGGAGGTACACACAGAGGCGCAGCCAGGGAGGGTAGAGGGGCGAGGCCCTAACTCCCTTAGCAAAACATTTACACTAGATGAAATAAGAAGTGTTAGGATTTACATCACAGCAAACCAGAAGTGTTCGGCACTTCGCGACATGAAATCATTATTCATATTTTTTGGTCGAATCACATCAAGAAAATCCTGGCTGCGCTCCTGGCTAAACACATCCTCCGATCATGGATCCTGGTCCCTATAATTGTAATTCATAGAAAAAAGCAGCTAATGCTATTCACCATTCACATGGTGTTCGATCCAGTTTGATGCAATACATCAAACTGGAGTTAACAAAAGTGGGTCATCTCTTCCGCACTTCCGAGCATGCATTTTTTAAATCATTCTCACGTGGGTGCTTAACCCTCCCTGCCATTCCGGGCCTTATCCTCACAACCCATCACGGGGTGTGAGGGGGTCATTATTGTGCAGGGGTGGGGGTGGGGGAGTTGATTACATACCCCAATGATCTCCAAACAAAGCGTTGCACGAAAACGAAAGAGGTGTCATCAGAAAGCGCTCGACGAGTAGGGCCAAAAACCACCCAAAATGTTCATCCCCTCAAAAAGTGACGTTACCAGGGGGCGAGGGTTATGTTGCCACGACTGACGTCATGCTTTTTTGCTCTGGGGATTTCATTTTGTGGACAATTTTTTTAAACAAAACTTTTTGGAATCAGAAAAGTAAGGCAAAATCGGTCATGGTCCTAAAATGTTTGCCCACCAAAAAAAAAATGTTTATTGTTGCAAATTTGCTAATTTTTGAGTGTATCATTTTTGATTACAAGAAATCTTTCTAATGGATAGAGCGCACCGAGAAACGTTGCTTTAAATACACTAAGCAAAAGTGCCTACCTTAGCAATAATTTTCGATTTTAGCCTTAGTGGACAAATATGCAAAACAAATAAGTCATGAAAAACACAAAAAGAATATAAAATTCCTCTAGTGCACTTTATTACGTCCCTAAGGATACACGAACTCTCAAAGATTCATTGCAATATTTTTACCCCTTTAAAGCGTGACGACTGGCTGACCTTTTCTTGGAGGTGACCGAACTTGACCTTGACTAACTCGATGACTGCAGATGACCAGACCTCAAAATCTTAACACTTGTCAAATTGATGGGGGAAAAGGTATGCAAAATTTCGGCACGCTACCGAGCGCCGTTTTTCACTATCCATCCGCATCCGCGGAAAATCTTAATTGGGGGGGGGGGGACTCCCCCGAGACGGCGCGGGTTAAGAACGCTGGTGCACCAGCGGTCTTATAGCCAGCGGCGCAGTCCGGATTTTCCTATGGGGAGCCGACCGAGAATATATGTGATGAAACGGAGACATCTTCCCGTGTGCGAAGCGCGCGGGAAAATTTAAGGTTTTGCGCGGTGAAAATATCAAAATTTCTCGTTTCATCTAGTGCATTTTTGTTTGTCAAGGGGAAGTGAGGCAGGGACTTCCCTTGGCTGCGCCTCTGGTTACAAGGGCGCCCTTGGAACATCTTTGAAGCGCCTTTAGAAAATCCGGAGTACTTTTTTTGGCGCCACAAAGACGTTCTAAAGGCGCCATCCAGAAGTCATAAAGACGCCCATAAGATGTCCCACAGGCAGTAGTGCAGCCAAGATTTTCCTAGAGGGGGGGGGGGGGGTGACCGAAAACAAAATTTGATGAAACAGAGAAACCTTCCTGCGCGCGAATCTCGCCGAAAATGTATGACTGCGTGGTGAAAACCTCAAAATTTGTCATTTGATCTAGGGTATTTGTGGATGCTAAAGGGGAGGGGGTGGGGGTGGGGGTGGGGAGCCCCATTGGCTACACCTCTGCCCACAGAGATGTACATGCAAGCCAATAGTGGTTGGGTCGGTCTGATATATAGATCCACCATGTGATGAGGGGTGCCATCTCATTTCTAACAAGATAAGAACAATTTTTTTTTAACAAGAAGACGGCGAACAGCGAATTCAGAACCGGAATGTGGTCGATTGGACGAATGACTTGACCTGCCGTCGGACGGTGGCAATGTCGGAGTCGCGAGTTGGGATCCACGTGTCTTCTAGACGGTGGACACGCAACACCCGGCCTCAGACAAACGGTGCTTTGCTGCTAATATGGCTTAATAAACAATCCTCATGAACGTTCGACCGGATAAGAGACAAATTTTATATTTTAAAAAGTGTTCACGCCACTGTGCTTTAGAGGCTAACGGGATAAATCACTACATTTGTGTTGTTGTGGGCCTTGGGCGTGGGAGTTTGCTGTTTGTTTGGCGCTGCGAAGAATTCCCGAATCTGATATAATTTTTTGTTCAATCAAAGTATTGCTTTGCTCATCAGAATCGTCTGCTCCCTGTCCAAACATAAAGGGCTACCTAGCTACACCGAAAGCTCAGATGCGTTACTTATTGTAAGCGAACACGAAGCCGGAGCCAGTCCACTCCCGTGTACCACGGTACCACAGTACCACGGTATACGGTACAAACGTTCACCTGAGCGGCGCGATACCACCCGACTGTCACGCCTTTCAAACCCGAACAACGCTTTGGCCACAGCGTTTCAGATATTAATTCCTTCACTCAGAACAATAATTATTTAATTGAGACAATTATTACAGAGTGGATTGAGATGAGCAATGCACATAGGAAGTAATTTCGCATGGAGCCACGTTTTTACTTCAAACTGAAAACATGAACAAATGAAAACATGCGTGTAATATAGGCATTTAAAATACAGAAACAAAACACCCGCAAGCCGAATGAACATGATTCGTTCTTCGATTTCCACCTCAAGGGAAGTGCAGCGAGATGTTAATTCTGCTAGAAATTCTGGCATTTTGTGATTAGCCATGACCCCTTTGGTCATCGCTCGGGTGCGCCACGTAAATTAAATAAGAGGCGAGACCTTCCCTCTTTTCATCTGAGGAGCGGTCTCCACCGGTAGATCTTTGCTGATGCTCTTTGATGATGACTGCCTACTAGCTTTCGCTTCAATGGTTTGCTATCATTGATTATCTTACATAATACAGAAGATAAAGGACATACTTGCCATCAGGCGGATGTCTGTTTCTAACCTAATAAGTTGATCTATGGTGCTGCGTCCTCGCCGAAAAGCACATTGAAAGGTAGATAGAAGTGAATTTGTTTCCAGGTGCCAGGTCAGTCTTTTAATAACTATTCGTTCAAAAAGTTTTCCTAAACAACTGGTGAGTGCAATGGGTCGAAAATTACTTGGGTTACTATGGCCTTTGCCGTGTTTTGGAGTTGGGATGATGATAGCTTTTTTCCATGCTTCAGGAAAGATATGATTTGACCATAATGAATTGAATGTGTCTAAGATGCATTGTTTGGTGTGGTCAGATAGATGTCGAAAGAAGGAATAATGTAATTTGTCAGGCCCTACTGAAGTGCTACCGGCGGAGGAAATGGCATTCTCTAGTTCAGAAAGATGAAAAGAATCATTGTAGTACTCGGTATTGTCGGAATCGAAGAGGTCGAGATTGGTGTGAAAAGTGTGTTGTGCATTTTGTAAGAAATTAGGTCGGTAGTTCTCATCGGAGCTATTATGGGCTATGGTATCAGCTGTGGTATTTACTATGGTTTGTGGGTCTGTAATGGTGAGATGGTGGATTTTGAGACATTTGGGTACAGATCCCTCAGACATTTGGGTACAGTGTAGGCCTATGCGTGGAGCAAATGAGAGCGACGCAACGAGAACACAAGACTGGCGAGAGCACATTTAATCCGACCAACACGAGAGGAGACCCCTAACAAGGGGAAAAGGTCGACGGGAACACAGTCGACGAGAGCATAAAGATACCCATGAGACATGAGAAGGACACCCCCACCATTATGAAATCGGCAAGAACATTAGGAGACCTACGAGAGCAGGAGCCGTGCAGGGCTGGATTTGTGCTTTTTATTCCTGGATGTGGAGAGGGCAATTTTGGGTGATCAAATATGGAGAAGATTGATTTTCTTCAAACGTGTGACATAAAAATATCAGTTCGCATCTTCCAGTGAATTTTCAGCACTTGATCACTGAGCCGGTTAGTGTCAAACACCACCACTCAACCTTCAAGTGTTAAACATTAAGAGTATAATTTTATGGGGAGGACATTGCTCTGCATGCATGCATCCAGGAACAGCCCGTTTCTTTTAAACCCTGGACGGGAGGACGCCCCAAATAAGGATATCGATAGTGGCACAACAAACACAAATCGTACGTAATTATACCAAGCATTTTACTCCGAGTACTGTGCAACTAACTTGGTTTTGAAAGAAGCCAGCGATTGAAAATTTGCGACGGTTGAAATCAACCAATTTCAATGGTGAACTATTCGCAAACTGGATTGCTGCTGCGTTGGCATTGTCTTGCAATTGTATGCTTTTCACCATGCTCTGTCCGTAATCTTTTGTTCGTAATCTTTCTCATACTAACTTTAGCCCAACAAGCTTTTGCTCTGTAATTAATAGAGGCACTGTGGCCCTTGCGTCCGACAGTAGCGCCGCAGCGGCCAACATTTGCAGTGCCATTAAAGATGGCGCTGCAGTTGTGAACACATCCACCGACAAGAGAGCCAGAATCACCCTGCAAGCTCGAGATTCTGCAGCGCCTATTGCGAATCTTTATGGATAAAACTGGTGGTAAATTTGCTTGGAGGTTTCCGTAACTATTGGGGAATAGAGGTCGTCCAAAAATTTAATGTTCCTCCAAATGCTTTCACATTTGATAATAGTTATCCATGTTTGAGAACTCTATGGCTCATTAATTAATGCTCAATTGCTCATTAGTGCCAGGACGAAGGAAAGTTCCACTGCAGTTATATACTGCAGCGAACATCCCCCAACGGATGGAGTATTCAGTACTATTTGAGCGCACATCGCCAGAGCCCACTGATTACTCCGCCGCGCCAGTTTTGGCCTGACTGACTGCTGTTTATTGCAGTTTATTTTTCATTTTCGAGGGGTGACACCCGTCGCCCCTTCCGCTTTTCTTTTCTCGGGGTGACACCCGTCACCCCGCACGGATTCAATCGTCGTCGTATATTCGTTGTCCGTTGTCTGTGTGTCCTCCGTCTATATATAAATCGTATTAGGTAGGGTTTTTTTCCCGCGATGGGGAAAAAAACGAAAAAAGGATACGGACCCCAGCTCGCCACCGGACTCCGAGACGGAATTTCCGCCGCTGACCACACCTGACGACAATCGCACGACCCCGGACTCTGCACATGATGTCCCACCTCTCGATACCACCGTTGATGACTCGCGCCGGACAATTCCTTTGGACGACGCCATGGAAGCCCTTTGTCCCTCACCGAACCCCGCTCATACCAAGACCTCGCCTCGCAATTCCGACCAGACCATCACTCTCCACGCCACAGACCCACGCCCTAACCAGACCACGCCATCCCAACCTGATCCCATCGAACCCTACCTCAACAGTGCTGGCTCTTTCATAGTAGTCAAGCCTGTCGAGGAATCCGTTTCCTTCCGCCGTATTAACGTTTTCTGGCCGACCAAACAACTCCTCTCCATCTGCTCCTTAGCCAATCCTGATATCGAAGCCCCTGCCAACGGAACCCTTGTCATCAAAACCCAAACCCGAGCCCAGACCAAAGCCCTCCTCCGTACCACCACATTTTGTTGTAAATCCGTCACCATTACCCTACATTCCAACCGCAACACCACCAAGGGCACCGTCTTCGCGCCGGAGCTCCGCTTCATGACTGAGGCGGATATCCAGACGGAGCTCAGGCCGGAGGGGGTGACCCACGTCCACCGCATTACCTCATTTAAAGACGGCCAGAAACGCGATACAAGCCTCCTTGTCCTTACCTTCAACTCTACAACTCTTCCCAAGACCCTCCTCGCCGGCTACATCCGATTCCAAGTCCGCGTATTTATTCCAAATCCTCTCCGCTGTTTTAATTGCCAGCGCTTCGGCCATGGCAGTAAAACTTGTCGCCAGTCCGCCCGGTGCCCCAAGTGCGGAGAAACACCCCATCCTGATTCCACCTGCTCCAAGCCTGCCCACTGCCTCAGCTGTAACACATCCGATCACCTCACCACTTCCAACCAATGTCCAGTCTGGCGACGGGAAAAAGAGGTTTGCGCCGTCAAGGCCACGACCGGAGTCTCCTACCCGCAGGCCCGGCGGACCGTCGAGGCCACCTCCCCGACCACCAAAACTTACGCCCAGGCGGCCACCGTTGCTCCTCCCACACGTCGCGTCAACACAACTTCTACCTCGATCCAAACTGACATGATTCCCGGATTAGCTACACTAAAAAACTTGCACCACTCACCACACCTACACAAACCACCATGGCTCAAAACACACAAACCATTCCGACCAAACACACGTCAACAAATTCCGCAAGGAATTCCAGACCCCGCAGCCATTCGGCTGCCGGGGAAACGCGAGCCACTTCGGTGGCGCACCGACCGAACCCGGGGCGCCCGGTGCAAGCCGGCGACCACGTGACCCGACCGATTCCCAACCGGCGGGCATCCCCCGCGGCAGTGGCCGGCCGGCGTGATCCTGCCAAGGTCACCGGTCGGCCGGACGGTTCAGGCGGATCAACCGCCGCCGGACGCAACCAACACACATGCCTGCCCGGGCTGCAATCATGGCTGCGCCAGGCACCGAAAGGTGCCGACAAATATTAATTTTCAATGTCCATATTTCTACAATGGAACTGCCGTAGTTTGATTTCCAAATGGGCAGAAATGAAAGCCTTTTTAGCATCTTAACTCCGATTCTCATCGCACTCCAAGAAACATGGTTTTTGCCTACAGACACATATAACTTCAATCTTTCTAATTACTCACTGTACCGTCACGATGAGGTCCGTGGACCACATCGCAGTGGCGGTGCAGCACTGTACATCAACGATGATTTTGCACATACACAAATTACACTTAATCCATCCTTACAAGCCGTAGCTTGTACATTACGTTTCCATGGGAGGAATATAGACGTATGTTCTATTTATATTCCACCACACACAGACAACACAAATATTTTGACAGAATTAGAAAACCTTATAGCACATTTCAAGAAACCGTTCATCTTACTCGGCGATTTCAACGCTCATAGTCCAGCGTGGGATTAAAAATGTACACACCCAGACACTCGCGGACGCATTATGCAACACATGTTAGACCAACACAATTTAGTAATACTTAACACTGGAGAGCCAACTTTTTTCCACCTCGGACACAACACAGAAACTGCAATAGATTTGACAATTTGCTCTCCAACTTTGGCCAACGATTTCGATTGGACCATAGACACAGACATTCATGACAGCGATCATTACCCCATCAAATTAATACCAACTTTTTCAACTGCTACTGATAGCACACCCAATTTTATCCCACGCTGGAAAATTTCAAAGGCCGATTGGACAACATTTCAGGAACTTTCTTATATTCAATACAACCCCAACATTTCTCCCGTCGAAAACATCAACTCAATTACAGACAAACTTTTCGAAGCAGCATCCACCACAATTCCACTCACGAAACCTTTCACAAAACGAAACCCAGTACCTTGGTGGTGTCTATAAATTTCACAAGCAATTGCGGTTAGAAAAAGAGCATTTGGGAAGTATTTACGACATCCCGATCAAGAAAATTTAACCACCCGTAACCGTGAACGTGCGAGAACCCGCCGCATCATTCGCGATGCTAAACGCCGTTCATGGTCCGCATATTCACAGCAGCTCACTTTTCAAACACCTTTAAGTAAGATATGGCAAGTAATCCGACGTTCGTCCGGACGCTCCCCATTTAAATCTCTACCGGCCCTCAAAATCCACCATCTCACCATTACAGACCCACAAACCATAGTAAATACCATAGCTGATACCATAGCCCATAATAGCTCCGATGAGAACTACCGACCTAATTTCTTACAAAATGCACAACACACTTTTCACACCAATCTCGACCTCTTCGATTCCGACAATACCGAGTACTACAATGATTCTTTTCATCTTTCTGAACTAGAGAATGCCATTTCCTCCGCCGGTAGCACTTCAGTAGGGCCTGACAAATTACATTATTCCTTCTTTCGACATCTATCTGACCACACCAAACAATGCATCTTAGACACATTTAATTCATTATGGTCAAATCATATCTTTCCTGAAGCATGGAAAAAAGCTATCATCATCCCAACTCCAAAACCCGGCAAAGACCATAGTAACCCAAGTAATTTTCGACCCATTGCACTCACCAGTTGTTTAGGAAAACTTTTTGAACGAATAGTTATTAAAAGACTGACCTGGCACCTGGAAACAAATTCACTTCTATCTACCTTTCAATGTGCTTTTCGGCGAGGACGCAGCACCATAGATCAACTTATTAGGTTAGAAACAGACATCCGCCTAGGCTACAAAAAACATGAACACACAGTCGCAGTATTTTTAGACATAAGCAAAGATTACGATATGGTTTTCAAACCCGCATTACTTTTCAAAATTCAGCAACTCGGTATAAAAGGACACTTAGCTCATTATTTAGTAGGTTTTTTATCCAATGCCCGCCCATTCCACATCAGGTGCCGGTCAGCCATCTCCGATCCACATATTCTTCAGAATGAACTAGCACAGGGAAGCTGCATTTCACCATGTTTTATTCAACCTCATCATTGACGATCTTTTCACCGACATGCCTATTAATGTAACATACTCCTTGTTTGCCGATGACAGCGCAATTTGGTGTTCCGGAAAAAATTACGAGCATTGTTTATTTGACCTACAAAACGCACTAGACAAGATACATCAATGGTCCCTAAAGTATGGTTTAATTTTTTCGGCCCCAAAATCTGCATCACTGATATTTAGTAAATCAACACCTTGCCCAAATCCAGATACACCACTTCACCTCGGAAACAATGATACACCTTTTGTAACTTCGTTTAAATTTCTTGGTATTATTTTTTGACCGTAGGCTATCAATGCATAAACACATCAAACACATCCAGCACAAATGTTTTCACCGACTTAATTTATTTCGATGCATCACTTCTTCATCACTTGGAGCCGACCGTCATACACTTCTACTACTTTACAAATCTTCAGTTCTACCCATAATTGACTATGGATCTGTAGTATATACCGGTGCTAGCACACCCTCCTTACACATTTTAGACACCATTCAAAATAAATTTATCCGTATCGCAATCGGTGCAATGACAACTTCACCCATCATTTCTTTAGAAGCAGAATCAGGAAGCAGAAGCAGAAGCAGAATCCTTAGAACCACTAGATCTCCGTAGAATGCAGCGAACTCTTAGGTACGCCTCCAAAATTCAATTTCACGCAAACCACCCTACACACGCGTCATTACAAATTCTCCCAAATTTACATCATGATTATTTAGGTCCAGCCGAAAAACGAACTGGTCTCACTATAGCTTCTCGAGTCAAAACATTTTCTGAACAACTTCATTTCACTATTCCACGCATTACTTCTCTTTCTCCACCAACTACACCACCGTGGCAGATAGCCGAACGACACATTTTTTATTTAACTACGACTCCAAAATCACAACTTTGTCCAGAATATGCGAAACAAAAATTGTACAAATTTCGGTCTCGTTATTCTCATGTTCCTTTTGTTTTTACTGACGGTTCGAAAGACGCCAACTTTACAGGAAATGCCATAGTTTCGGGAACATACAAAAAAACAACATCGACTATCAGACGGAACATCACTTTTCATCGCCGAATTACATGCTATCCTCATTGCCCTCCGTTACATTCGCAATCGTTTTCTCTGTCACCCCATGCGCAGCGTCGTCATTTGTTCGGACTCTAAATCTGTTTTACAATCTCTTTCGTCACTTTCCTTTTCACATCATTGCCATATCTCTATTTATGAAACATTAGGAACACTTCATCTGATGGGCGTGAAGGTCCGTTTCCTGTGGGTGCCCAGTCACTGCGGCATCCCAGGAAACGAAGAAGCCGACACATTAGCAAAAGCTTCATTACACCTCCAACACATCACAGAAATTCCACCACATTTTGAAGGTATTAAATCATCAATACAACAGAGCTTTCGACATTTATGGACACAAAATTGGACACGAAACACAAACCATACACAATTACATATCATCAAACCTATCGTCGATATCTGGACCACATCATATAAAAAAACCGACACGAAGAAAAAGTCTTATCACGTTTATGCATCGGCCATACTTTTCTTACACATCGATATATCTACACGGCTTCACCCAGACCTTCATGCCCATCATGTAACACTCATATTACAGTCCCACATATATTACTATACTGCCCGCAATACCATGGCCCTAGAAAACAACTTATCGATTACTGCCACACACACAACATTCCATTCTCTTTGCCCTCATTGTTGGGGGACGACCACCCATCTCTTATCCAGCTACTTTTCTTTTGTCTACAAGAAACCAAATTGTTCCAGGAATTATAGGCTGACTTTTTCGATTTAATACCTTATTCAATTTTATCAACGGCGCGAAATGGCCTGAGGAGGCCGAAGCGCCTAATGCAACAAAACGGAAACGGAATCCCCAATGCGCTGTGCTGAAGCGGAGCTGCCTTGCTGCGACATGCTGAAGCGGAACTCCTCTGCCGTGCCGTGCCGAAACGAAACTGCTTCGCTATACTGTGCCGAAACAACGCTCTCCTGCTGTGCTGCGTTGAACTAATAATATTCTGCTCTGCCATGCCGAGGCGACACCCTCTGCTGTACCAGCTGTGATCTAGCCAGCTTTGAGCTGAAGACGAAGCGCGAAGTTAGTGACGTCACCCAACAACATCTATCCATCACAGAAACTGCTTCGACGTGCTGCCACCATTCCGTCGGCGGGCGTGCGCTTTTTGTGGCGGGGTGGCGGTTTTTGTGAAGCGCGCCACCGACAGTCCATCTGCAGGTGGCGGCAACATTTCCGGACGCCGAACGATCGGATCCACAGGTCCATTTCAAAAGGAGAAGTTAAATTTTCATTGCGGATAAAAAAAGAAGAAGAAAACGGTGCGAGGAATGCTGTATCGACTCTTGACATCGACATAGAAAACGCAATGCTGGAGCGTGAACATGAGCATTGCGCTCGGGCTTGTATGCGAACAGTTCAGTACAAACGCGGAGGGAAATGCTTGGTCATGGCGGGTGTAAAATAGATGAGTGTGGGATGAAGGTGCCCCACCAGTTCAATCACAGCCCTGGGTGATTCAGTTCAACCCGGTTTCACTTTTCACCGACGGTTCCGCGTAAGGGTGTCGCTTAATGAAAATGATTGGGGTGGCTCAGATGCTCGAAGATATATGGCACAATGCATGTGCGCGCGGCGATAGAAAATGCGCACTGAGCACAGACGCTGAAAATGTCAGTGCATATATAAATATTTTGATGACATTTTGGAAATCTCAATATGAAAAAATAAGATTTGGCTCTCAGCGAAAACATAATATGATGAAATGTTCATATTAATATACTGTAGTATACCTTGAAACGATGCGAGAGTTGTCCGCCGACGGAAATGCCGCCAAGAAACTCTCTCTTTGAACACAAATTAGGATCACGTCATAAGGAATATTTGGATACAAATTTGTAAAAATCAGAATTAAGAAAGCACATCTGAATCTGAGCGCAGACATTGGAACACAATACGCTGTAGCAAAAACGTTAGTGCGGATTAAAAAGCGTGAGGATCGAGCCGGTCCGGGCGGGGAGTGAGGATCGAGCCGAGCCGGGCGGGGAGTGAGGATCGAACCGAGCCGGGCGGGGCGTGAGGATCGAGCCGGGCCGGGGGGCGTGAGGATCGAGCCGGGCCGGGCCACTCAGGTGAGCCTATAACTACATGCAGGGGAGTAGACCCGCTCGGCTGGGCCGCTCAGGTGAACATTTGTGAACCACATGCACCAGCTGGGGATTCGCCCTCTCTCGTAGCCAGTATAAGGCACTACGAGGGGTGCTGGACGAAAAAGGGCAATAGGCTTTCCACTGCCCGTACATTGCCGACATACTGCCTATTGCCCGTCTATTGCCGATAGACTGCCTATTACCCGTACATTGCGTTTGCCCCTCTATTGCTGATGGACTGCCTGTTGCCCGTACATTGCCGATAGACTCCCTATTCATTGCCGTATGGTTCTCACAAAGTTCTCGTGCTGCGCTGACCACTCCCTTGTTCAACTGACCGCGGCCTCCCTGACCCGCCGCATGAAGATAGGCGATACTTGGATGGTGCACGGTTTAGGACGGAAGGCCGACGCGTTTCAGGAGTTTCCAACTACGCTTGTCGAGCACGACGACGATAGTGCTTCCATTTGGTGCAACACTCTGATGCATATTACACAGGCTGTTGGCTCAATTTCAAAACAGACTTCTCGGACGACATAATCGCTCAAGGAACCACCGAGGCTCAGCCGAGCACTACACACCAGCTCAAAAGCTGTTCATTTCCACGCCACACACTTCACGTGTGAAAGGTTCCTCTGCCAAAATAGGATGGCATTATTGGTCGAAGCCGGCCTCCAGAGCTGCGGTTCCACTTGAAAAGCAATACGTGGTGACGGACATTTGTCTCGGGATCAGCGGAGCTTTGAACCTAATCCAGTTCTACCTAGCGATATCCATTTTACAGATCTACTGTCGGACGGTGAGCCGCAGTTCGCGGGAGGCTTGTGTTATCTGCATGCGCTGGCAGGAACTGCGGCGCGATATATATATATATATCCGGCGAACAGCCTGAGGGCGAGGGGAGACTGCGGTCACGGGCACAGGACAGCCTGAGGGCGAGGGGCGGCCGCGGTCACAGATACTGAACAGCCTCAGGGCGAGGGGCTACTGTGGTCACGGGCACGGGAGAGACTGAGGGCGAGGGACGACCGCGGTCACGGGCACGGGACAGCCTGAGGGCGAGGGGCGACTGCGGTCACGGGCACGGGACAGCCTGAGGGCGAGGGGCGACCGCGGTCACGGGCACGGGACAGCCTGAGGGCGAGGGGCGACCGCGGTCACGGGCACGGGACAGCCTGAGGGCGAGGGGCGACCGCGGTCACGGAGGTCACGGGCACAGCCTGAGGGCGAGGGGAGACTGCGGTCACGGGGACAGCTAGGGCGAGGCGACCGCGGTCACGGGCACGGGACAGCCTGAGGAGGGCGACCGCGGTCACGGGCACTGGACAGCCTGGGGGCGAGGGGCGGCCGCGGCCACGGGCACGGGACAGCCTGAGGGCGAGGGACGATCACGGTCACGGGCACTGGACAGCCTGAGGGCGAGGGGCGACCGCGGTCACGGGCACTGGACAGCCTGAGGGTGAGGGGCGATCGCGGTCACGGGCACGGGACAGCCTGAGGGCGAGGGACGACCACGGTCACGGGCACTGGACAGCCTGGGGGCGAGGGACGACCGCGGTCACGGGCACGAGATTCAGCATGTGGTGGACACTCCCCGGTGCTCGAAATGCATGTACTGGAAGCGCTCACTTGCGACTGGGTTTGCCAGTGAACTCTGAAATTTGGGAAAAAAGAGCCCCTTCTGGGGATAGTTACTGAGTCATATCAAGTATCTAAGTGCTTCCTCCCAAATTGTGTGAATACATATGTGTGAATACATCTCGAGTCTGAGTTGATGCATTGGCGTGCACAACCGCGGCACCATTTTATACGACGATAAGACACGATTCCCAGCAATTTACTTTATTTGGTATCCTTCAATACAAGCTTCATGTGAACTCAGGTGACATAGCGTAATTTACACCAACTCTGCTGGTAATATTCCGCTCATGATGATGGCTATGCAGCATATTCAAAAGGTCTGTAGGTGCCCTCAGCATGATTAAGGTACGCAAGCGTTCTTTTGAGTTCCCATGTAAATATTACGCACATTAGATGATGGCTATTGTAATGGCACAATCATGCTAAATTCAGGATCTGCCTTGCACTATTTTCAGCGGATATGAGTCGGCTCGCAATCAACTAGTTTCGCAATTTCTTGAATGGTGGAATGTACTTTTATTAAGTTGTTCTCACATTTCATTTTTATTAAATGTACATCAGAGTAAAAGTTTCTGAGAAAATATGCAAACAGATCAAAGCCAAAGGTCATTTGTAAGGCAGTCTGCACTGCGTCAGTCCTCATCAGACAGGCAGTCTGCATTGTGGCAGGCTTCATCAGACAGGCAGTCTGCACTGTGGCAGGCCTCGTCAGGCAGGCAGTCTGCACTGTGGCAGGCCTCGTCAGACAGGCATTCTGCACTGTGGCAGGCCTCGTCAGGCAGGCAGTCTGCACTGTGGCAGGCCTCGTCAGGCAGGCAGTCTGCACTGTGGCAGGCCTCGTCAGGCAGGCAGTCTGCACTGTGGCAGGCCTCGTCAGGCAGGCAGTCTGCACTGTGGCAGGCCTCGTCAGGCAGGCAGTCTGCACTGTGGCAGGCCTCGTCAGGCAGGCAGCATAGGGCACTGTGGCAGGCCTCATCAGGCAGGCGTCTGCACTGTGGCAGGCCTCGTCAGGCAGGCAATCTGCACTGTGGCAGGCCTCGTCATGCAGGCAGTTCGACTGCACAGAGGCAGGCCTCGGCGGTCCACGGCTCCTCTTGCAGGCCTCGTCACGCTCTGCACTGTTGCGGGCATCTCGGAGAATCCGGACCGCCGCAGAGGCAGGGCGGAGCGCGCTGCGTTCGGCAAGTCTGCACTGTGGCGGACTCGTCAGACAGCCGAGTCTGCACTGTGGCAGAATGCCTGCGTTCAGGCAGGCAGTCTGCACTGTGGCAGGCCTCGTCAGGCAGGCAGTCTGCAATGTGGCAGGCCTCGTCAGGCAGGCAGCATAGGGCCTGGCCTCATCATACTTAGCCCGCGGCCAATACGCACCAGATTCGGATGCGGAGTTCGACTCCACAGAGGAGCCGGCGGTCCACGGCTCGTCGCAGGTCGCGTTGTGTTCGGGTATCTCGGAGTATCCGGACCGCCGAGAGGCAGGGCAGAGCGCGCTGTGTTCGGGTATCTCTGAGTATCCAGACCGCCGAGAGGCAGGGCGGGGCGCGCTGTGTTCGGGTATCTCTGAGTATCCAGACCGCCGAGAGGCAGGGTGGGGCGCGCTGTGTTCGGGTATCTCGGAGTATCCGGACTGCCGAGAGGCAGGGCGGGGCGCGCTGGTGCTGCCGGCAATAAGCCAGCGCAGCGACAGCGTCACCACGCCGCCGGCCGGAGCGGAAACGCTTCGACTGGGACGTCACGAGAGCTGGCTTATTGTGTTCGCAATCAGCTGCCAAGCCGGGCTCCGCCTCAGTCGTGACTGAGAGGCGGTGTTATCGTCTCGCTCTGGCAACAACCAGCCGGATGCGGCACAATGTAAGCTGGTGCGCGCATGGCTGAACCTGAACCCATTCGGGCCATTGAGGCGCGCGATGAACACATGCGGGTATCGCGGGTATGCCTTTCAGTCGAAATATACGGCCGTCTCGAAGTGCGACCGAGCCGAGTCGAGCTCAGTCTTCCGGCCGGCGCCTGCTTTTAGGCTCTCGCATACACCTCTGCCCAACCAGATTCAGACAGAGTGTGGGGGGGGGGGGGTAAAATTTATACCTAGCTATTGTTTGTTTCCCAGGCTAGATAGAGAGCTGCGGTAAACGGCATGAAGTAGCTTCATCTTGTAAAATTTAGAGGTATTTTGAACATTCTTTCTGCCCGTTTGACTTGACCTTGCAGATCAGGTCAAGCTGGCAAATATAGAGGTGTAGTCGGTCGCCCGATCTTCATCATATATGATGAAGATCGGGCGACCGACTGACCGAAGTATGTTTTTGGATGCTGGTCGTGAAGCAAACGCGATTTTGTGCTTGAATGTCGGTGATATGCTAAATGAAGGCTTTTTCTAGCACATGTGCAAATGTCAAGGATGTCGATCAGGTCAATGTCAAATATGTGGAAATATATTATTAACCATTGTATCTCACGTTCTCGAAATAGGTCGAAGGCCCGTGAAAAGGTAACGAGTGTCACCAAAGGAGCAATAATTTTCTTCTTTGATAATTTGTACACAAAATCCGATTTGCAAATTTTACAAGAAAGTCATCAGAAATATCAAATCATCAAATCCAAGTCAACTACTTTATTGACATCAGTAAATTAAATTTCCGTGCCTAAATACCCGGCTTCAGCCATCTCGACTTGGCAATAGTTGGCTTTTCGTCTCCGGAGCACCTGCGATACATATACTTTTGCAAAGTTCTCAGTCATTTCTCAATGATCTGATCTGAAATCGGATTGAAATTTGGACCGTCATTAGTAGTTTTAATTTTCCAGCACACACTCCGATTGTTCAAAAATATAATTTGTTTGTACATTGATATTCAATTTTTCACTGTTTCCTGTGACTGTATGTTGTGACTGTCTCTTGTGACTGTATGTTGTGACTGTCTCTTGTGACTGTACTTTGTGACTGTATGTTGTGACTGTCTCTTGTGACTACTTTGTGACTGTATGTTGTGACTGTCTCTTGTGACTGTATGTTGTGACTGTCTCTTGTGACTGTATGTTGTGACTGTCTCTTGTGACTGTATTTTGTGACTGTCTTTTGTGACTGTCTCTTGTGACTGTATGTTGTGACTGTCTCTTGTGACTGTATGTTGTGACTGTCTCTTGTGACTGTATGCTGTGACTGTCTCTTGTGACTGTATGTTGTGACTGTCTCTTGTGACTGTATGTTGTGACTGTCTCTTGTGACTGTATGTTGTGACTGTCTTTTGTGACTGTATGTTGTGACACTGTCTCTTGTGACTGTATGTTGTACACTGTCTCTTGTGTGACTGTACTGTTGTGACTGTCTCTTGTGACTGTTGTACTTGTGACTGTCTCTTGTGACTGTACTGTCTTTGTACTGTTTGACTGTATGCTGTGACTGTCTCTTGTGACTGTATGTTGTCACTGTCTCTTGTGACTGTACTTTGTGACTGTCTCTTGTGACTGTACTTTGCGACTGTCTTTTGTGACTGTCTCTTGTGACTGTATGCTGTGACTGTCTCTTGTGACTGTATGTTGTGACTGTCTCTTGTGACTGTATGTTGTGACTGTCTCTTGTGACTGTATGTTGTGACTGTCTCTTGTGACTGTACTTTGTGACTGTATGTTGTGACTGTCTCTTGTGACTGTATGTTGTGACTGTCTCTTGTGACTGTTTCTTGTGATTGACTGTTTGTGACTGTCTCTTGTGACTGTATGTTGTGACTGTCTCTTGTGACTGTATGTTGTGACTGTCTCTTGTGACTGTATGCTGTGACTGTCTCTTGTGACTGTATGTTGTGACTGTCTTTTGTGACTGTATGTTGTGACTGTCTCTTGTGACTGTATGTTGTGACTGTCTCTTGTGACTGTATGTTGTGACTGTCTCTTGTGACTGTATGTTGTGACTGTCTCTTGTGACTGTATGTTGTCACTGTCTCTTGTGACTGTATGTTGTCACTGTCTCTGGTGACTGTACTTTGTGACTGTCTCTTGTGATTGTACTTTGTGACTGTCTTTTGTGACTGTCTCTTGTGACTGTATGCTGTGACTGTCTCTTGTGACTGTATGTTGTCACTGTCTCTTGTGACTGTACTTTGTGACTGTCTCTTGTGACTGTACTTTGTGACTGTCTTTTGTGACTGTCTCTTGTGACTGTATGCTGTGACTGTCTCTTGTGACTGTATGTTGTGACTGTTTCTTGTGACTGTATATTGTGACTGTATGTTGTGACTGTACTTTGTGACTGTATGTTGTGACTGTCTCCTGTGACTGTATGTTGTGACTGTCTCCTGTGACTGTATGTTGTGACTGTCTCTTGTGACTGTACTTTGTGACTGTATGTTATGACTGTCTCTTGCGACTGTATGTTGTGACTGTCTCTTGTGACTGTATGCTGTGACTGTCTCTTGTGACTGTACTTTGTGACTGCATCTTGTGAATGTCTCTTGTGACTGTATGTTGTGACTCTCTCTTGTGACTGTATGTTGTGACTGTCTCTTGTGACTGTATGCTGTGACTGTCTCTTGTGACTGTACTTTGTGACTGCATCTTGTGACTGTCTCTTGTGACTGTATGTTGTGACTGTCTCCTGTGACTGTATATTGCTACTGTCCCTTGTGACTGTGCATTGTGACTGCATCTTGTGACTGTCTCTTGTGACTGTATGTTGTGACTGCATCTTGTGACTGTACTTTGTGACTGTATGTTGTGACTGTCTCTTGTGACTGTATGTTGTGACTGTCTCTTGTGACTGTATGTTGTGACTGCATCTTGTGACTGTACTTTGTGACTGTATGTTGTGACTGTCTCTTGTGACTTGTATGTTGTGACTGCATCTTGTGACTGTACTTTGTGACTGTATATTGGGACTGTCTCTTGTGACTGTATGTTGTGACTGTCTCCTGTGACTGTATGTTGTGACTGCATCTTGTGACTGTATGCTGTGACTGTCTCTTGTGACTGTACTTTGTGACTGTATGTTATGACTGTCTCTTGCGACTGTATGTTGTGACTGTCTCTTGTGACTGTATGCTGTGACTGTCTCTTGTGACTGTACTTTGGGACTGTCTCTTGTGACTGTATGTTGTGACTGTCTCCTGTGACTGTATGTTGTGACTGTCTCTTGTGACTGTACTTTGTGACTGTCTCTTGTGACTGTACTTTGTGACTGTCTTTTGTGACTGTCTCTTGTGACTGCATGCTGTGGCTGTCTCTTGTGACTGTATGTTGTGACTGTTTCTTGTGACTGTATTTTGTGACTGTATGCTGTGACTGTACTTTGTGACTGTATGTTGTGACTGTCTCCTGTAACTGTATGTTGTGACTGTCTCCTGTGACTGTATGTTGTGACTGTCTCTTGTGACTGTACTTTGTGACTGCATCTTGTGAATGTCTCTTGTGACTGTATGTTGTGACTCTCTCTTGTGACTGTATGTTGTGACTGTCTCTTGTGACTGTATGTTGTGACTGTCTCTTGTGACTGTATGTTGTGACTGTCTCTTGTGACTGTATGTTGTCACTGTCTCTTGTGTCTGTATGTTGTGACTGTCTCTTGTGACTGTATGTTGTCACTGTCTCTTGTGACTGTACTTTGTGACTGTCTCTTGTGATTGTACTTTGTGACTGTCTTTTGTGACTATCTCTTGTGACTGTATGCTGTGACTGTCTCTTGTGACTGTATGTTGTCACTGTCTCTTGTGACTGTACTTTGTGACTGTCTCTTGTGACTGTACTTTGCGACTGTCTTTTGTAACTGTCTCTTGTGACTGTATGCTGTGACTGTCTCTTGTGACTGTATGTTGTGACTGTCTCTTGTGACTGTATGTTGTGACTGTCTCTTGTGACTGTATGTTGTGACTGTCTCTTGTGACTGTACTTTGTGACTGTCTCTTGTGACTGTATGTTGTGACTGTCTCTTGTGACTGTATGTTGTGACTGCATCTTGTGACTGTACTTTGTGACTGTATGTTGTGACTGTCTCTTGTGACTGTATGTTGTGACTGTCTCTTGTGACTGTATGTTGTGACTGTCTCTTGTGACTGTACTTTGTGACTGTATGCTGTGACTGTCTCTTGTGACTGTACTTTGTGACTGTCTCTTGTGACTGTACTTTGTGACTGTCTTTTGTGACTGTCTTTTGTGACTGTCTCTTGTGACTGTATGTTGTGACTGTCTCTTGTTACTGTATCTTGTGACCGTCTCTTGTCACTGCATCAGTGCTCAACCAGATGAGCTCAAATAAGTTAAAAGAAAGTTAACCTTCTCGTCAATGCTTCGATTTCAGTCGGGCATCATGAAATTAAGCATCACAGAAGCCGAATTTGGGTGTAGTCAAATACTCGGGTAACCGTGTAGTCGAATTTGGAGTGTAGTCCCGAAAAATGTTGTCGGGAAGCAGACACAAGCAATGCAAAACTTAACCAAGCACATGGGGATATATTCCCTTGATCATTGAAAAAAACGTTGTCTACTTTTCTTGTTTTTGTGTGGAAAAAATGGAAGTGCAAACGGTTACACGGCTTCAAACAACGTCAAGGGGTAGTGCCGTGTATGCTTGCTCAATACGTTCCCCAAAAGTGTTACGACTCAGTGGCGTAGCCGGGATTTAGTCGAGGGGGCATCTGAAGAGGGTCCCCTACCTACTGAGTCCACCCACTTTCTCGAAACTCCTCGGATTTCGGTCATTTTATTCTCGAATGACTCATATATTTATGATATATATCTATGACATATATATATATATATATATATATATATATATATATATATATATATACTTAGGGAAACATGGTTATATATGTTGGAAAATAAGCCACTCCGCTCTGGCGTGGCTAATGCGAGACCGGCAATTAATTTCCAACAGACCAATAAACACTAGGAAAAGAACCATGTAGCTGCCGACAACAACTAAGAAAAGAAAATATATTGCGGAAAATCAAGGGACATTAACACACCTTTAATGAAGACATGAATCATATTATTAGCTTGAGTAAAAATACGAGTGCTCATCTCCACGGATACAATTGCTTCTTTCTGTTATTCGCTACGTTCAGACATAGCTGAATAGGGAGGATTTTCATGATGTGAGTGTGGCCCACATTTTAATGCCTTTTCAACATTGTCATGCTTTCCCAAAAGGAGGCGTGAACACCAGTGTGGAAAGTGAGTGCAAGATTTGGAGACATGGGAAGAACTAGCAACATGCCTGTCCAGCTATGCCCAACACACAGCATGCTGATTTGTTATTTTTGCTTAACCGGTGTCACCCCGGTCCAATGCGAAGCGGGAATTCAATTAGCTAGAGAATGCTTAGCAGGCAATGCTAAGATAATATTTTAGCTTCTACAAATTTTAGTCGAAAGAACTGGAAGTAGATGGTGAAATGGTGGTAATAGTGGGTATATTTGAGTCCCTAAGCAAGCAATTTTCACCAGTCTTTACTAAAGAGAACTTAGGTAGATTGGAAGCCACTGATGCTATGCTATGGCAGATGATAGGTTGGAATATCCTACAATAATTACATCAGGTCTATGGAGTATTCTGAAGTACCTGCAAACTGGCGAAATGTAGCACAATTCTAAAAAAACGAAGGATGACGTGTGTAGGAAGCTACAGACCAGTCAATACCACCTCAATAGTTTGCAAGGTACTAGACAAACTGGTTAAAGATAATCTTCAAACTCATCTAGATAGGCACAACCTTTCAAGGGATACTCAACATGGATTTCGATCTGAGAGATCTTGCTTAACTAACCCACTGAAGTTCATGGAGTATGTAGCTAAAGAAGTAGATAATCAAAGCAAGATAGATGTTGTGTACTTATACTTTAGCAAAGCTTGTGATAAAGTTCCACATGCAGCCGTCTAATTTAATCAACTAAAGCAGCATGAAATTGATGGAAAAGTTTTAAGCTGGATTAAAGCACGACTAAGGGGACGAAAACAAAGAGTAGTGTTAAATGGATGAAAATATAGAGAGCTCCCGGTGCATGAAGCGCGCCGAAAATCTAGGGTTTTGTATCGTGAAAGTCTCAAAGTTTCTCTATGAACTATTGCATATTTGGATGCTAAGGTGTGGGGCCGAGGCCCCTGGCTGCGCCTCTCTAATCATTTATGTATTTTATGTGGGCTCAAAGGTATAACAAAACATTATTGAAATGATGTGATGTATAGAGTGTGATGTTGAGCACACAAGTTGCAGCTGCACTTTTCCAGATTTTTTTGTTTGTTGTTGAAATCATAGGCAATGGGAGTCAGAAGTTTAGACATCCCCACCCATATTCCAAGATATTCCAGTCCCATGGAGTAAGGGCGGATCCAAGAATCGTCATGGGGGCACATGTCCGAAGGGCCGCAATTTCGAAAGTACCCGGAGTGGCGCCTTTGTTCCGAGAGGCAACTCTGGCTGAAAAACACGAGGGGGTGAGTGCACTCAAGCCTTCCGGAGGGGCGCCTTTTTCTTTCAGAGGGGCACCTATGGCTGAAGAATTAGAGGGGTTGCACTGGGGCCCTTTCCAGAGGGGCGCCTTTTCTTCTCAGACGGGTGCCTATAGCCTAAAAATTCGTGGAAGGGGGAGGGGTGGACCCGATCCTTCCAAAAGAGGAGCCACCTACACATGGAAGAGAGACACATGCCCCCCAAGGTCCCCTTTGCATTCGCTCCTTGATGTATTATAATTTGGTTCTGCTGGATTAGACTCCACCTGATAAAAATCCATGGCGACGCCACTGCAAATCAAGGTGAAAGCCTTGGACGGGGTTGTTATTGTTTGGGGGATAATGGCGTACTACTAATAGTAACATCCTGGACGGGGTTGTTATTGTTTGGGGGATAATGGCGTACTACTAATAGTAACATCCTGGAAGGAATTGGGTTGGCACAGGTTCAGAATATCCAATTGCCAGAACTCAGGTCCAGCAAGCAAAAAGTAGTCCGTGAAACGATGGTCGACCCGAACATGAATCATTTTGAGTCATTGACGCCTATATCGCTAGAATATTTAGAGATTGATAGGTCTCAAACATACTTTCCTGAATTATATTAGACAAATGCTCCTACATTAAATCATATTATCTCGTTTTTCCTCTTATTTGAAATGAAATGGGCTAAAAAGAAGCGTTCCCAGATTACGAATTTACTTTTCAGGAAGCGAAGTCATTAAGCAAACCTTGAAGGATGGTCGCAGCAATTAATGGGATTTATGTTATATTGCTGGGGCTTTGGTTCTCATCAATTTATCCGATGTGTGACGCTGCTCCAAGGTTGCTTGTGCTGTGAATGCGTTTACTGATGATTCAGTACTTGATTTTTTATGTTCGGAACTTTACAGTTAACACCGATTTCTCTTCATTTCAATGAGTGTAGTATGAAGACGGAAACGGCTCAGCGGTTACGCGACAGACAGTCTGAACCTGCAGTATGGATTGTATTGTAGAAGATGTAATGCGAAGTTTGATGAATGAACAATATTGAGTTTTTAATCGTGGATCTAGCAATATAATGATGATCATGTTTGATATTGTGTGCGGCATGTTGCACATTAGTCGAAGATGAATGAATAAAACCTTGTCCATGGTGGCAATTTTGCTGTTGTCAATTTTGCTCTCTTTAGATCAAGAAGGTTAAGCTGTGTAATTTAAGAGGTGCATATATATATACATAATTTTGCTGTAACTAGGGAAGCCTGCCAATAAAAACAATTCCTTCTATAGCCAAAGCTTTATTTTTACCTTGCATTGTCCTTAAATATATTTTAAAGAAGGTTATGTACATTGCTTATGCAACCATGGACAGGAAGCAATAATATTGGTACAGCATGGTGATTCAATGTGCTACAATCCTAGTCTGATTTCATATATATTTTATTCGCATATTAGCCTGGTCCCAGCCATATTCTACTGTTCAATATCTGGTGAACCCAACTGGCATCTTTGGCTTTATTGCAGTTGCAAGTCTTACTTTTGAATGCTGTATATAATGAGCATGCTTGAGCTTTCTACCACTACCGTTCATAATCTATTGATTTCTGCTATAAGCATGCCAAAAGTCTTTGAAATACCTAAGGATTTATCATTAAATTGTTCAATGTGCATGACAAACTTGCTGACTGGATTGTTGAAATGTGCCTCACGAGATGCGTGGTGATTATAATTATTAGGTTTCTTTTATAAAGTTTGCATTGATTACAAAAGTTAAACTAAATTCAACTGAAACACTGGTTGAATGACTGGCATATATTCCAAGAGCGGTCAAAAAGCCCGCCGGTCCTGCCAGAGCTTCTGACCGGGCTGTCGGTCTTTGCATTTGCCACCCCAAGTGTACACCCAGTCTCTGCCACATAACCGCGCAGAGACGCGTCTCTGCCACGTAACCGCCCAGAGACGCGTCTCTGCCACGTAACCGCTCAGAGACGCGTCTCTGCCACGTAACCGCCCAGAGACGCGTCTCTGCCACGTAACCGCCCAGAGACGAGTCTCTGCCACGTAACCGCCCAGAGACGCGTCTCTGCCACGTAACCGCCCAGAGACGAGTCTCTGCCACGTAACCGCCCAGAGACGAGTCTCTGCCACGTAACCGCCCATAGACGCGTCGGTCGCCGATGGTGCTCAGCCGTCGGCGCGAGAGGAGGTTTCTCGCGCCCCATCAGTCGTCTCGTGGAAGCCGAGCCGTGTGGGTGTGCCGGTGCGCTTGCGTTGTGCTGACTACGGCCGGCGGACGGTCAAGTCTGAGACTGGCGGAGGTCCCGTCTGAGACTGGCGGAGAGTGGCGGAAGGTATCGTCTGAGACTGGCGGAGACCGGCGGTCGGTTCCGTCTGCGACTGGTGGAAGGTGTCGTCTGAGACTGGCGGACGCTCTCGCCTGAGACTGGCCAACAGTCCCGTCTGAGACTGGCAGAGAGATGACACGCCAGTTGCTGCTTACGCTGGTGTTGCTGCCCGCCGCTGCGATTGCCAATAACTTAGGTAAGTCGACGCGCACCATTGTCGCGGTGCCATTCAACCAGTGACTTGCCAGTGACCCGGTACCAGTTGACTAGTACTGTGTACCAGCGGCCAAATACCAGTGAACTAATACAAATACCAGGCTTGTAGTCTGGTTGAGTGGTGACTTGCCAACAGAGGGTGACTTAACAACTGAATGGCAGTGGACAGGCGAAGTTCCTCGGAGAGTTGTTCCACCGCCAGTGTTCCATAACATGTATGGGGGAGGACACCGCAGAGTTGCTCGACGTTCTCGCGGTGGGTCCAGTTCATAGCAAACCATCTTCATTTGACCGGTCTCCAGCCCATGTTTGGTAACTTCCAAGCCGACGCATAACGTCTCCCAACGAATTCAGTGTATTTCTAAAATATATTTCGTGTCGAATCCCAGATTTGGGATTCGACACGGAGTAGATTTAGGAAATTAAAGTGGAGTAGATTTATAAATAATATGCACTTCTATGTGCTTACCGTTTCCTATGCTACATCTCCTTCCCTGGCGGGGACAGCGTAACACTTTAAAAATCACCGTGAATCATGGCGCGTCTGTACTCATCTTCGCGCAACACTGTCTGATATACAATGCGGCCGCACCACGTCACCACCGTAACTGAGGGTGATGCCCCCCATTAATTCACGTTCGAGGCTGTACAAACAGCAATGTGATCAATGGCCTTGAACCAATGATATCGTCTGACGTGAGAAGCGTGCCGTGGAGTGGCCTTGCGGAATGCAGACGTGGTGCTACCATTGAGTGTCGATTTTCCGGTCAGCCAAATTAGCATTGCTACAATGGAGCGATTTTCGCACTGATGGCGTGTGAAGCTGTGCGATGATGGGTGAGTGGTTCTGCAAATGTATTTCACGCCTTTGCGCTCATGACCAGAGTCGAGCTCTTTCAGGCCGTTTTACCTTGGATTTAAGACAGAATATGACCATGCGCAGCAGCGTGCACAAACATTTCAGACGTCGCGCGCACCAATCAGTATGCGCGTCCGGCATCAGACCGGCATCTGATTTGCAGGTATATATTTATCTCATTCTACACTGAAAAACACCTTTACACCCCGCGCGGGGTTACGATAAACCGGCCCAAAATAAGTACCGTGAGGGGTGTTCTGAGCCAAAATCTGGTGTCAAATTCCATCTCCACTACCCCCGGTTGGGGTGTACGGAATTGCGACACCCTTGTAGGGTGTAAGCAGTCCTCATCCGGGGTGTCGGTTATGACGGCTAACACCCTATAACAAATCAAGCTACTCCCTTTAGGAGTGTTGGTGACCCCCTTCTGAAACCTATGACACCCGTCTCGGGTATAGCAATTCACCATAACACCCCCACGGGGTGTCGCTTCTCAAATGCAACACCCGCTCAGGGTTCCATTGCCACCGGATTTGTCATTCTTTACACCCCGGAAGGGTGCTGATCTCGATAGGAAACTCCCTACTGGGGTGTTACACCCTATTTTCATTTGCCACGCCCGCTTTGGTCGTGGCCTATAGTTGCACCTATATATACTTAGACAGAGACAGAGACAGAGGAAGAGGCAGAGGCAGAGGCAGAGGCAGAGGCAGAGGCAGAGGAAGAGGCAGAGGCAGAGGCAGAGGAAGAGGAAGAGGCAGAGGCAGAGGCAGAGGAAGAGGAAGAGTCAGAGGCAGAGGCAGAGGTAGAGAGAGGGAGAGAGAGAAAAAAAGAAAAAAAGAAAGAGAGATAGAGAAAAAGAAAGGGAGATGAAGAGATAAAAAAATTTGAAAGAAAGTTTTTTTTTATAGAATAGTGGAAGAACTGATTGCGGGAGTTAAGCACTGTATCCACAGAAGTACAAATTTCTTAAAATGAGTGAGGGAACTCAAGCATGGGCTACGGCGTAAAATAAAATTATTCAGCGGCCAAGCCATAGGTTCTTATGCTAAAGTTATCGATGCTCAGTGAAGCATTGCAGTGGCTCCGGGCATATACACGTTTTACAAGACTACAGACACCCCTGGTTTCTTCCATGCATTGGTGACATGAAACTGACCAAACCTTCACGGCAAGCTCAAGCCGTAATACTCGTCTTCGACCCACTTTTTGACGGATATCTGAGATAATTTGCGTCGCAACTTTCTTCTGCGCCATTTCTCAACCCTGGATAGTGCTGCGATGCGTTTTCAAATCAGTATATGAAGCCATACTGCTGGGATATTTTTGCGTTGTATGCATCTGCACATGTCGGTCAGTACTTAGTAACTTACACCGCTTCATGTAGCAATTACGTTGACGAAAGGAAGCAAAGGAAGCAAAGGAAGCATTTTAGATACAGATTTCCTCAGACATAAAGCTATGACAATAACAAACATCGCTTAGTGATTTACGAAAGGTTCGATATTTGATGTAACGTCACTAATGAGAGAACATGGGTGCCTCAACACATATCTGCTACCCTCAAGTATTAACGAGTATGGTAGCATGCTTTGTTACCATTCTAATCGGCGGTAAAACTTCATCAATTGTGCCTTCTCGGAATCATTTTGACAACTTCGTGTGATTCGGTACATACATCCTGACATCCGGTGCTGCACTGATCATCACAATTACCCCCTTCTCCACAGAATACCAATTCGCTGATTGCGGATGATGTTGTTCAGCACCTTGTATAATGGTGCTGACATAATAAACATGCGTAGAACGTCAAGAACACGAAACTGTTTTCGTGTATTACGTTGTCAATCGTACAAGTTCACACGACAGATACGCAACCTGAATATGAAACTCCGTTGTTCGCATAAGTATGCTTTAATGAGGCAGGATACCTCTGGAAATGTACACACACACACACACACACACACACACACACACACACACACACACACACACACACACACACACACAAAAATATATATATATATATATATATATATATATATATATATATATATATATATATATATATATATATATATATATATATATATATATATATATATATATATATATATATATATATATATATATATATATATATATATATATATATATATATATATATATATATATATATATATATATATATATATATATATATATATATATATATATATATATATATATATATATATATATATATATATATATATATATATATATATATATATATATATATATATATATATATATATATATATATATATATATATATATATATATATATATATATATATATATATATATATATATATATATATGAACTTCTTCATCATTTATCACACAAACTTCACTATCATACTACACGGACTGATGACTGACCTTTCGGTCCGCCGGATCCGCACTGGCTTAAAAAACAGCGATGGAAAAATCAGCCGCACAAACCTCACCCTCTCCAACAGAATTTACTTGTCCATCGTCGTTAAGAACCTCTCCAACGATGAGAGAGATGAGATCGCCAGGGTGGATTATTCCAATACTACAGTCACAGTTCTTATCACAGAATTCGTCCCACTCTTCGCCCATTGCAGGGCCGACGTATTGGATAGTCTCCTCTGCGAAACATAAAGACATATGGAGAGAGTAGCTGACCAGTTCCTGACTGCACGTAGAGACATTATGCAGAACTCATTTCAGTGAGCGCAGTCGGAACGGAATTCGGGCGTAGCGAAGTAGGATAGCGATCCTCTCAGAACACCTCAGCGTGAAAACACTGAAAAATATGGCTGCCGCTACTTGACTTCCTGACGTGCTAAAGAAAGGAGAACCATGAAGCTTAATATTATTCCCCACAATCATCGAGCCTTGAAGGAGAACCGATCTCAGTTCAAGACTTGATTAACATTTATCCTTCATGAATTGAAGAAAACATATTCGACCAACAGAGCTTATGGATCATGAAAAGCAATGTGTTGTGTAATATATACGCCTCATAAGCTTGCAATAATAATACAGACTAATGAATATATTATAATACTAGATGCATACCAACCTCGCAATGTCGGTGTGTTCAAAATAATAAAAGTACTTAAATGCACCCATTTCAGACCGTTGCTCCCTCAAAGCGGGTTTGAATTGATTTAGCACAAAATTAGCTCATCTACTCTAACCTGACCTGACCTGACCTGACCGAACATATGCCTGCCTAACCTAATCCTAGCCTTACCTGACCTGGTATAACTTGACCTGATCTGGCCTGATTTGATCTGACCTATCCTACTTTTTCCTAAATTAATTTCCATTCGAGCAATAACACAGGTGTATTTTCCTGTGTTCAGCTTGCAGCATACTTTTTATTCACATATCAAATCATTCCCACGGCAGTCTGGCTAACGTGGTACCATGTGTGCCTCTGTATACCTTTCAACCGATGAAGTTGACTCAGAAGCAAACCCGGCGATCGATCGATGCATTTGGAGCCGCATGAGACGGCCGAAGATGATTTCTGGTAATGGTTCGGGCAGCCTTAATTGTGGCCATAATATTTTCGATGCGGAAAATCTGAAGATATTGTGGCATCACAATGATTGGCGCTACGCGTGCGCACCGCTTTCCAGCTGAAAATTGTGTTTGAAAGCAGCGTAAGCAGTGTGAGAAGCGCAACGGTCAATGGGGAAAACGTAACAGATACATGAACCCGAGCGACCAAAGCATTCTTATCCCGCACTGAATATATAGACTGCTCATTTAATCGCGTGCTAAGCTGAAGGTTTCAATCGATATGATGAACATAATTGTCGGATAGACGGATTATGTACAGACAGACAGTTTTTGGGTCGGAGATACAAGAAGCTAATGTCATGTTTTGTAGAAATGCTCTAAAAATGTGTTCGGTCTCTGCCTATATCTTGCTTTCCTGATGAAGGCAATATAGTCGTAGCGTTGGGACATATCTTTGAATGTCAATCTGAAATAATTTTGTTTCACCCATTTGATATCTAATTTCGCGTACATCGTTCCACTAATTTCACCTATATAGCAAGCTGTTGCACGCCATATGCTGTTCAGCAGTTCTTCCGTTTTACATGGATTTCGTGAATTAGAGGCTGTTGATCAGAGTGGAAAGGAAAGTCAACGAAGAAGGTACAAGTTATGAACTTACACATTATTTCATTGGCGTCTCCGGCTAAAATCCTTATCCCGCACAGTGAAGACGGTTTATTCACTCCATCGCGTACTAAACCGAAGATATTATTCGGTGTGGTACAGCGGAGGCTATGGAACGTCCTGTGACGCTTAATATGTACTAAAACACCAAAACAGTATGTAGAACGGCGTGAGGTTACTTTGCAACGCCTCAAACTTTCTCCACTCAATATGCATTTCAGTTGTCATTCTTTTCATCTCGCGACCCGCAACCGTTAGCCGTACATGAAATTGATTTCTGGTCTCGTGCTGGTATTTTCTAGCCTCGACTTCGCAGCTATAAGCAGTGAATTTGGTAGTGCTCGATTGTAAAACTATATTAAGCCGCAAGTTGGCAGACAAATTCAATAACTAATCGGGTAGTAGTAGGTTTAAACATTTTTTTTTACCTGCGAGGGGTTTGATGACTTTATCCCGCACTGTATAAAAAGTAATGATCAGCTTTCCCATACGTGATTATTGGGGTTTGTTTTATCTTATATCTGCAGTCCTGAATACACACAAACAATGCAAAGATGCCTTAAACATTCTTACTTTTAAAACTTTTAAAACTTTAAACTTTGTATCGTCACCGAATGTTTAGCAACATCTGCTACCCTATATCGCATGCACATATTTGCTTAGCACTCTTGACCCCCAGTGACAATTCTTAAAAAATTGACATGATTAGGTTCTTCGATGATCTTCAGAAATCGACACCTCTCTTTCTAAGACGTGGGCCTTGCCACGGCCTGGGATGTGGAAGGCGTGTTCACTCGCCACCTAATTTAGATAAATTTAGCATTCCGCCTATGGCGCACATGGACACAACCGACCAAACTCCCCTGATACTATTCTTCAGAAATACATATCGCCGTCACTGCAGGTATACCTACTACAGCAATCCATAAGTTAAGTTTTACGTGTAACGAAGGATACTGGCAAGACAAACGAATGTTCGCCTTGTTCTTTGAAGAATTGGCAATGCCCGAACTCAAGTATCCTTCTTAAGGAACGCGTTTATAATTGTGCTTGGTCCGCACAATTCTGTTTCCACTCTTAAAAGCTAGCTTCACTCACCTGCATGGAGACGAACTCTTTTTCCATGCGCTCAGGCGAAGCTCATCTGGTGAAACAAATATGGCGCCGATCTGCCACGGTTCACACTCCTGACTACGCGTCAGTAGCTCACGTCGGCGCAGGGAATTGAACTGAGAATGTGCATGAACAAGTTGACACCTTTATGAGGTGTTATGCACCTCGCTTTGACGAAACTACACCCGGAAAGGGAGTTAGCGGAATGGGGTGTTAAGCTACCCTGCCTTGGGGTGTCAGTGGGCTGACACCCACCCGGGGTGTTTGCGACTCCCAACTCCCCTGTGAGGGGTTAACAGCGTGCTTACACCACCCTGAGTTCCACAAACAAGGCTACCGACACAACTGACAGGTGTTTGAGGTGTTCAAGCTTGGGGTGTTGGGGTGTTGAAACGTTTTTCAGTGTAAGGAACGTTTCATACCGGAAAATAGGCGATCCGACATATTTGTGCTTGGCGCCTGGTTATTACCGAACCACGAATGCTGAACTGCTAGGGAGGTGCGTGAGTTTAAATGTATCTGTTTTTACATTTTCTGCATGCAATCATCGTATATTTGTGCTTCATATTTTCGCAAGTGATTCTCATTGGCCGTTATTTCCTGAAGTTACAGTTAATTATTTTTGTTCTTCTTGTGTCTTGTCCAGTGCTTTCATGACATGATTCCGGTGCTAGGTGTCACCAGGGCGCTGTACTAGCGAGGGAAAGAGACGAGGTATATAGGCATATGTGGGGCTATAAAGCTATAGGGCTAGACATGCCGCAGTTTTCGCTGAAGTGCAGGATTTCAAAAAATCGTAAGCACGTATTTCAACAATTGCACACAGTGCATTCAAGTTTGGGATTCGTGTTCGATATTCGGCAAAGGTGTCGAACTGTTGAAATAGTGCTCCAATGCCGCCATATGTACATTGCAAAACAATCATTTTCAGTCGAAACTAGACGCCATCTTGCCGAAATTTGGTTCGTCTGCCGAATGTGGTATTCGTATCCTAAACGTAAATGCACTATTCCGAATTGTCGAATTAGCATATGTCTTGGTCTTATATTTATCATGTGTAGCATGTGTCACAGTCCTCATGCTACCTAGCACAGGTAGCATGCGTCACTGTCCTCTTGCATCATAGCCGTTTCGCTCAGCTTATGCAACATGCAACGCAGTCATCCGGCCTCGGACACGCATCTCGCGTGTCATGATGACATAACCACGTGACTGGCGGCTGTCAGGCTGGCTCTCAGTCGGTGCGACTGGATCGGCCCCAGCTAAGTTTCACAACGCAGCCTTTCTAATAAACAAAAATGAAGTGTGCTGGAAACACTGTAGCACAAGGTACTACAATCAAATTAGAAACCCAGGTGTAATTTACGGTGAAGGAATGCGGACGTACAGTTTTGTACGACACAGTTCTTTAGGTTTCGGGAGCGTGGTGGTCGGGTCGGACCGGACCGGGCTGGGCCACCCAGATGAACGCCTGTCGTAAATACATGGAAGTAGACTCGCTCAGATTACGCCCTCTCTCGGATTAAGTGGGAAACTGACAAGCAGATTGCTCTCATGCTTGATGACACTGATGAACCTTTGCCTATCATACTGATGAACCTTTGCATTTTTACATTTGAGGTGCTCACATAAAGACTTCTATTTACGAGAGACTAGTTTTATTTATTTCTGTGATTCAGTATATGGTTGCATTTAAATTATAACATGACATTGGTTTGCGTGCAATCAACGACTGGCATCTACTCCCAGAAGGCAGTTTGCTGACACAATATCAAAAGTATTTCTGGCATAAAATTGAAACTTGAACCTTAAAGGGATCGATTTAACTGGAAAAAACTTGGCCACAGTAAACATTTATCGTTCACACTAATAGCTATTGCAACCTTTCAGGCTATTGTGCGGCTATTTTTTCACTCACATCACGCAAGTCACTTCTCATGGCTCAGGCAGTAGCCGTTTTATCAGGCATCGCTGGCCAGTGAGTTACTACAACCTGAGTATGTTGCAAGAATGTAAATAGCTTGAGCAAACAGTCGACGCACCGCCTTTGTTGGAACTCTTCGCTGTTGTCGATGTGAAACCGAGGCTTCAGATGCCTACTGCGCTGTCCCTGTTTCATAGTTGCGTTGAAAAGGCGTCTGCCAAGGCATTCACGGTAGAATGTTGCCGACGATTTGGTCGTCTTGTCTGGTTTCGGGTGCTTACGAGCGTGTGTGTCGCGTCTCGTACAGGACCTTTCGGGCTTTGACAGATTATATCCGTCTACTTGCACTTCTTCAACACTTGATAGCGTACTCGGCTGTAACAACCATGCGTGTGTGGTGATGAGTCCAACGCATGTCTTCCAGCGTCGCAGGTGACGTAAGCATCACTGCATTACCGAGCTAGAAATTGCGAGGCAATGCTGTATCTGGGCTACACTGCTTTCCAAATATCAAGCTAAAAGCATAGCCCAAACATTTCGCGGCAATTCGAGTGCATTCCGCAAGCGGCCGAGGCGTGGTTTAGAACTTGTTATGGTCCTGGTAGACGTAAAAGCATATCGGAGAGAACCAAGAGTTTTCAGACAGCCGCCTTGTTACCCACAGTTCCTGTCCACATACTGAAGCATTCCGGGGAGAACCAAGAGTTTCCAGACAGCTGCCGTGTTACCCACAGTTCCTGTCCACATACTGAAGCACTCCGGGGAGAACCAAGAGTGTGCAGACAGATTGTTATCCATAGTTCCTGTCCGCATACTAAAGCAGGCCGGAGATAACCAAGAGTTTACAGACAGCTGCCTTGTTATCCATAGTTCCTGTCCGCATACTAAAGCAGGCCGGAGAGAACCAAGAGTGTGCAGACAGCCGCCTTGTTACCCACAGGTCCTGTCCACATACTAAAGCATGCCGGAGATGACCAAGAGTTTACAGACAGCCGCCTTGCTACCCACAGGTCCTGTCCACATACCAAATTGCACCCAAATCGAGGGACCGAACATTCGAAGGGGCAATGATAATGCAGTGTGGCACCAAGTACGAATGCGGGGGCTATTCTGGAATAACAGGCGTATTGAAGGAAATGAAGCAAACTTTGCGGGTTAACGTAGCTGCAAAATAACCTTCTGATTATTGTCAGGTCAACGAATGAAGTTAGAAAAGTGAATTGCAATAATAGGACATGGTGAAAAATACGTGTTAGATTTTGATGTAAATGGCATGTTCTTTATGGAGGCGATCCTTTGCCATCCGTTGCACTCTACATGTAGACACACATTGCTGCACACATGCAATCGAAAGTAAAAAAACTCCATGCAAATGTTGTCCATCACTCGCCATGTTGTTTTCGCGATACTCCCAAATGGCGCAGGTGCAATTCCTGCACACTACACAACACATCCACGGGGTAAATGAGCGTAGAGTAACAATTAATGTAAAAGGGGAGTAATACCACCTGAAAGGGGGGGGTGGAGTTGGTGGGGTGGGGGGGGGGGGGGGGGGGGCAGTACCACCGAAAAACATTCGGATCACGGAAATATGCATTGTTTGACATTTTGCTTGGTTTTACTTTTCGTGTTGAACGAACCGCATTGTGGACGATATTACACAGTTACCGCAACTGTATTTCTTGCTTCAGACAGGCAGACATATTTAGCTTTCTCTATCGCCGGCATTGGGATGATACTTGGAAGTTCTCGTCTACTGACCACCGCTAACAGCACTGTCAGGAGGTTACTACCACCGCTAACAGCACTGCCAGGAGGTTACTACCACCGCTAACAGCACTGCCAGGAGGTTACTACCACCCCTGACAGCACTGTCAGGAGGTTACTACCACCGCTAACAGCACTGTCAGGAGGTTACTGCCACCGCTAACAGCACTGCTAGGAGGTTACTACCACCCCTGACAGCACTGTCAGGAGGTTACTACCACCGCTAACAGCACTGCCAGGAGGTTACTACCACCGCTAACAGCACTGCCAGGAGGTTACTGCCACCCCGCTAACAGCACTGCCAGGAGGTTACTACCACCGCTAACAGCACTGCCAGGAGGTTACTACCACCGCTAACAGCACTGCCAGGAGGTTACTACCACCCTTGACAGCACTGTTAGGAGGTTACTACCACCGCTAATAGTACTGCCAGGAGGTTACTTCCACCCCTGACCGGACTGCCAGGAGATTACTGCCACCGCTAACAACACTGTCAGGAGGTTACTGCCACCGCTAACAGCATGCTCTGGTGGATTTCCGGCACTTTGAAGCCTAAATCCTGTCCATTAAGGCCGTACACAGTGGAATAGTTTTCTTGGCGTTATTTCCGCTAGAACATTGCATATCTTGAGTAGACTTTCAGGAATAACCCTTTCATTCTTTGTGAGCATTGCTGATGAATGCTGTTAACACCTCACATACTTGTTAGTGGCCATATTCGTGCGCTCTTTGAAATGATACAATGTCAAGCAAGGCTGCCCAAACATGTGAGGCTGTATCTTTCCAAATCTTGGACAAATCCGTTATTCAATTGTCTGCAGGTATGCAAAATTTGTGCGTAATCTCGCTACGCGTTAGGTGATCATTCATAGGAAAACATGAGGGTGGCAAAATTTCCTCCTCCCCTCCGGCAGTTCGACACAGGTCAGCACCATGCCATCGGTCACAGGGATAAATTTCATCGAGCGGGAACGGGGAGCGGTATGAACATTCACACACAAGCACCGGGGTCAAATTTGATGACTGTGGGGACGCAACCTGTGACAACACGGGCAACTTTCACTGTGGTTAGCATGCTAAAATAGACCCCGAGACTGCCAGGACTTGAGGCTCGGCCATGAACAAGCCAACCGATGTTGTTGACCGGAAATCGCTGACAAGTGCCGACAAATCAGCGCGGCCGACGGGCGGCCGCACCGGGCAGTAACTCGCCGCCGCTATTGGTCAGCCTGTTCGGACACATTTGCGCTGCAGATAGCTCAGGCCGACTGTCAGCCGGGCAAAAACACGCCGCCGGCGGCTGCCGGCGCAACACAACTCGGCCGCAGGCGCGCCGCCCGTCGCGTTCGCGTCAAAGCGCCAGAAATTGCCGGCCGGCGATGCCGACAAATTCGCCGAATTAATTTCGCGGCCTCAAAGCGGCCGGTGCGGCTGTGGGCTTGGCGTGGCGTCCGGCCGCCGGCAGAGGCCGCTCCGGCAGGCGGAGGCTGCAGTTTGCAGATTTTTTTGTTGATTTCAGTTGGAACGATCGATGGTGAAAAAAAGAGGAAGCAGGAATACCCATACGATAATCGGAAACAGAGAACATCTGCATGAGTTGTTGATAGCAAGGTGAATGAAGATGTAACCGAATATGATGTATACATGCTGTACTATTACTATGTCAATGACATCCATATAGACATGCTCTTGGACAGCTTAGTGAGATAATTGAAGCTTGGGTTGAACGAACTGTTGCTATGCGACGGATTCTTGCAAATAGCATAAAAGTAAAACGTTTTCAATTGGGAACTTGATCTCCCTTCCCTCTTCATAATGAATGACTAAATGTGATTATTGAGGAAGGCTTTTGTAATCAAGCAGGGCATACATGCAATCACTTGATTGCTTTACATTTTACAGGAGCGATGAAGGCATAGCGAGATAGTGTTGCAATGAGGTGAAGCATATTCAGTGTTGTTCTTGCACTCTCATTCACGCATGTGCTGAATGATCACGCATCCATCCATTCGTTCATTGTTTCGTTCATAAATTAATTAATTAATTAATTAATGCATTCATTCATTCATTAATGAATGTATTCATTCATCATTTATGCATTCATTCATTCTGTCATTCATTAATGCATTCATTCATTCATTAATGCATACATGCATTAATTAATTAATTCATTCATTCATTTACTCACTCACTTAGAACATTCCAATCAGCGTTTGTTAGAGCTGCGTGATGGTCTGTGAATTTTTGGCTTTTCGTCTGTGTGTAGTTTTCCGGCTAGAAAGAAATGCGGACTCATGCAGCACTACCTAAGCCAATATGAAACCCCTCCCTCCAAAAATAAAAATATCACAGGTCATCTATGCTTTGTGATCCTTGGCGAGCGCCAGCGGTGCCAGCTTGAGACATGACAGCCTCGGGACACCAGGGTGACGTCGAAATGGTCGCCATCGCACTATGCTCTTGATGCGTCATACGAAGCTGCTGTTGCGCAGAACAGCAAGCTGTACTGCGCACCACTAAGCCAAGGTATCTTCGCGGGACCACGTTCACGGAGCATAATTCCGTCACCACGGGAGCGAGATATCTGCCTCAGCGTCGTCCACCTGCCCACCTGCCCCTCAGTCAGTCGGTGGTGCTGAATCAATGCTGGGGAACTTGGGAGCCTGGACAAACACTGCATGGAAGCGGCCAGGCCAACAGGTGTCGGTGCCGCGTCTGAATGACTTGGCCGTCACGATGTCACATGGCCGACAAGCTCGTCACAGTCGTCGACAGCAGTCGCTGCCATGCTGTCCAGCTGTCCTGCTGTTCAAATGACAGCTTCCTCGGCCGCCAGAGCACAGACCGCCGCGCGGCCGACAAATTGGAACGGATGACCAGCTGGAATGCGGCTCAGACGAGATGACGCCTCTCTCTCGCTCTCAGTTCAGCATGGTGACAGCCTCTGTGACTCCACTCCGTGGCCTCACTACGTGACGCACTCTGTGACCCCCGTGCCCCCACTCCGTGACTTCGTCCTGCGACTTCACTCCGTCCTCCGTGCCTGTATGCTAGCCTGGGCCGCTGTCGCGTGAGGCAGTGTACTGGGTTCGCCGGTAGCCGGTGGTGTAATGCAGCGATGAGAACAGCTGGCTTCGTCTCCAAGTGTGCGGCGTGAGGCAGTGTACTGGGTTCCCGGTAGCCGGCGGTGTAATGCAGCGGTGAGAACAGTTGGCTTCGTCTCCAAGTGTGCGGATGGCAGAGGCCGGCGAGCACTGGAAACAGATGCAGCATTTCCCGCATTTCTCAGTCCGTGCGCTGGGACGAAACGCTGGGAGAGGGGACCTGTCGATTTGGCAGGTTCGAACCCGGACATACCCTACGCTGGTGGAAATCATACTGTGCACCAACGTTTTCCTTGGCCCATCCCAATTACTCCAGGGTGGCGACACAGTCCTCTGGATGGGCTGCACTACCTTCAATCAGAGAGTTGTGGGCGTATTGTCCATCCCGAAGTATCGGTAATCCTCTGCTTGTATTGCCACCGTAGTCCGGGACTCGCACAGATGGTCGGTTTTTGTCGTGGAAGTTCACAAAGCCAAAACTATAAATCATAGCATCAAATAAAATCAATTATAAAAAGGATCAAACGTCTAATCACGATCTTTGGTTCAGCAGCTTTGCCTTCTAAGCAGAGGTATTCACATACATTTCTCTCCTGCGCTACTAATTAATCATCCATCCGTAATTCCCTCCCACGGGAATATGGTTTACAGACGAAGATTAGGCTCTCACAAGACCATGGGAAGGACAGGTCCTTGAGGCACTCACATATGTTCAGCGGGTTTCCGTTTTGGTAGGTTTATCCGATATCATACTTCTGGCTGCGTCAATCTGAACAGCAGAGTGAACTTGGCCTACTTGTGAGTTGCTGACCCCTATTCCGACATCTCGCAACCTCATAAGATGAACGTTTCCAAAACAACGGTAGCGTATAACAGCAGGAGCAGCGAGTGGCTTGATTATTTACCTTGTATGCTCCTGCTATGGTTGCTCCTCGGTTTACGTGTGCAGACTTACGAGGGGCTGTGGCCAACCAATTTCGCACTGGTAGAATTCATACTGAGCACCAACGTTTTCCACCAATTAGCAAACGTCCTATATGGACGTGCCTCAACGGTCGGTCCTTGCCATGGGTCACAGGTTATCATCGGTATAATGCCACGGCTTGATCGGCAAACAGACCGTCATGCTCGGGCACTCGACAGCAGGCTTGAATCCTCTGGAAGATAATCATCCCGTGCATGGTATTTGTTTTCAATTCTCGTTACAGTTGTGCACTAATGTGCAGCACAAACCATCAGCGCAAGCACGCACGATAACAGCGAGTGATGGCGTAGAGTTGAGGTGAGCGACGTTCCGGATAGCCGGAAATTAGGGCTCAGACATGCGCAGCATGACCGAAAGCCTTCCGTTTGCAGGCTTCGCAGCTACCTGAGGTCCTCACATCTGGAGGCAGATTGTTCCACGTCCGGCAATCTTGCGGTATGAAGGATCGGCGCGCGAATTATGTGCGGCGTCGTGGTACATACGTACATAACTGGAGCTCACCGTTAGCCATGACCTTGGTGTCCGGTTGCGATACGGTTGAGCGACAGTTCAGTTGACCGCGAATGAGTTCTGAGCCAGTAAACTCATTCATAATTTTGGAAACTGAGTGCGAATCTGCCTAGGATATGAAGTCAGCCAATTTGAGCCATCCTAGTTCTTTCAACGTTGGCGACACATGATCCCGGTAGTGCAAGCCGGCGACAATCCTTGCACCGAAGTTAATGCATTTTATATGCGTTGTCTTCGTAATGTGAGAAAACCTATGACGCAGTCCAGCGAGTCCAATAAGTATGCGGTTACACACACGCACAATGGTAGATACATGCACATCATAGCACAGGTGTGAGTATATTTTCACATCCATTAATTTAACAGAGTTCGTGGATACTATTTCCAACACGCATAGCCGTCAAGAGCGCTGCGCAGGCATATGCTGTCTATAAGATTGAAGAACACTCATCGCAGTTTTGAAGGAATTTACTTTTAATCGATGCATGTATGGATATATGCCTGCACGCATGCTTATATGCATGCACGCATGCATGCATGCATACATGGAAATGTGACCGTCTCTCTGTGTTCCGTCTCTGACTCCGTATTCGTTTGTGGATTCCTGTCTGCTTTTTCCTCTGCCTCTGTTTACCTGCCTTTTTCTGTACCTGTATCTGTTCACGTCCCTTTTTCTCTCTGTCCCAGCCCCACCTCTCTGCCTCCCCTCCGCTCTGCCTTCTTCGTTCCCAGCCCTGCGGTCTGCACCAGTGTGTGTGATGCGCCCCTGTCCCGGAGACGGTGAGCGGCTGCTCTGGTGCCAGGCTGGGCCGAGATGGCACCCGATGGATGGCGCGTCATGCCGTCACGTATTTCATTCATCGCGCGGCCAGACACGTGACGCGAGCCCGCACGTCCACTGACTGGCCTTCCCGGTGACGCGCCGCCGCCGAATCTGGGCCACGGGCCGAGCCGTCGGAGCGGCCAGCGGCCAGTGCGACCCGGCCGACCGGCCGGCTGGGTGGCCGCGGCAGCGGACCGGACCGGGCTGCAGGGGAAGGTCGGGTCAGGCTGCAGGATACAGGTCGGACCAGGCTGCAGGGTACAGGTCGGACCAGGCTGCAGGGTACAGGTCGGACCAGGCTACAGGGTACAGGTCGGACCAGGCTACAGGGCACAGGTCGGACCAGGCTACAGGGCACAGGTCGGACCAGGCTGCAGGGTACAGGTCGGACCAGGCTACAGGGCACAGGTCGGACCAGGCTGCAGGGTACAGGTCGGACCAGGCTGCAGGGCACAGGTCGGGTCAGGCTGCAGGTAGCAGGTCGGACCAGGCTGCAGGACACAGGTCGGGCCAGGCTGCAGGGTACAGGTCGGACCAGGCTGCAGGGTACAGGTCGGACCAGGCTGCAGGGTACAGGTCACAGGTCGGACCAGGCTACAGGGTACAGGTCGGGTCAGGCTGCAGGTAGCAGGTCGGACCAGGCTGCAGGACACAGGTCGGGCCAGGCTGCAGGGCAAGGTCGGACCAGGCTGCAGGGTACAGGTCTGACCAGGCTACATGCTACAGGTCGGACCAGGCTGCAGGACACAGGTCGGGCCAGGCTGCAGGGCAAGGTCGGACCAGGCTGCAGGGTACAAGTCGGACCAGGCTGCAGGGTACCGTGTCACGTGGCTCGGTCACGGCCAGAGCTTACTGGCTCTGTGCTGACGGACACAGTCAGCTGACTGGCTTTGTGCTGACGGACATGGTCAGCTGACTACCTCTGTGCTGACGGACACAGTCAGCTTACTGGCTCTGTGCTGACGGACACGGTCAGCTGACGAGCTCTGTGCTGACGGACACTGACGGTGGTTCCGACAAGGTACGACTATCGACCAAGCTCGGCGCCAGCAAGCCAGAATCTGGCGTTACGACTCCCATGCACACTGATTGGACTGGCACGCCGCCAAAGAACGAAGCTGGCTTTTTCGAAGAAACGCACTCGGAGTAGCCTGACATTGCATGGGCCAAGAATGGCTGGCCGCCCGAGGGTGGCATCATTTACTGCTTATCTGCTGTGTGTCCGTGGCCGAGATGGATTTACTCACGCCGCTTGTTAAATTCACCGTACCCGACAATGGTCACTGACCATCCACATTTCTGCTTTGTGTCGCAAGTGATAGTTCCTGCAGTGGAACTGGAGCGTAAACCGCATCTGCCACGACAAGTCTTGCGCAACAAAAGCAGTCCGCATTTCTATCCAGTGCACCGTATCACGTGGAACGTTATGTAACAGTAGTGTGAACTCCGGTAAGGAGCTAATCGAGTTACTCTCGGCACCATTCCACTCGCACGCGTGGTGCAACCTGACATACATTAGGTGAGACCGACTTCAGCACTGTTTACTCTTAGCTATTAGTCCTTCGAAAGCACACAAGTTCAAGCCGACTTTGACACTCCTTGGACCCCCTCCCTGATTATCTAGGCAATTCTGCATACTTCACATGAATGGCGCCACACCGAACACACTATGTACTTCAGGTCAGCACAGTCGTCTCGACTGAGAGGTACGGACGTGTGCATGTGTGTCTGTGAATGTGTGTGTGCTTGTGTGTGGTGTCAAGACAAAGACGGATATGAGCGTCACTGCACCCGCAGCCATATTTCACTGGCAATGGTGTGGCTTTCGAATGGGGCCCGCCATAGCTCCCGAGCGTCAATTACGCTATGCGTGATAAACGACAGAATATTCGCCGGAATTCAGTCGGTGGAATAACGTCTCCGGGAGGCCTTGAGCTTCGGTCACCCTGTCACAGGACAAACTGCCGCAGGGCGACAGATCGCAGGGCGCAGGGGCGGCTGTCAGTGGGTCCTGACGTCATTGCCGTCCCGAGGAGCTGACAGCTCGTTGGCTGCGTGCGGCCCAGAAGGGTGGTGGCGTCGACTGTCCAGCTCTCCTCGTCTCATCCCGTCTGCAATCTTCAGTCTGACCCCAGCGGTGTCCTCTCCTGCTCTCCACAGCCACACACATACACACGGCACGGGCCACACGACAGCCCACGCATAACGCTCGTCACAACACCCGGCAACAGCCGACATCACCACATGGTGACAGGCTGGCCGCACACATACAACAGGCTGGTCAGTGGCGAGGAAGCTTCTGCGTCGGCACGAGCCCGCGTCTGACGGCAACGCCAACTTCTTCCACGCTGATGCCAACGTCAGCTTCCACGTCTGACGGCAACGCCAACTTCTTCCACGCTGACGCCAACGTCAGCTTCCACGTCTGACGGCCAACGCCAACTTCGCAACGGCGGAACATTGCAATGCTTCATTTTCGTCGAGAAGCCGCCAGCAATGATTCACGTTTGTAGATTAGTTGTGGCTTTCATTCTCTCTCACTGATATCCACAATTCACACCATGCGAGAACTCTCGACAAAGAATGTCATCCAAGTGGCGAGCGTTTCGGTACCGCCGTGCTGTAATTTTCTCTCGGTATGCGCTTCATTTACCCGATCCATTATGGAACCGAGCATCCCATAACTCATCAACGTCTGTTTAAATCAGCGATAGGAAGAATGGGTAGTGGAACGGTCTCTATCACTAAGTCACAAGAATACAATTGCAAAGATTCCATCGGAAATTTAATTCTCTAGTAGAACTTGTTAGTTGTGTCAAGCGTAACCATGAAATGTACTGTAGTACGGTGTAAGGAATATTCCCATGAACCGTCGAATTCGTGAAGCTTTCGGGAAGATTCCAGAAATTTCTGGATATTTACACGTATATTCTTAAGTATTTATTTATTCCTGTTATGTTTTCATTTGGTAGAAAAAGATGTTTCCATTGTTGCGTTTTGAATGTCCTTGAGTGAGTTCTGTTGGAATTTCAGCACTCCGTTTCTCAGTTTTGGAACTAATTTCATTCAAAAACGTAATGGAAGTATCATTGACAACTTACCGGCAAGTATGTTTCGCCTCATCCCGCATTCCTAGCAGGTGCATTCAATGTTGGAAGTTTACTCCCCAATCTTGGTGTCGGAGTGCATATTCTTTGAGTTCACGATATCCTGCATTTAATAATGTCGGGTAGGCCTAAATAATGAAGTGTATGCATTTTAGTAGATAAAACTAATATAAGTATTGTTTTACCTGCTTTACAGGGGTACATATTTTCCTTCCGAAGTTTTATTTGGGTTTGATTGCACTTTGGGATCCACAATTTGATCCGTGCGTTTCGGTATGCCATATGCCGTAGCGCAATAGGTCCTGTTGGCTGCTTGTTTCACTTCGCATAAATTCACCTGTGCCAGGCAACCACACACACACACCACCTGCACCATGCCACACATTCCACCCATTGAACACATTTAATGTTACCAAAGCCATGTACAGAGTGATACAGACATCAATTTCCGTTGTGCATGCCGGCAAGCTAGCATTCTTCCAATCTTGCTGGTACCTCATATTCTGTTCCGGTCCTGAGTCCTCTTGGAATATTCTTGCAGATCTCATGATCACCCGAACTTACAAATGTGCATTATCTACAGTGATGTTGCCAGGTTGTTGGGCTAAGGACCAGGGGTCGAGTGTCCTGCATTTTTGCTGGATCCTGGGTTGGTCTCATCTAAAACGTAGCGGACGATAGCGTCTGGCGGATTCTCTGCATCTGTCCAGACGCCGTCCAGCCATTTCCACACTTCCGACATGTGCGTCGACACCGACACTGCAACCGGCGCGGCCGACGAGACCTGCCGTCGCGTGCGGCGAACGACCGTCGGCACTTCTGCGGCGGGTAAGTTTGCACGCGCGTGACGATTTGAAATGTAGTGACGCTCGACACGGCGCGATGTCGGTCTGGCGGCGAGTCGTGCACGCCTCAGGACTGCCGAACAGGAGTCAGGCAGGACTGACACGGCGAGTCGCGCACGCCTCAGGACTGTCGAACAGGAGTCAGGACTGACACGGCGAGTCGCGCACGCCTCAGGACTGTCGAACAGGAGTCAGGCAGGACTGACATGGCGAGTCGCGCACGCCTCAGGACTGCCGAACAGGAGTCAGGACTGACACGGCGAGTCGCGCACGCCTCAGGACTGCCGAACAGGAGTCAGGACTGACACGGCGAGTCGTAGATGCCTCAGGACTGTCGAACAGGAGTCAGGACTGACAGAGTCGCGCACGCCTCAGGACTGCCGAACAGGAGTCAGGACTGACAGAGTCGCGCACGCCTCAGGACTGTCGAACAGGAGTCAGGACTGACAGAGTCGCGCACGCCTCAGGACTGCCGAACAGGAGTCAGGACTGACACGGCGAGTCGTAGATGCCTCAGGACTGTCGAACACGTCGGCAGTGAACTTCTCACTGCAGTCACATGGGTCATCGTCATGGAATCGTGACGATGAGTCCCATGTCGAAGAATCATCGACATGGGACATGGCAAAATTTGATCAGTGATCTAGGATAACCCTGGCAAATAAATAACCTATGTAGACGGATCAGTTCAGTTGTCCAGCACCGTACCACACCTATCATTAGCAGTTTGGTGGCAATAAGTGATATTAATTGCTGATAATTCGTGATTTTGGCGGAAAATGGCCTAACGTGTCCTCGCTTGTGGCGCCATAAGTCAGTGATCTGACATGACATCCTCAAACTGCCTACACTATGAGGTCGGAAAATGATGGCCGATGAAATATGCAGGGTGGTGGGACACTGGCGCAAGCCGTTTTCCGTGGTCGCCAAACAAAAAAACTCAGGAGAATTGTAACAATCCTCTGCACGGGCGAGAGCTAGTCTCAGTTATCACGGCCTGGTTACCAGAGCGTAGTCAGCTGTCATGTATGCGATTAGTATATGTGATCTTGTTCATCAAAGCTATGCATCCGTGAGAGATCAGCTACATCGGCAAACCGAAGGCGATGCGGAATTACATGTACGCGCGAAGGCAGATGGACCCGGTATCGCCTATACCGAGTGCTCCGATCGCTAGGTTCTGCAGATAGAGCATGACATGAACTTGCTTTCGTTTGATCAGATCACTTGACGAATGCATGGACTGACATGTGACAGAGTTAACCCTCCCCGTCTTTCCGGTCATATCCTCACACCCCGTCTCGGGGGGTGAGGCGGGGGGGGGGGGGGGATACAAACCCACCTCTAATCTCCAAACTAAGCGTCGCACGAAAACGAAAGAGGTGTAATTGGAAAGCGCTCGACGAGTAGGGCCAGAAAACACCCCCAAAAATTAACCCCCAAAAAGTGACGTCACTAGGGGGCCTAGGTTTTCAAGACTTACATCATGTTTTTGGCTCTGGGGAGTTAATTTTGAGGGAGATTTGAAAAACAAAATTATGTGGAATCAGAAAATGAAGGCGAAATCGACCATGGCCCTAATTTTTTCCCACACAAAAATCAAAATTAATAATTTTTTTGTAATTTCAAAATTTTGAGTTCTTAATTTTCTTTAAAAAAAAGGGATGGGGGGGGCGCATATCAACCCCCGAGACGGCGCGGGTTAATTTAGCTGCATCAATGGACATCGGTTTCCGGATGCCTCTCGTATGTCACTATGTCCGTGATGGTTATTAACCTCCACGTACGTGTGCGCTGTTAAAAACAACATACCAACCAGTTGAGCTTCACCTTCCTCAGTAAGCAGGGCGAACGTAGTGCTTCAGTTGCCTCACTACCATCCGTGACATTTGTCACATTCACGTATTCTGTAGTGTTACAGTGAGTCGGTAATCAATGCGGTGTAGCCGCACAAGGCAAGCTACGCCAGCCTGTCGACACGAGAAGCTGCGCTACCCAATCCGACGACGGCGCTTTGTGCCGGGCCAACACCGCCAACGCATCAGACAAATGCATATTTTGCTGGTCGGCGCGCCGAGTTCGACACCGCACCGTCTCGGAGCGACACTTCCGCCGCATCGACCACCGCCGCGCCGTCAACAGCTGCCATCGCAAAACACAATATTTCCGTTGGCCGGTCGGCCGGCGAGATGCATTGCCTCGCGAGGGTGACACTGGGACCAACATAGATCTGCCGGTCGGACCTCGGCGACACGTGCCATCTCGGCACGTGCCGTGTGGATCGTGTCCGAGTGCTAGGCGGGTGACGGATAGACCGCCTGCACGTGCCGTGTGGGTCGTGTCCGGATGCTAGGCGGGTGACAGATAGACCGCCTGCATGTGCCGTGTGGGTCGTGTCCGGGTGTTAGGCGGGTGACAGATAGACAGCCTGGATGTGCCGCGTGGGTCGTGTCGGGGCGCTAGCCGGCTGACAGATAGACCGCCTGCATGTGCCGTGTGGGTCGTGTCGGGGCGCTAGGCGGCTGACAGATAGACCGCCTGCTGAGGTGTTCAGATGACCATGCCGAGTATTGAGAGCAGCGCAGTGCCTCTCTGTGCTGGCTCTCAAGGAACCACAGCGGTGTTAAGCGATCGTCGAATCGCATGCCGTGTCGGCATCCTGATTTATCTTCACGCGGAACATCTTTTACATCTTTTCGATGTACATACCTGGCATCCTGAGGAGCGGTCATTACCAGCTCCTGGCCTCCCGACATGCTGTAATTAATGCGCGATAAGGGGAATCTCCTTGATCCCAGAAGAGTTATGTATCCGCATGTCTGAAACTATTGCATGAATAGGACACGATTCGGAGGTTCGACATTCAGCCATGATCAGGTGTCCAGGTGCTGAAACGTCAACTCTCTTGCTTCTAATACATAATATAATATGATATAACATATATATAACATAATAACATATAATAATATAATATGTTAGTATATTATCACCAAGTAACTCGTTGAGATAGAAAAGAGCTTTCGTCTTGTTAGTTGCCGAGCTTTTCGATCGATGGTCAGATCTTGCCGTAGGAGCGAACCTGTTTCGGAAGTGCCACGGACATATTGCTGCCAGCCGACCGATCTGCAGGCCAAAGCTTGGCATGCTTTTGATAGGGTTTATGCCAAATTCACTGAGTTGCTGGCTACCCCATTTGTTGGTACTTCATTGAAATGTTGAATATGGAAGGCTTCCGAAAATGGCACATAGCCTTACAAAGGGAACCGCTGAAACCCAATCTGCAATCAAGCTGTAGTGGCCGCATTCTACGAACCTCGCAATTTACAACCACTGTGCTGGCAGCTCAGTAGCGACAGGCTGCGCCGAGGCTGACACGGATGACGGTTCCTACCGGTCGCTGTTCCGCCCGACTCGACTCGCTGTTCCGCCCGACTCGACTCGCTGTTCCGCCCGACTCGACTCGCTGTTCCGCCCGACTGACTCGCTGTTCCGCTCGACTCGACTCGCTGTTCCGCCCGACTCGACTCGCTGTTCCGCTCGACTCGGCGCTGATGGAGCGTTCGTCGACGAGGTGGTTTCAGGTGGTCGAGGCGCTGCGGCGGCGGTGTGTTTATTGCTCGTTAGCGGACTGCACGCGCCGTCGACACCGATGACTGCCGGCAGCGTCGACTGTCTGGTGACGTCATCGGTGACGTCATCGGTGGCGTCATCGGTGACGCCATCGGTGACACGGAGACGGTGTTGGGAGGAAACCGAGTGCCCAACCGGCCACCGACAGACAAGAGAAACCATCACACGGCCCCTCCACTGTTTACTCGGCCTGGGCAAGGATCGCCAAACCAATGCTGTCTGGTACTGCGGGCGACAGCCGGCCCTGTCAGGGCGGCAGGACCGCTGGCGGGATTTGCACAGCGATGTATCGGCTGCGAAATGTCGTGAAGACGCCTCATCCGTCTCCGTCGTTTCGGGAAACATCCAACCATGTCGCCCGGTCCGCCGTCGCAGGGACTGGTCGAAGGCAGGTCACGTGTCTGTGGTGGTCGTGGGCACAGCTGCTCGTGCCGACTGCGTTGAACTTCGGGAAGTGTAGACTGTCGTTGTTGTCAGAAGTTAGAGCTACGGCAAGGTGCAGTTCGAATAGCAGCAACACAAGTTAAGGCGACTTGGAAGGTATGTAAGGGGAGCTATGATGCAATAGGTGAGTTTGTAGCAGAAGTGCTGCCTTGTCTCCGGGTCGGGGTTGGCCATTCTTGTTACAAACCAAGTCAGTCTCGGTGTAAACCCAGTCATTCCCGGTATAAGCAGATACGTCCTGTCAAAATATATCATGATTAACACACAATAAGTTTAATGGTGCATTTATAGCTTTGCTATAAGCTATAATACATATTGGTTGTTTAGAGTGGAATGCAGAAAACAATGTTGGAAAGATAGCTCTGTGGCATCAAGCGAACTAAATCATTTGATTTTCTCCCGCACGGATATCTCCAGGTGACACTTTTTTTTTCATTAGGAGACAGCATTGACACACAAAAGGAGGACGCAATTCGAAATGCGTGATGCAAAATAACTACTTACACACCTCAAACTTCCAGCGATTCATCGATCACTTAGACAGGAACAGAAAGAAAGCAAAATACATACAGGCAATGAAAGGCGCGAGGTATCGGTTAACGATGTCATCAGTAGCGATACTTTGCAAACTGCCATCCCTCAATGACTATCTGGGAACAAGGTTTCGAGCTGGTAGAGATTAGCGCGGTATAGATAGGGCCAGAGAAATTGAACGGTAGTTGCCGTTGTTTATGGATTGAGCAGCGTTGTTTCGGATTACATCACCACTGCTTCGGATTACAGCAGCATTGCTTCGGACTACAGCAGCATTGCTTCGGATTACAGCAGCATTGCTTCGGATTACAGCAGCATTGCTTCGGATTACAGCAGCATGGTTTCCGATTGCAGTAGCATACCGATACACTTATTTTGTGATTGAATCAACTGTTGCAATCACAAATCCTTCGCTGCCATCCAATCGTTGCTATTATTACGTATCTACTTATTCTATGTTGCTGGACCTGACATTAAGCAGCGTGATACCTTGGAGCAAATTCCTGCTCTAAACCAGGGTATTATATCAAACCGAGAAGCAGTGCACTGACAATCGTACGGCCTTGGAACCAATGCAAACACACTTAGTTCGCAAGCAAACACTAGTGGCAACACGCTATTGCAAGTCATAGGGCAGGGTAAAAAGGTATATTCAGTGGAGGAAAAGTGTGCTTGAAGTGCTCTGCTGAGGGAGAAGGTGTGCTGAGTGCCCCATCTGTCTGAATTCGTTTGGCGAGTGTCAACACAGGCCGCAGGCTACTTCTTCCGCATTTGTTTTTACCGTGATGCTATTTCCCACTTACCAGCGTTACATATATCATAGGTTCGTAGTCCCATACAGGGTCAAAGCCAAGAACCTTCCTATACACCGAGCGTAAATTATCCCGCCAAACGGGCACTGTGATTTGGGGAAGACAAATTACAGGCATTAAATCTGTGAAGTGTTCGTGGAAATTGGCTACTGCTACGAAACAATCTATTATTGAGCTGCTCCTTGTCAGCTCTTGGACCCACGCAGTTTGTTGGGATGGGGTGGGGTGGGGTAGGATGGGGTGAGGGGTGGGGGTGTAGGGGAGGCAGTTTGATCTGCATAAAATTTGCGGATAATTCCCCTATATCGATGAAGATATCGCTTTGAAATGTGGCATACCTCCGCATAGCTCATTCATGCACCTTATATAACACAATGCACAAATGAAAGATACCATGATATATCATATAATGCCATGTGATATCATGATGAGGGAATGATAACAGACCACGATGCAGGCAAGAGTGCATGCAGTTCTCTTAATCCTTGCTCACATAAAAAGTTTCGCGACGGCATTTCCGTTCGTAGGCAACCTTCAACAGTGTTTCACGCTGCAATGCAGCACTTCTAGTTCTAATTATCTCACCCAGAGCCAGATCCGCTCTTTCATTTTGAAGCTTACTAGCTTTCGTCACAGTATTTTTCCTAAAGTGCCCTAGGTCTTTGTACTTACAAAAAGGGGGCTTGCAGAGGGATTCCCACGCGTGAACAGTTAACCGTGCACCTCACACCGCAACCAGCACTTACCATCCGTTCTGAATGGTAAATTGGCAACGTGCTTGACCTGCATCAGGTGGTCTTGAGTTCAATCTCGGGGAGGGATGCCACTTCATATTTTTGTCTTTGGTGATATAGTTTGGTGAACGTATCGCGTTCGAAAACACTTTGGAATGGAAATCAGATCTTTGATTGACATACGGTGCATGGACGACAACGAGAATCAAAAGAAATAACGTCAACTAGACAATAATTCAACAGACATAAAAGTGAAAACGGAGCAAAATGAAACGGACAAAGAGTGAATGAAAAAAGACATGCAAAAAAAGACAAAAGAACAAACAGTGAAATGGGGAGTAGGTTCGCAGAGATAAAGGCGAAAAGGACAAAAATAATAAATTCAGGCCGGAATGTACAAAATAACACGACATCATTCGGCAAAAGTCAAACCGGCATAGAAGTCAAAGGGCAGATCATGCCTGCGGACCCGATATCGCGGCCGCCGACCGGCCAGCGTTAACCCCGCGGCACGGCGAACACTGCCCAGTTACTGCCATCTTCTGGATACGAGCCGACCGGCCAGCGTTAACCCCGCGGCACGGCGAACACTGCCCAGTTACCGCCATCTTCTGGATACGAGCCGACCGGCCAGCGTTAACCCCGCGGCACGGCGAACACTGCCCAGTTACTGCCATCTTCTGGATACGAGCCGACCAGCCAGCGTTAACCCCGCGGCACGGCGAACACTGCCCAGTTACCGCCATCTTCTGGATACGAGCCGACCGGCCAGCGTTAACCCCGCGGCACGGCGAACACTGCCCAGTTACCGCCATCTTCTGGATACGAGCCGACCGGCCAGCGTTAACGCGGCCCTCTAGACGCAGCGTTAACCCGCGGCACGGCGAACACTGCCCAGTTACCGCCATCTTTGGATACGAGCCGACCGGCCAGCGTTAACCGCGCGGCGAACTTAGTTCGCCATCTTCTGGATACGAACGACCAGCCAGCGTTAACCCCGCGGCACGGCGAACACTGCCCAGTTACCGCCATCTTCTGGATACGAGCCGACCGGCCAGCGTTAACCCCGCGGCACGGCGAACACTGCCCAGTTACCGCCATCTTCTGGATACGAGCCGACCGGCCAGCGTTAACCCCGCGGCACGGCGAACACTTCCCAATTACCGCCATCTTCTGGATACGAGCCGACCGGCCAGCGTTAACCCCGCGGCACGGCGAACACTGCCAAGTTACTGCCATCTTCTGGATACGAGCCGACCGAAGAGAAGTCTGCCCGGGGTGAGACTGGATGGGCCTCTCACACCCGAAACACACGCGGCCACCGAACGCGCCACCGATGGCACATTCCATTTGTTGGTGTCAGGTCATGCCATTGAGATGTGACCAAGCACGTTGCGAAAATGTATGCTTGCGAGCACTTTGGATGCTAAAATTGGGCATTTTGCAAAGAGAAATGATTGCGTTAGCGCTTGCCGAGACACGTTGCCTGCTAATTTGTGTCCTATGTGTGTAAGCTTGCCAAAAGTCAAAGGCAACGGTCGAAACAAAAGCGTTGGAAGCTTTGTAAAGCTGCCCACAAAAGTGCAAAATATTTAGCTCTTGACCAGTGTCAAGCGTCACCACTCGCAAAGCGCAGCCTATGAAAAACATCGTGAGGTTAGAAATTCATCATTAATTTAGGCGGAATATACCTTTATTTACTTGATCCCATGGAATTAGCTCAGTTATAGGTTTGTTTGTTTCAGTCACGGAATAACACTTCTTTCACTACCAAATTCCTTAAGCACCGAGGGACCCAGTGATGGAGAACATACCGACAGTAACCCCTTGCGCGAAATTAATCTCATATTTTGGTCAAAGCTCCCTGAAACCCAAATAACCAAGTAAGATAAAACGTGGCGAGCACTACCTATTCGGGGCTCTTGAAACGCGCTGGTCCCTCAAACAAACCGTGACCTATAAAAAGGAACAATGTCCTCCAAACCACGGGGTCCGAAAAACGCTCCAAGGCTCTAAAAAAATGCGCCGTAAGCCTAAAGCACTCCAGTGGACGAAAAAAAATACATGGGACCCTAAATAGAAAAGCGGACCAGCGTTCGGTTCGGTAGCCTACCTGGTAGCATATTTAAGCAATGCAATAAGGAACATCAAAGCTTGGCAGGTTATCCGGATTTCTTTTCCAGCAGAAAATGTGGGAAGATAAATAATCGTTAAATTTAATTCATCGAATTTTCTCAGTAAAGCCCATAAGAAGCAGTTCCGTAGTGTCACGTATGACACAATAACATCATATGACAGTAGTTGGCAAAAATAGTTAGCAAAACCTAGCAGAAACCGCAGAATCGCACGAAGTGTGGCGAATGCGCCGAATGCGCAGCGCGCGTGCAAGAACGTTGGAGTGATGGCGACCGGGCATTATAGATTTAATTGCGTGAAATTGGAAATGTTTGTAATTTTTAGGTGATTTGTAGTGAAAAGTGATGAAGTGATAAGCAATGTGAGTAATATTTTGAACAATGCGAGCTTACGTATCAATGGATACCAGAAAATACCTTTTGAACAGCGGGGCGTTGAAATCCTTTCACTTAGCAAAAATGGTGGTAGGTTGGGCCCTCTCCCCAGGCAAATTATGTTGTCACTACATATGCTTCTTAAAAAAACGAGCCCTTTGAGAAAAGTATTGGTCGAAATCCGGCGAGGAAAAAATGATTGTAGTTGGCCCCCTCGAAATCCGCTTCCCGCTGACGCCAATCCTAGGCACGCCAGCGGCCACCACTTTCGTGGATCAGCGCAAACAATAGTATAAACAAGTATAATACAGTATAGTAATATAACAAGCACAACCGAAACTGGTTTCGTTAGCCTCCATTCTAACAAATATACTAATCCCAGTCAAATAATACTGTCAGGTTCAGTCTCTGAGCAAGGCTACACACACACCGACACACGCAGCAGACGATATTGGGTCGGACACCACACCAGCATTACTCAGCAACATAGCTTCGATTGCGAACAGCCGGACCAAGAGAGTGGAGGGTACGGTCCGCAATGAGGCTGCGCATATAGTCTTGAAACAGGTCTGTCAACTGTGTGTCAGAAACTGGGGATCGATCGCAGCCAGCGTTGCACCTGACGAGAAGAGCGGAAGCCTAGGAGGGAGCGGTACGGCCGAGGTCCGAGTCGAAGGCCTGCGGTGTCAGTCATGGCCAACACACTCACCACCAACCCGGTGGAAAAGCAGCCGTTGTCGTGCCCTGGCTTCATCCGGCTGCGTCAAGTGCAAGGCTGAGTCCACCTGATCCACCATGGATGTCCACCTGATCCACCATGGATCCACCTGATCAGTCCACCTGATCCCTGCAGTGCTTACAACGCAGTCTCCCAGCTTATGTTGCCTGCAATCATTCCCTGGTATGCCTCGCGTGTGTTGCAGGGTGCACTGGGCCGTTGTACTTTCGTCGGATTTCAAATGCCCAGGTTACGATGTCATTTCTCTGGCTCCCGGCCATGAACCGCAATGTCCATACGATACATGAATACTAATGCACTGAATCTTCCACTGGCGCTTGCTTGTTTGCTTTTATCAAAAGAAAGTCAACTGCAATATTAATGCTTAAAAAATGTTGTTATACCTGAATTTGACCCAACTTCCTTGTCAGTCACCGGTGCACTCGTACATACGACCTGCTATTTCGATTTATCTGGCCTGGTGAATAGAAAGCCGAAAGGATGTGCTTGAATGCAGAACTTGGTCGTTAATTAAGTGCTGCAAGTGCCGGTCTGGCCGCGACGCATCTGTCGTGCAGCCGGCCTAAGAGACCCTTGCCGAGTGTGCGACTCAGAGGTGGACGTGCCCGTGTTGCAACGGTGCAGACCCGGTCATCAAGCTGCCACCCGGCTTCTTTCTCCACGCAGAGACGCTAAACAAGTGGAAGGCTAACCAGAATATCAGGGAAAATGTGTTTGCCTGTCGTGGCATATGCCAATGTGGGCAGCTTCCACCTCTGTGAAATCGGCGGAGTCTGTTCTTTCAGCTGCGCAATTATGCACGATTGTATCAGTAAGATGATAAATGCCTTCACGTCACACGCTTTTCAGAGTATACTTAGTCTGTCACCCAGCACGTGAAGAATTAGCCGGGTGTCCATGTCTATGACCAGACGTGAACCGAGTGCTATTCGCATAGGACACCGATGTGGCAGTATCAGTACTGTGCGCTACACCCTTGGCGCAGCCGAAGCGAGTGTTATTCGCATAGGACACACATGTGGTAGTTTCCGCACCGTGCCTTACACCCTTCTGACATCCCTAATGACTAAAGCTTTACAGCCACATGTCCTCTTCCCACTCTCCACACCACTGCCACTACAGATCCCCTGTGTTCTGCAGAGGAGCATGCGTCCGCTTCTCAGCACGACCTCAGCTTCGCATGCTGCATGCCCCGAGTCAGAGTGGACCCGGAAGCGCTACAGGAGCGCAGTCCGGCCGGCTGATCTCCCGCCCCTGCTTGTCCCGTGCCACTCATTGTTTTCATTCTCGCTGCGGTGGGCCGACGCGCCACGCGCCGGCTCCCGCCGGCGCGACACCATCTGAGCACGCATCGGCGGCGCGCCAATACTGCGCGCGGAATTTATGTGGCACGCCGCTATCGGACACTGGTCTGCGGTCGGCGGCGGCGGCGCGCGGCCATGACTGGCGCCGCGCCTGCACTGTGCACGACGCACAGTTAATGTGCACCGTGCACCGCGCAGCCACTGCAGCCGCCGCCTCCTGACCGACGTCACACCTGCACACGCCCTGCGCACACAGCACGCACGTCTCCACCCTGTGCACACAGCGCGCACGTCTCCACCCTGCGCACACAGCACGCGCGTCTCCGCCCTGCGCACACAGCACGCGCGTCTCCGCTCTGCGCACACAGCACGCGCGTCTCCGCTCCGCGCACACAGCACGCACGTCTCCGCCCTGCGCACACAGCACGCGCGTCTCCACCCTGCGCACACAGCACGCACGTCTCCGCTCTGCGCACACAGCGCGCACGTCTCCGCCCTGCGCACGCAGCACGCACGTCTCCACCCTGTGCACACAGCGCGCACGTCTCCGCCCTGCGCACACAGCACACACGTCTCTGGTCTGCCGCCGCCACCTGGGCGTGGTCACATGACAGCGCGTGGTCACATGACCAGCACTTGACAAGACCCGCTGGAAGTGTCCAGTTGCTGTGACCGGCTGGACAACCAGGATTTTTGTAATGCCCACGGTCGGTGGGAACGTGTGAAGTTTCAACAGAGCTATTACAGCGATTTTCTTTCTCGAGGGAAGTGAATGCACACAAATCTTTCTTCGGTGGAGGTGACTTTTACTTTTACGAATGACTTTTAAGAAAACTGGATTAGAGTGAGAAGTAGTCCAAGTCCCAATGGAAGCAAGCAAATTACGTGAATTTCATGACTCACGTTGCCTGGAGACAGAACTCACGTGACAAGGACGGAGCTCACGTTGCCAGGACTACAGAGGCTATGTGACTAGGAGGACGGAGCTGTTGTGACCAGCACGAGGCTCACGTGATAAGGAGGATGAGGCCCATGTAACCAGGATAATGGGGCTCACGTGACAAAGAGGGCGGAGCTCACGTCACCAGGAGAACGGGAGTTACGTGACCAGGATAATGGGGCTGACGTGGTGGGATGTCCGGATTCACACGACTAGGAGGCCAGGGCTGTCGTGACCTGGAGGCCAGGGCTGTCGTGACCTGGATGCCAGGGCTGTCGTGACCTGAAGGCCAGGTCTGTCGTGACCTCAGGCCAGGGCTGTCGTGACCTGGAGGCCAGGGCTGTCGTGACATGGAGGCCAGGGCTGTCGTGACCTCAGGCCAGGGCTGTCGTGACCTGGAGGTCAGGGCTGTCGTGACCTGAAGGCCAGGGCTGTCGTGACCTCAGGGCAGGGGTGTCGTGACCTGGAGGCCAGGGCTGTCGTGACCTGAAGGTCAGGGCTGTTGTGATCAGGAGGCCAGGCCTGACGTGACCTGAAGGCCAGGGCTGTCGTGACCTGGAGGCCAGGGCTGTTGTGACCTGAAGGTCAGGGCTATCGTGACCTGAAGGCGAGGGCTGTCGTGACCTGGAGGCCAGGGCTGTCGTGACCTGAAGGCGAGGGCTGTCGTGATCTGGAGGCCAGGGCTGTCGTGACCTGAAGGCCAGGGATGTCGTGACCTGAAGGCCAGGGCTGTCGTGACCTGAAGGCCAGGACTGTCGTGACCTGGAGGCGAGGGCTGTCGTGACCTGGAGGCCAGGGCTGTCGTGACCTGAAGGCCAGGGCTGTCGTGACCTCAAGCCAGGGCTGTCGTGACCTGGAGGCCAGGGCTGTCGTGACCATGAGTTCCGGCTGCGGTCTTCAGTCCACCGCCACCGGTACACGTTGGCTCGGCGGGATTCAAGATTGCCGGGATCAGGTCCGTAAACCAGAGCACTCTTTGAAATACGGCCGTGCTTAAGCAGGTAGGAAAACGCGGTCGGTCGGACCAAGATAATGGCAGGCTGGAGCCAGGGACGTACGCTGCACATTTTTACATCCAGGGAAGGAGAGGACGCGGCTGGGGACTGAAGGTGACGATCAGAACTGTGCTGGAATATAGTGGCTCCTTATTTCACCAGTTCCAGAAATGCATGCAACACATCTGAAAGCGCATCGTGTTTGTATGCCTTATGATATGAACAATGACTGTAGATGCGAAAACGTTCACTCTTCACTCGCGTGTGTGAGTAAAAAGTTTCCGTCTTCAATAGAAGACTGGTGACAGATAATGTAATTATGACTGTTATCAGCATGATGGAATATGATCGTAATTATAGTAGTTTGGTTTTTCACAATCAATGCACGCTAAAAGGACAATTTTTGTGTCCTAGGGGTGTAGATAGGTCACCAACAGGGACACCAATGCGAATTGCTAAGCTGGTGTTGCCAATCGAAAAAAAAAATGTTGGTTAATATTGAGTTAAGTAGAGCATACCTACAAACGTTGGTGCTGAAACGTTGGTGTTGAAACGCTGATGTTGAAACCCGCATTGCAATGCTACATGTATTAATATTTGATGGCCCGACACTTTGCCACTAGGCTATTATGAGTAACACGAAAAAACTAGCTTCGCAATTCAAAATAAAAAAACAAAAAAATATTATTTAAAAAACCCCCACACACCACCCCCCCCCCCCCCCCAAAAAAAAACTGTAAAAAAATTGGGAAGACGCCCCTAGGTGGGCTGGCCATACGATACTGAGTCAAAAACAGCACAACCACGACCCACAAACAACACTTTTTTTACAAAGATGGCATGGGGGGGGGGGGCGGGCCCTTATTTTTATTTTTTTTTTGGGGAGGGGGGGCGGCCCCCCCCCCCCCCCCAGAACAGGCACTGTAAGACAATTGGCAATACGACGCTGGGTCGGGTGGCCATACGATACTAAGTCAATTGGCAATACGACGCTAGGTCAGCTGGCCATACGATACTAAGTCAATGGATCATTAGTTATCACCAGCGCAGACAGCACAGCTCACGACCCACAGAACAGACATTGTACGACAATTGGCAATACGGCGCTAGGTCAGTTGGCCATACGATACTAAGTCAATTGGCAGTGCAACGCTAGATCAATTGTCAGTACGACGCTGAATCAATTCTCCCCTTTTTGCGTGCGGACTAGTGGTGAGAGATTGCTCTTCCACTTTTTGTTTCGCAGGATGCAACTGTGTACCGAACGTAACTTGTGTAAGGTCCATGAACTTTGGAATCGATAACCATACACTGGTATGTACATACCATGTGGTGCAATAATACAAAATGTCACGTTTTCACTTTCATGATGACCTTTGACCTCGCTTAGCGTCCGATGGCTTGACTTATGTCACCTGTGCCAGGATCGAAGCAACTAAATTGCATCCGACCCCTACCTGAATACAAATCCTTGAGATTGGCCGAATATCTTGAGATAGGAATATCTCCCGACTCTTCAGTCACGTGCCGTTCCAGTCGTCCCAAAAGTCCCACGGCCATCACTTGATCTCTATTTGTCAGCACTGACCTGACCTAGACAGCTCACGTTTTGCGGTGTTCATCAGATGATTATACATATTAAACTCCTATCAAACGCTGCCTGCAGAATCAGAATATATGTTGAAGTAGATGGGAATAGTTCCACCTTCACTTGGGGGGGATTCTCAGAGTTCTATTATACAGTGCGTGCATTGAAAATACATTGTCTATGAATAGGAAAGTCGTCGGACGATGACTTTCCATCTTGTGTGGATCTCATCTCGTGTTTCCTCCCGCCTCTGAATAATTCCTGATCATTGCTCCGTGATTACGCGAAGGCTAAGGCGAATGCTAAGGCGAAGGCTAAGCTATTCGCAGTCGCTATGCTTCTCCAGCCACTTGAAAAGACGTCTTGACATTTCCTTGGCTCAAAACGAGTTCACTAGACACAAACGTGGGGACAAAACACGCCCACAAAGCCTCCATCAACCTCATCACGATTGGAAAATTGGGACCGATCAAATATGTGCAGCACGCTAAGATGTGCCAGCTCCTGTTCGCGACAATTTTTGCGAGGGCCCGACACCGGCTGGATGCGTTGTGCGTCGGCGTTGATGCTGGATGCCTCTGCTCCTGAGACCTCTCGGCCAGAACCATGCTCGGATGCGCCGGCCGTCATGCTGCCGGGTCTGTGGACCGCTCAGCTGCACAGCGCGTAATGCTGGCGCATTGCCACTCTCAGGTCACTACCCCTCCTCCATCCCTGCTGCCGCCGCCGTCGCCACGACCCTGTCCTGACGGGGACACTGGGAGCACACAGGGGAGACGAAGTGAGCTCTGTTCCTACGGCAGTTCACTTATCCCCCGCCGTCGCCAGGACCCTGTCCTGACGGGGACACTGGGAGCACACAGGGGAGACGAAGTGAGCTCTGTTCCCACGGCAGTTCACTTACCCCCCCGCCGTCTCCAGGATCATGTCTTGACTGGGGACACTGTGAGTACACAGGGAGACGAAGTGAGCTCTGTTACCCACGGCAGTTCACTTACCCCCCGCCGTCTCCAGGATCCTGTCCTGACTGGGGACACTGTGAGTACACAGGGGAGACGAAGTGAGCTCTGTTACCCACGGCAGTTCACTTACCCCCCGCCGTCTCCAGGATCATGTCTTGACTGGGGACACTGTGAGTACACAGGGGAGACGAAGTGAGCTCTGTTACCCACGGCAGTTCACTTCCCCCCCCGCCGTCTCCAGGATCCTGTCCTGACTGGGGACACTGTGAGTAAGTACACAGGGGAGACGAAGTGAGCTCTGTTACCCACGGCAGTTCACCTACCCCCCGCCGTCTCCAGGATCCTGTCCGGGGACACTGAGAGTGCCAAGGGGGCGTACCGAGCTCTGTTCGCCACGGCAGTTCACTTACCCCCGCCGTCTCAGGATCCTGTCCGACTGGGGACACTGAGAGTGCCCAAGTGGGGCGTACCGAGCTCTGTTAGCCACGGCAGTTCACTACCCCCCGCCGTCTCCAGGATCCTGTCCTGACTGGGGAACGAGAGTGCCCAAGTGGGGCGTACCGAGCTCTGTTAGCCACGGCAGTTCACTTCCCCCCCCCCGTCTCCAGGATCCTGTCCTGACTGGGGACACTGAGAGTGCCCAAGTGGGGCGTACCGAGCTCTGTTAGCCACGGCGGTGGTTGTGCAACAGCGTGCATGGAAGATTGCGCAAATGGTGTTGCAAATTGACTTCTATAAGGCCGACTGGGAGAAATATGGTTTCGTCAAGCACGCAAAATGATGAACGTTGTGGGAACGTTGATGTTCAGAGCACACAGCTGGTGTGGCAGCTGCGATACCTGCAGTGCTCCCATTCTCCCAGGTGCATATGGCGTCGGCGAACCCTATGCACGTGGTTTTGACCTGGACACGATCGAAGCGGCATATAGGCCCTGATACTGCATGATAGCGCCACACAGAAAACAGGGCTGGATGTGAGGGCCGCTCTTCGCCTCTGTCTCCACCACTGGCAACCGTTGGTCCTCAGGATTAGCTAATATCGTAGATCCTCGTGATGTAATCGGTCCCCGCAGCGTTGTCGGTTTTCATGACATCGTCGATCCTCGTGACGTGGGCGATCCTCGTCACGTGGGCGATCCTCGTGACGTCATCGATCCTCGTGATGCCGAAGGTCTTCGTGACGTCGGCGATCCTCGTGACGTTGACGATTCTCGTGACGTGGGCGATCCTCGTGACGTCATCGGTCCTCGTGTGGCTGCCTGCCGCACGCGAGAGATCGCGTGCGGCCGTTGTTCCGCCGATTTGTCCGTGTCGACTGTCGCCGATGTGGCGACTATTTGTCCGCGTTGACTGTCGCCGATGTGGCGACTATTTGTCCGTGTCGACTGTCGCCGATGTGGCGACTATTTGTCCGTGTCGACTGTCGCCGATGTGGCGACTATTTGTCCGTGTCGACTGTCGCCTATGTGGAGACTATTTGTCCGTGTCAGCTGTCGCCGATGTGGCGACTATTTGTCCGTGTCGACTGTCGCCGATGTGGCGACTATTTGTCCGTGTTGACTGTCGCCGATGTGGCGACTATTTGTCCGTGTCGACTGTCGCCGATGTGGCGACTATTTGTCCGTGTCGACTGTCGCCGATGTGGCGACTATTTGTCCGTGTCGACTGTCGCCGATGTGGCGACTATTTGTCCGTGTCGACTGTCGCCTATGTGGAGACTATTTGTCCGTGTCAACTGTCGCCGATGTGGCGACTATTTGTCCGTGTCGACTGTCGCCGATGTGGCGACTATTTGTCCGTGTCGACTGTCGCCGATGTGGCGACTATTTGTCCGTGTCGACTGTCGCCGATGTGGCGACTATTTGTCCGTGTCGACTGTCGCCGATGTGGCGACTATTTGTCCGTGTTGACTGTCGCCGATGTGGCGACTATTTGTCCGTGTCGCCTGTCGCCGATGTGGCGACTATTTGTCCGTGTCGACTGTCGCCGATGTGGCGACTATTTGTCCGTGTCGCCTGTCGCCGATGTGGCGACTATTTGTCCGTGTCGACTGTCGCCTATGTGGCGACTATTTGTCCGTGTCGACTGTCGCCGATGTGGCGACTATTTGTCCGTGTCGACTGTCGCCGATGTGGCGACTATTTGTCCGTGTCGCCTGTCGCCGATGTGGCGACTATTTGTCCGTGTCGACTGTCGCCTATGTGGAGACTATTTGTCCGTGTCGACTGTCGCCGATGTGGCGACTATTTGTCCGTGTCGCCTGTCGCCGATGTGGCGACTATTTGTCGGACTGGCTGGGAGAGTCTATCGCAGTGGTGTTGCTGTCTGCCGGCCGCCGCCGGCGCCGCCGGACATGAAAGTACCTGGGTCAAGGCTCTGCAGGGCGGTCGCTGCAGAGCGGTGCAGATGGAGTGTGGGGAGTGGAGACCGTGCAATTGTTTCTGCCATCACTTCTGTTGTATCTGGTCCGAAGCGGATCATGTCATCGTGTCCAGTGGTAGACGAAGGTGGCCTAGTGGTATACTACATACACAGGCGCGTCCTGTGATAGCGAAAGGTACTGCAGCGATATTGTCGCGGAACTATAGGCGTGTGTGGCGGGGTGTGGGTTCGAATCCCACTGAGCGCTTGCCGTTTGCGTTTGTTGCCTCGCTTGGCGATCGAGTCGGTAGCTGGACGAAGGCGACCTTAGCCATCTTGGCCATGTCAGTGCGGTGGTGGAACGTCACTGCCTGTCTAAAACGATTGGTAATCAGGGGCGGTGCCAAGGGTGGGGGGTGGGGGGATCACGGGAAGACATGTCCCCAAAGTAGCTTGGGGGTTTTGGAGCTAAGCATTGCGCCGCCTATGTGCGTTACATGGGCAGAATGAACCAAAAGCGATCACGTCCCCCTATCCGAAGTCCGTGGCGCGTCTGATGTTGATGGCAATCCTCACAGGAAGCACCGATTAGGAACTTCCTCGAACATAACTCACCTTTTGTTCTTCTCGGGTAATTAAGACACACAATCGGTTCTTCAGATCAGCTGACATCGCAACGTGAAAATAATTACATGCAACACTCATACGTGTTGCGTGCTAACGTTAACCATAGTTTCAACGTTAGGGCTCGTCCAAAGCCCGAGGAAGCCTCCAGTAACTCCGCTCCCTCACCACTGGCCACCCGAACCGTAATCATGGTGTGTGCGGGATCGGCGGGTGCTATTAAAGATGGCAGCAGGTGAACTTATACATTGTCACAGATGCAACACCTTGACGTCATGGTGGAGACGTCATTATTCCCCCGAGAAATCCGCCAAACCTAAGTCACCTGGTCGTCGCTGCTGTGGTCTACGTGAACCGTAAGCAGACACCAGTGTGTGATTCGGCCTCCACCGGGCGGTCGAATCGTTCGATTTGCATACGTTACGTGAAACCGGCCGGGGGAAAACGAGAGCCATACCTTCTCAGAACTATTAATTTCATTATGCTTGTCGACATGGAAGCGGCTCGTGTTTTACGTCTTTTGGCTTCAGCTCCTCGGGTAACACTTGAGAGGGTTTAATTACATTTGCGTCATTTATAATTCTGGGACTAATGAAACCGGAGTTTCTTCGTCGGTGCGCTCCTCTTTGTGGGCGAAATCAAATTACCGACGATGCAGCTCTATGCTGACATGTGAGATAATTCATGCATAAAGTTTTTTTTGGCCTCGGATTGATGCCTTGTTGGATAGCTGTCCCGTCTGGAGCTTGGTTGAATTCGTTTCGTACGAAGTTCTGTTAAAATATTCTTACGTGGCTTCTCATTATTCGCCAATGCGCTGTACGGACGCCTGCCATTTTCACGGTTTGGTTCTGCGAAAATTGCGCCTCATGAAGTTCGGGATGCCAACCTGTCTCTGCCCACCCACGTCCACTGTCGTTCGTCGTTCGCGACGGAGACGACGCGGCCAGGTGTCGGAGACGACGCGGCCAGGTGCGGGCTGCGCGACAGGCGTCGCTGCCGACGCACGACACCGCGCCACAGGTGTGAGCTGCTGTGTGTCGGACCCAGCTCGGCTTATCAGCGCGATCTGCCGGGCCGGGGGAGCTAAATCTGTGGAGGGTGTGCGGCAGCGCATTGGTGATTGTGGGGGAGATGGCAGAGACAGAGGCAGCTGGGCTTCAGCAGAGGCTGGCGATTATGGAGGACATGACGGTTCCGGCAGAGAAAGCTGGCGATCGTGGGGGAGATAGAAGACATGACGGCTCCGGCAGAGATGGAGGTACGTGTTTGATGCAGTAGCTGGTATGTACGTATGTACCTGACGACAAAGGATGCTTATCATGTGGAACGTTTTTGATTGTCCGCATAATAAAGCTCGTGTTGAAAAGCTTGAACACATTTTGCTACGACAAACCGTGACATTACAGAGTATGAAACCGACATTTGACTTAACATGGCTAAACATTTAATCTAGCAAAGTTGGAGTGAACTTTATTGCTATGAATATAGACTCGTATGCTTTGAAGACATCGTGACTTGTTTGGTTATTTGGGCTTTGGGGCGCTTGGACTGCGTTGGTCATACAGCGCCAAAGACATCGTGATTTGGTAACGTAAAAGACCATTGGTGAAGTTATGCAGGTCCTGCATTCAGAACTACGATTTGAAGCTTCAGCCACCATTGATTACAATTCCGAACATCGACGCCCGCATAATGCTGCTGAGTCTCCAGATTGTAATCTTTAAATAGTGAAGCTACGTCGCGAGTGAGCCGTCGATGAATTCTCTGTTATATCGAAGGTGACAATGCATGCAAGATACATGTGCTATAATAGCACAACTTTCTATGCATTACTGCTGGAACAAGCTGTTTCAAATTGATATTGCGGAAATTGCACATGCAGAGGGGCTGGAATTCAAAACTATGCAATACCCTAACTATGCAATACCCTAACTGAGTTCCGAAGTATTTGCGGCTCGAACGCATTCTCCTTCCCGATCCTGCAGTGCACACCACCACACAAACAACAGTGTACGTACACACGATGTAACCTTCCTTCAACTTGAGCGCCAGCTGGAGATGAGAGGCGTCGCCGAAAAGACAGTCCACTGTCGGCTTTCTCCGTGTGGGTGCGGCGGCCCAAAGCCCGCCGTGGCTCCTTTGTGGGCCGCGCGCGCGCGTGTGCAAAAAGCCATCCACACAATTATCATTACGGCCATTGTCTCCGACCGGATGCCAGATGAGTTCGGGTCGGAAAGTCTGCGCGCACCCGCGCCGCATGCCAGATGAGCACGGCTCGGCCGACTCATAATCCGGCGCCTTTGTGGCGAAGCCGGCGCCGAGTGCGCCGACGACCGCCGCGGGCGTCGCGGCGCGTTTGATGCCGGCGCGACGAACGAAAATACGCTGTAATGCGGCGCCGGCGGCCACGCAGTCGACTCGGCCGGACCCGGGGTCTGCGGCCGGCCGCCGTGCCGATCTCCCGCCGCACAGCCGCCAGGGATCCGGCTCTGATCCGCACTCAACCGAGGCGTGCCGCCGTGGCTCAACCCGACCACCATCTCGCCGCCGCCGACCCCCCCCCCTCCCCGGGGCGAGGGGGGAGACTTCCTGTCGGGCGGCATCCAGCTCGATCACGGCTGCGAGGCGGGGGGCGCCTTCATCGCTGGTGACGAGGCTGGCATCACTTCTCACGCGCCAGTCGCCCTGCTGGCGGTCTGTGGGTGGGGTGGGTGGGTGGGATGGGGGGCGTCTTCATCGCTGGTGACCAGGCTAGTGCCATTTATCACGCACCAGTCGCCCTGCCGGCGGTCCGAGGAGGGCCGATCCGCCGTGATTAAGCTCTGCTGCAACTGCCCGAGCTTCTCCCGACCGGGCATTGGACCGCGAGCGGCACGGAGGCTACACGCTGGACAACAACGGTGTGTATTGACATACTGCAGGCAGCCATAGTATAGCACTGAACCATACACAGCATTTTCCCATCTTCGCCAGCGCAGAGGGATAGACGTTGCGACATTAGCGTTTCCCAACGGACAGTTGCAGGAAACAAAACCAAGAATACTGCACGCGACTGGGGTTTCAAGTGTTTAATTCATACCAGATTTGTATACTTGGGGCTGCTGATTAACCCCTGAAGTCTGCTTAGAGGTAACTTAGAGCTAACTTTTTGTCAAAACATCGAGTAGTTTATCGCTTACTAGTTACTGGTGTAAAACATAAGAGGTATACATGTCAAATTTATAGCATGGTGTAGTACATTAACTTGGAACATTACCGATGCTATTTGTTACATTTTGATGTATAAATTAATGGCCAGAGGAGGTGGAAGTGTTGACGTTGTCTTGAACTGCAGGAATGATGCCCAGAAACATTATGTTTTAATATGAAAGGGTGAACAAGACGCAAAATTCAGTTTAAGAGTTCACATTTGCCACAGAGTTGCTTATAAGCCGTAGAAAGCCATCTGAGGTGTTGCTTGAATGACCTCGCAAGACCTTGGAAATGTCAATAGCTGATGCAAGCAGATTAATCAAGCTCTCCATCAACCTAACATACCAATCATTTTGTGCTCGAGGACACTAAGCGAGATTAATTGCCGATAATTCGCGAACTCGGCGAAGAAAGGTCTGGCATATTTCGCTACGCGCCAACCGCGGACATTTGACTTGTCAGCTACACTAGCGCCACGCATCGGACGAAGCGTAAACTTAGATGCTGACATACATTCATATAGCAAAGAAACTATGTAATCCAAGGCATCGTTGAAAACAAAATATTCAGCAGAAAAGTGGTGTATACTACGACCGTCTAGTATTTCATACTCATTCACTTGCTTTTTGGACCGTTATTTTACTGCTAAGGATGAAGACAGCCATTATTCCATGCTTCAGCGCTGAACATTTGGCTAGTTTTCTGGCATTTCGTTGCCCTGTTAAAAAACTATGGCATTGGGTGATAATAAAGTTAATTACCTGTCGACTAATGCGAATTTCACCACCTTGCCCTATTGTGTGGACCGTCACTTTACCACTGAAGATGAAAACAACGATCATCCAAAATTCGGCGGTGATAATCAGACTAGTTTTCTCCCGTTGCACTGCCTTGCTTAAAAAAACATTGCATTGGGTAGTAGTGCAGTAAGGTATTCGTCGACTGATGTAAATTTCACCATCCTGCCCAAAATTATCAACTAATTGTGATTATAAACATGTTGATATTTCCAAGAATATGTGCTTTTTGTTCTTTTACCCCAATGTCCGCAGTTGCATTGTGCTTGAAGCGTAATGACGTCATATATCAGTGACATGACATGATGCACGCAAATTGTTTCCTTCTGAAGATCGGCAAAAGATGCCCCATTAGATATTCAACGTGACGGCGCGCTGACGCACGACGTTTGTTTTTCTCGCAGCCTCGGAAAACATAAGGGGGTTGCATCAAGTCCTGTACAGACGAGGGTTAAACATCGAGTATTGTTGTGCCTGGATGACGTGCAATGCCATGCCATAGCACAGCCAGGAGGCCTGCGCAGAACAGCTTCACTAGTACGAGGAAAGATAGTTTCGGTCGCACTCCAGCCACTGGTTCTTAATGTGCAACTGCAATTGCATGAGGAATTTGCAATCGAGTGGTGATTTATGATCATGTACAACCATGATGGTTACACACTTTGCTCTACCGAAGGAGCGGAGTTGACTGTGACGCTTCAGTCACTGCCTCGGCTGTTATAATTATGAATCGTTTCTGTAGTGGCCTCAGTTTATTTTGGCCTCCTTCGGCTCATCGGTTCGTATAAAGGCTACACGAAGCCCTGCGGCACGGACGTCTGGCCAACATAATTATGTAATGCAACCCAGCCTGCTGCTGCATCACCGCCGAACTCGTCCGCACGATCCAGCCTGCTGTTGTATTACCGCCGAACTGGTTCGCACAATACCACCTGCTGTTGTATCACCGACGAACTCGTCCGCACGGCCCAACCCTCTGTTGTACTACCGTCGAACTCGTCCGCACGACCCAGCCCTCTGTTGTACCACCGCCGAACTCGTCCGCACGACCCAGCCCTCTGTTGTATCACCGCCGAACTCGTCCGCACGGCCCAGCCCTCTGTTGTATCACCGCCGAACTCGTCCGCACGATCCAGCCTGCTGTTGTATCACCGCCGAACTCGTCCGCACGGCCCAGCCCTCTGTTGTATCACCGCCGAACTCGTCCGCACGGCCCAGCCCTCTGTTGTATCACCGCCGAACTCGTCCGCACGATCCAGCCTGCTGTTGTATCACCGCCGAACTCGTCCGCACGACCCAGCCCTCTGTTGTATCACCGCCGAACTCGTCCGCACGACCCAGCCCACTGTTGTATCACCGCCGAACTCGTCCGCACGTGCAATTCGGCCCGGATTATCGATGATGAAAAATCGAACCAATCTCGGTCCAATCTGTGGCGTCGTATTGAGCTGCCTCATAAGGGCAGGGCCTCCCGACTCCCCGGCGGAGTCGGGCCATTACATGGCCGCCGAACCGTTCCGTCAGAAATGGAACTTTACGTCCTGACGCCGGCCGAACCTCACGATCAGAGATGGAACTGCACTTCCTAGCGTTGGCTGGACTTCCCGATCAGAGATGGAACTTCACGCCCTCGCAGCAGCCGGCCGGCAGCTATGAAGACAGGGTGTCCACGCGTCTGGGATAGATAGACTGTGTGCAAACTGTCCGCGTCTCGGGAGATGTTGGCTCCCGCGGTAGCAGGTCCACGTCCGGGGGATGGCACGTCCACGTCACAGGCAGAACACCTCCACGTCTCGGGCACAGCAAGCCAACGCCCTGGACATAGCACATTCGCGTCTCGAAACAAACCACGTCTCCGTATAGCATGTGGGGAAATGCATTCATATCTGTGAGCAACATTTCTGGGAATATGAAATGGCCGCTTCATGAAGCATATATATATACATATAAGTGTGTGTGTGTGTGTGTGCGTGTGTGTTATTCACATGCCAAAACATATGGCTGAAAAGAACACGAACATCTCATTGTCTTGCTCACGTTCGTCGCCTATGTACTTTAGCATTCCCTCGGGGTCGTACCCCCTGTCCAATGATGTGCCGGGTAGCCTATGCAATGGCTCAGCACGCAATACCCAACGAATTGGCACAGCGACCATTGTAATCTGTCGGAAGCCATCGCGCTGGCATTATCGTACAGAAAAGTGATTTCATCAAGCTGGTGCTGATGACATCTGATGAAAAGAGCACAGTGAAGCCTCAAACAGGAATGGCATCGCCTGCAATACCAACGAAATCTTAATTGAATCGCTCATAAACCACAGAGTCGCGTTGTAGAAAATGATCTGTGGCGGCGTTGGCTACCAACGGAGCTGGCTGACAGCGGGGTAGATGTCACCGCCGGGAGGACAGGTTTCTGGTCTCGAGACACACTGTACAGTGCCAGACCACCCGGACCTCGAGCACGCCATGCCACAGCCTAACCTGACGACTGTCCCGTCACTGACGACGCCCTCTGGGCTGCGTCGCAGCGGCATGGTGCATACTCGCGCTGGTGGCCTGATCGGTGACCATGTCACTGATTTGGTTAGTGACCGGCCCGCTGACCGGATCGGTAACCCGGTCCCATGCGACGGTGTGGTCATCAGCCCCCTTGCATCCGCTCTGGCGCTCTTGCCGTCTCCCAAGCCACCGTGCACAGACATGCTTGTCTCCCCGGCGAAACACCAAACGTCGTTCCCGTCTTTGCTTCCTCGGGCGACGTCCCAGTCGCCGTCCCAGTCTCCTCGGGCGACGTTCCAGTCGTCGTCCCAGTCTCCTCGGGCGACGTCCCGGGCGCCGTCCCAGTCTTCTCGGGCGACGTCCCAGGTGCAGTTCCCATTGACGTCTGCCCGGGGATATTCTATCGGTCTGCTCTGTCTGTCCGGTCGAATTTCCAGTCGCCAGCCCCAGCTCCCCTGACGATCATGTGGCGCCGTGTAGGCTCATTGTCGGTGCGTTCGTCACAATAACCAACCACGCATCAGTCACCTGCCCCAGTTCCTCGGGCGAAGCGGCATGCACCGTCCCCGCCCCCACCCGGTGTGGTGTGGCTGTCCGGTGTGCTCCCAGTCGGCTGCCTTGTCCCGGCGGACCCAGTGCCGGCTGTCGGCCCGGCACCGGGTCAATCACGGCCTCGCTGGGCAGCGTCTCGGCAGACCCGCCCACCGCCGGTCGACTCCTGGGGATACCCAGCCGAGAGGCCCACTCGCCGCTGGCTGGTGCACCATGTGACCGTACGCTTCCGGCCGGCGCGAGTTGGTCCGTTGGTTACCAGCATATTTCAGCGCAATTGACATAATCTGTGTGCCGCGCGTGCTTGCCTCCAGCAGCAAGAATGCTTCCACGCACGTGATTAATCGTGATTATGACATGAAACCACAGATTTCAGGGGCGTCGTCATTCATCGACATTTCGCGGGCTAGCTAAGTTAGCGTGGCGGACGAGACGCCCGGTTAACTTTCACCACGTTAACCAACGGACCAACGCCGCCAAAGCCACCGTGCACCGACATGCTTGTCTCCCCGGCGAAACAATGTACCAAATACCAAATAGAATAGAACATAGACCCCGACTGTCTGTTCGGACTGTCTCGGACTGTCATGTCACGTATGTACGACTGTCACGTACATACATCCCCATTCTACATCCCCGTTGTCTGACCGCTTCCGGCCGGGCGGCTCGGCGCGAGTACGCCGCCGAGTGCGAGGTCAACGGACGTGAGACGTCCGAACGCCGCCGACTTCCAGTCACGACTGCGGCTGGCCGCGCTCAAGGCTGCGCCACAATGCCTCGAGATGGTGGTCCATTGGCGGGCGAGACCTTCATCTCCCCGCCGGGTGACCTCTCGTGGGGGCCCCGTCACGCCCATGACGTCATCAACTTTAGAGAGGGAGGGCTGGCTGTCACACCACTTCATATGAAAGTGGAATTCGGTCAATCTTCCCATAATGTCTTTGGCGACCTGTTCCGCTAAACACTCATCACATGACCTGCCGTCCAGGTATCATGTTGAATACTCACGACCGCACGACCTTGCAGTTGTTATGCGACATCATCTTCTGTCTCTGATATGTGGTCATCATTTTGTAGCATAGTACCATTCCGTAATTCCGTGTTTCCAAAATCTCACCATCCCGCAACTTCTGCATCTCATCAAGATCCGATTATCTGCAATCATGCTACCTGGTTTGTGTCGACCCTCGACTCCTTCAAGTAGCGCCTTGTGAAATAATCTCCGCCGACTTTCCCCAGTCCCCCCCCCCCCCAGCTAGCCGGGGTCGAACCACCCGGCTTAGCGCGTGACCTTGGAGCGCCGAGGGGCGCTGGTGGCCGGACGCAGAAATGAAGACGGACGGAGCTGGCCTGTCACTGCTGATCCCACTCACACCCCTGGTGATCCCCCGTCGGCTCGTCTTCAGCGCAGGCGACGCAGCTGCGCTTCTGACGAGCCAGGCCTCGGATTAAGACAGGGCACCGCCCCTGGATGTGGTGACGAACTGTGCGGACCAAAAACTGCTGCTCCCTGTGGATGGCTTGTCGACAGACAGCGTGGCATTTAATGGGATGGGGGAAGATAATGTTTGAAGTGAATAATCCCTGGATGTACAAATTGACAAAAGAGCACCTATTTTGAAGACGAAGGGTACCTTGATCAATAATAATGGGACATTTGGGAAGGGAATGATAAAACTGGCATGACTGGGTGGGAAAACCAATGAACTGGATGGGAAATTCCCATCCAGTTAGCATGTTAAAAACGGATCTGGATTGGCGAGGATAGGGTACTGTTCACCGGGCGTCTCATCCGCCATGCTAACTTTAGTGCCCGCGAAATGTCGATGAATGACGACGCCCCTGAAATCTGTGATTTCATGTCATAATCACGATTAATCACATGCGTGGAAGCATTCTTGCTGCTGGAGGCAAGCACGCGCGGCACACAGATTATGTCAATTGCGCTGAAATATGCTGGTAACCAACGGACCAACGGCATTTTCCTTTCCAGTCCAGGCAACTGTACTGAATAACAGGATGCATAAAAAATTGAATGTATAGTTATTCGGCCCTGCGTACCTTTTGTGTGTACCGCTTCTGCTGTGCACCATGTGTACCGCTTCCGCTGAGTATCCTGTGCACCGCTTCTGCTGTGTATCCTATGTACCGCTTCCGCTGTGTATCCTGCGTACGGCTTCTGCTGTGTATCCTATGTACTGCTTCTGCTGTGTATCCTGTGTACTGTTTCTGCTGTGTATCCTATGTACCGCTTCCGCTGAGTATCCTGTGTACTGTTTCTGCTGTGTATCCTATGTACCGCTTCCGCTGTGTATCCTGTGTACCGCTTCTGCGTAGCTTGTTGGCTCGAACCTCTGGTTAGAGCGCTGGCCAACATTGGGCTCCCCTGGCCTGGTACGACAAGGTTCGAGTCGCTTCACGTGCTCGCATTTAACCCCCGGCTGATAGGGTCAGTTGACAACTGGCGAGATGAGGCCGGGAACGAGTTATCGGGGTGGCCGTGTCGGTGCATTGGCGGCACTTTACACTCTCAGTCAGAGTTCTGCTGTTTAATTGGAATTCACCAATCGGATGGTGGGGCCAAGATCCACGCAACAAGCTCTGCTTAGGAATAGGAGCTTGGTCCATAAAGCCACCCAAACAATAATTCGGACGAAAGCTCTTAATTCAACATAAAAGCACGGATGGTTAACAGGCCAGTTCAGATCAAACCCTCCCGGCTCACTAAGCTTGACACTGAATGTTATGTAAATCCTTGCAAGTGACTTTTGTGGTCCCAGAGGGAAAAAAGCAAAGGGAAATGCTTGCTGAATTCGAGCTAAAAACGCCCTAAAATAAAGATTATCCAAGGTTAATATAGATCAGTGATCTCATGTCAAGGTGAGAACGTCCCCGATACTCCGGTGTGATCTGAGGGCAACTAAAAACTTGAAATGGCAATCATTTGAGCAGTCATCTAGAGTAAAACTGGCCACAACTATGGTATCAACAATGAAAGCACCTACATGCCCCGTATAAATGACATAATTCCGTGACTTGAAATAACCTGACCAGGTCATGTTCACTAGATAATTTACAAAAGATGCTCCACCAGTGGTGCCGACTGCGACGCGCTCGTTTTCTGGTGATTGTGAGGAAACCACTGGGGTAATATCCACCCCCTCAGATGACGATGGTAAGATATCAAAGATACACTCCTCCATCACATCAGATTCATTTCCAGCTATAACAATTTCATTTGGATGGCTGCTCGCTCCTCCAATGATCAAATGATGATAGAATGGTTGCTTACGCCCGTTGCTCGTGTAGTGTGTGCATCAGTAATTATTAATGATATAAATTCATTTAATTTATTTGAATGCTTTGGGTGCTTCCTGTTCTCTCTCACTGACATGAGGTTCTCGACATGGGTTACTGAATGTCGTACTATTCGTCATTATTTTTGACGTCACTTCTTCGCTGTCGGTTTGCTGCATGTTCTTCCGCGGAGAAAACAAACCGGAGTTGCACCGGACGTTTGTGCTCCCATCACCGACGAGAGAGCACGCATGTTCCTTACTCCATTGCATGACATGCTAAGTGCCAACATATAATCAACCAAATAATTGCCTAGTGTTATCCTTGTAGCTTCTACACTATTTTTTATAAAGCTGGATAGTCCCATAGCATGACAAATTAGTTTTCTTGCATAATCAAAATATGGGTGTTTCTGAAGTGCAACGTGGCAGGTAAGATGTAAAGGATAATATTTCAATAATTAGGACATTTATGCATATTTCTGAGATCACGCGGGGAATGGGGTGTCGTTTTCAGACTATTATCTCCTGAATAGTTCTTGTCCTCCAATGTCTTCCAGATTTGACAAGGGGTTTCAGGGAGCTACGCTCTCAAAGCTGGAAGCACCTCAGTTAGCATTGGGAGATTGCATTTGGAGAAACTGACAGCGCAGCAAATTCACGATGGCCTAGGTCACTCGGTTTCGGTGGGATATTCGGGGGTACCCTTAGCATGGCTGGCTCACTAGGAACGTAGGCTGTGACGCTGCACACCAAAAATTACTGGTAGGCTGCGCCGTTTCACAGTTATGAGTTGCGTGACAGCCTACCAGCTTCGCCACCGGCCAGCGTCCGAGCCATAGGAATTCGCGTTTGTGGTCGTCACGCGGCCATTTGCCCTGCAGCCATGCAGTGGTAAACACGGGTCTTCCCTGTTCCCGACTTGCATTCCTCTGTCGGCGAAACAACATTGGCAGTTACACGAGCAGGTTACTGGACTTCTGTCGATAAGCAACAATTGATAGCTGCGGATTTCTGACTGCAGCAACACAGAATGAGCAGGAAAGGTTGGAAAAAGCTCAGTTGCAAAGATGTAGTGAAAGGAGATCGGAGGTTTATGATGTCAATGAAGTTATGGCCCCAAAATAATAATAGAATGTCCAACATTTATACGTTTTAGAAATGTAGTTCGAACTCTTGCTGGGGTGGCTTTATGAACCAGGATCCAATTGCTAAGAAGAGCTGGTTTCGTGAACCCTGGCCATGATTCCATGAATTACAGTTTTACAGTCTAAATTTGGCAAAGCGCTTCACGTGCCGTCAATACACCGACACGGCGACCCAGGCAGCTCGCTCTCGACCTTATCGTGCCAATTGCCAACTGACCCTCCCAGCCGGGAACTAAAAGCGAGCACGCGAAGCGACTCGAACCCAGCATTGTCAGGACAGCGGAGACGGGTGCACGACAGCGCTCTAGCCAACTAAGCTACCGAGGCTGCAAGTCACAGGGAGCCACTTGCTTGCTTAATTCAGATTCATTGACAAGTCAATTAGTTCCTTGATTAAATTGCATGTACTTCATTGAGAATCACATGTTTTATATTGCTTCATATAAAGTAAAATCTTTGTATGGTAAAATAGTTGGATGGTATCAGCGTGAAGAAATACTTTATCCCCACGGAATTCTGAATATGTCGCTTGCAGTACAGTGCACAACATATGCAATAAATAATATGATATCATGCAACACATTCCTTGCGCCCTAAAACATGTGATTCAAGAATTCAAATTCAAAAACATGTAGATGCAATTTAATCAAGTAACTAATTGACTTGTCAATGAATCTGAATTAAGCAAGCAAGTGCCTCCCCGTGACTTGCCGTCTCGGTAGCTTAGTTGGCTAGAGCGCTGTTGTGCACCCGTCTCCGCTGTCCTGGCAATGCTGGGTTCGAGTCGCTTCGCGTGCTCGCTTTTAGTTCCCGGCTGGGAGAGTCAGTTGGCAATTGGCACGATAAGGTCGAGAGCGAGCTGCCTGGGTCGCCGTGTCGGTGTATTGACGGCACGTGAAGCGCTTTGACAAATTTAGACTGTAAAACTATAATTCATGGAATCATGGCCAGGGTTCACGAAACCAGCTCTTCTTAGCAATTGGATCCTGGTCCATAAAGCCACCCCAGCAAGAGTTCGAACTACATTTCTAAAACGTATAAATGTTGGACATTCTATTTTATTTTGGGGCCAGAGAATACTTCATTGACATCATAAACCTCCCATCTTCTTTCGCTACATCTTTGCAACTGAGATTTTCCAACCTTTCCTGCTCATTCTGTGTTGCTGCAGTCAGAAATCCGCAGCTATCAATTGTTGCTTATCGACAGAAGTCCAGCAACCTGCTCGTTTAACTGCCAATGTTGTTTCGCCGACAGAGGAATGCAAGGCGGGAACAGGGAAGGCCCGTGTTTACCACTGCATGGCTGCAGGGCAAATGGTCGCGTGACGACCACAAGCGCGAATTCCTATGGCCCGGATGCTGGCCGGTGGCGAAGCTGGTAGGCTGTCACGCAACTCATAACTGTGAAACGGCGCAGCCTACAAGTAATTTTTGGTGTGCAGCGTCACAGCCTACGTTCCTAGTGAGCCAGCCATGCTAAGGGTACCCCCGAACATCCCACCGAAACCGAGGGTACATGTCCTACCCATCCCTCCCGGAAAATATACCCTTTGAACTTGAGCAAACCACTTGATTTGTCCGAGGATGGGTCTATTCCTTGTTTCGAAATTTAGGGTGGGGAGAAGTGCCATCTGCGGGGACACAACTTGTTTTGTTTTCCCGTAATCTAGGTGAGGGAGAATGGAAGCATTGAGGACATGCTTATTCCTCAAATTACTTGGTGGAATGCATGTATTATTAAAGATAACTATGAACAGTGGAGCGGGGGGACATCTACCTGTTGCCAATATGAAGAAGACAATCATGTGTCATGGTCAGCCGAGGGATAGAGTTGGAATTGTGGGGTCCTGGCTCCACTGGGCTATGTATACTCTTCGTGTTGTCATAGCGACGATTGCGTTGACATTCGACTTGCCAGCTGGCGTGCTATTGTGTTTCCTGATCGGCCGGCAGGTGTGTATTGATTCAATCGATGGTGCGACTGGTCTCCTTCCGACACGTGGAGGGTGTGATGGATCTCAGTGGCCCGGTGCGAGATACAGTGGTGCTCTAAACATCAGGGTCTTAACGTGACAGGACGCACCACGCTCCACTCTCGCTAACGGTTTAGTAAATTACCACATCAGTCTCAGTCTCGGTGTTCCATGTCGGGATGCGATTGCAGATAATTATATGGCACGGGTTACTTGACGAGTTCAAGTTGACCGCAAATGGATCCGTGTTCTCGATGCTGCCAATTCACAATTATTGCTGATAATGACATTGTTGCAGTGCAAATGTTCACTAAATTCTCTCTGGTTGTCATAGGATGCACGGTCACACTTCACAAACCTCATCCGTACCCTTCCTCGAGCATTATTTTGCATCATTATAGGTGAATTTGCCAGCGTTTTCGACATCGCCGAAGGAACCGTACTACCTCATCCAGGGTGCCTCGAAATCCATCACGGATTCGTTTATCAAACTCGTATCAGCGGCTGGGCCGCTACTGGAAAGTGATTGGTATGGGCATTAGGGGCGGGGTACGGTGGTCTAAAGTACATTGGGGACGGGAGGGACGGGGGGAGGCTCCTCATTCCAGTGGCCGGCGATATAATGGGAGTTATATCTGGTTCGTTGCCCTATTCCCAGGACATCCTCGTGAACATCGATTACGCTGATCATGCCGAAAAGCAATGGATGGAAACAAGTGCGACTTCCTTATGATGGCAAGGTACGAAATATGCGCCTTGGTTTGACTCGAGATGCAACGGATGCGATCGTGGGCGAAGCTCGAACGAGCTTACTCCCGTGGTACATGATACATGGCTGTGCACATGGTACACAAGTTCATCGGAACGTTCTAATTTCGCCATTCAGAGCCAGATATGCCTTTTTAATTTTGATTTTTACTACTTATCCTAATAATCATAAAGTGCTACTCATCCTTGTGGAATGAAAGAAGTTCGCGTCAGCACCTCCGCTCGTGGCCAACTTTGAACAGCATTTCACGCTGATATACACAGCTCTTCAACTTATAATTTTGTCCCTCACAGCCAGGTCTGCTCTTTTCCGTTTGATATTAACCAACTTCCATCACAATATTGTCCCTGAATTGCTCTGGATCTTAGTTCAAATACAGGTTTTAGCGGCGACATCCTCGTGCGTGGGCAGCTTACCATACACCTCGCACCACGGTCGGAGCTTGCCAGGCGTCCTGGGTGACTACTGGGTGAAGTGATTGGTTTGTGCCCCGTAGCATCCAGTTTATTTCCAGGGAGGGTGACGCTTTTTGTGTCTGCCCTAAGCAACAACGGAATTTGGTGGATGCACTGCATCCTGAGTCACTAGATTTGCGTACATGCCTGGATGTACGCGGCTGTGTAAACATTCAAAACAATGCGCCCATTAATTAATGACTGATAGCCATGGAGATTCGACGACACCGCGCCTCAAGCACTTGCTCTCGCTGCTCCAGTACCACTAACAATTGTCGCCTTACTATTCTACAACAACAGACAGACAGACAAACAAAGTTTTTTACTCAAATAGTATAGTAGATTAGCATCGACACATACGTGGCATAAGTGCCTCATTTGCTGTCTCACCCGCCGTCCTGTTGTTTGACCATGCCGGTGTGGCCAGCGGGGTTATCAGTGGGAGAGAAGAGGGTGGACAACCGTGAAATTTCAACCATCCCGTGGTCCATCTCCACAAGGAAGGCTCAGTCTGGAGACTGAGTCTGCGTCACGAGATACCGGAGACCGTCAGCAGAAACCGGGATTTTCATCAGGATTTAACTCCATCAAGCGAATTAGTCGAGTACGTGTTCAGGCGCGAGAGCATCGGATCAAAACACCACCAAAATCAGGCGGCCATGTCCGGCGCCCAGTGGGCACCTCCATTTGTCGCCAGTGCCGCACAATCAACTGACCGCAGGTACGGGCTGGAGGGGCAAGGCCGGCCTCTGCCATCTGGAGCACGATGGCAGAGACAAGGGCGACCTCTGGCGTCTGAAGCGCGATGGCAGAGTCAAAGCCTACCTCTGCCATCTGAAGCACGATGACAGAGACAAGTCCGGTCTCTGGCGTCTGAAGCACGATGGCAGAGACAAGGCCTACCTCTGCCGCTTGAAACACAACGGCAGATACAAAACCTACGTGTGCTATCTGAAGCACGATGGCAGAGACCAGGCCGACCTCTGCCATCTGAAGTACGATAACAGGGACAAAGCCTACCGCTGCCATCTGCAGCACGGAGAAACAAATCGGTGCCCGGCTTTGCCGCGATCGTGAGCACGCACTTCAGAGCCAATGCCGGCGGCAAGAGATGAAGCCAGGGCCAATCAAACTGACAAATGTGCAGCTCGTTCAATGCATCAGCTCAGGAAACCGCAGACGCGTGGGGCATCACAAGGACACGCCATGACATTTGCGGTGCAATGACATCTGGAATTAAGTATAACTAACCGTGATTCCGTGCATGATGACCGATGCCTCTCCTTGAGTTTTTCGCTTGTCGTTTGAGCTGCATACTTGCAGTCGAGTGACATTTCTTGGAATCATTGTGATGCACTGAGTCTAGAACGTTGCGTCCGGGATTTGACCTGGGCGTATCCATGGCTGGTTTTAAATAAGCGTCCTGGATAATTTTTGGTTCTCTCATCGGTGTCGCACTGGTTGTTGAGGCATTGTTGAAAATATTTGATAAATAGCAATTGTGAAAATTAGCCATTGGTCGGTTTGACATGCATTTACTTTTGGGACACAACATATTTTTAACAACCAGAATTGCACCCAGGGCAGATAATTTTGGGATGAATTCAGACCTTGCATTTTGGTAAAAGTAATCCAATAACATCATGATGTGATGTAATAAAATTATTTCTTGATCAATGACGGCTTTAGGTGAATGTTTTACGGAGGCGCTAACATTACATTTCTCCGGATTCGCTGACGCTTGCAGTGATGAGATTATTGCGTTATCAGCAATATTTGGACCACTGTCCTCGTCACGTGCACCACCTGCAGAGCATCTTGACCAGCTGCTTCTCCGGTCGTCGCTAGACGTTTTCTTCCCCGAGAAGGACATGTGTTGGTCAACATTTCTGCTGAATCGTATATGTCGAAGCCTTTTGGTGCCCGTGGAATTCGAACTCGGATCTCTGGATCAGAGATCCGACGTTTCAGCGACTGCATTAATCAGAAAGACAGCGTTTCTATGTTGAAAATGTGTATTATTCAGATCCCTTGGTGCTTTCCCGGAGCAGTGGCAACCTGAATCTGGCTGATTTCGATGTTTGGCTTGCTGATCAGATTGATGGTCTGAGCGTGTATCACCTCTTTGATCTTGTGTAGCCTCCGCTGGGTCATCAGTATCGCCAGGACACTTGTGTCGTCTCGTGGTGGCAGGCGGCTGCCGTCTAACCACTCGGGTCAACGACGCCCCATCCGTCAAAGTCGCCTCGGGTGGCCGTTGCATTATGTTCCTGCAACCGGGTTGACGCTGGTTGTCCGGTTTCTTGTTCGTGAGCATGATCTACAACTGCACGGTGTGGTATGTACACAGTTCATCCATGCTGTTCATAGCACCAATCCGTTATTTGAAACAAAATTGCACATTATTATTGTATCCCAAGCAGGGGTGTCACTTTGAATGTGCTAAGGGGGCGGGGTCCCCTGAATTATTGGTTTGACCCCCTCAATCATCGATTTGGCCCCTCCAATCAGGCTGAAGCTTAACCATTCGGCCTACACATTTTGGCGCACATAGATGCACAGGGTCTTCGGGGCAGCTTTGACCATCATAAAGGTCATTTGCCCCTCCTCCCAACCAGCTTGATAAAGTGACATCCATGACCCAAAGCACACCCATGAGTTCTGAAGGTCAACATTTCTGCCGAACGACTTTGCGTCATTGCTTATCGAATTGTATGGGTTAAAAGAAAATCTTTCGAAATATACCGACAGGGGCACAATGAACACAATGAACTGCCTCACCGTTTGCCACTTGTATCTCCTGAATTTGTGTCTGGAAGCGATTTGCCAAAGTGTGTCATGCCTGCATAACTATAAACTTGGCTTTAAGGAAGTCAACACCGCTTAATGCGAGACAATCCGGCAGTTGGGTTTCAAGGTCTCTCTGGGGTTTGAAGGGTCTCTGGGATCTGAAGGGGTTTCTGGGGTCTGAAGGGTCTCTGGGCTCTCAAGGTGTCTCTTGGCTCTGGAGCACCGTGGCCGCTCATCGCACACGGACTTTGACTAAGCCCATGACCAATCTATAGCATATGTAGCCGGGATTACAGGGTAGATACAGCGAAATAATTTGACTTTGCTCATCCATGACTGGTAATTCGCAAACAAGCAACTAGATAATATTGAATTATATGGAAATGACCAGAAAATGGAAGAAGCAAAGCATCTGATGCACGGCTTGAAGAAGCAGTCCCGTAGGTACGCACTAGATGTTGTTATCGTTCTGGTAAGCTGCAGGGAAGCTTCACGCGTAGTTTTTTTTTGTCTTACCGAGCTCAGGAGCTGAGCTCAAAAGCATGCGCCTGGGTGGTTGGTTACTAGCTTGGAAACTATGTTCTTCCGACCCTCCAGATGTACTCAGAACTAATCGGTCGAACTTTTAAGATTGAAGCTAGTATCGTGAAGTGAAGTTCAGAACCGGTTGCCTGCAATCCAAAATCTACGGCAAAACAACTCTAATCAATGTATGCTCTTCTTCAATGCATACACTGACGTTCATATGCACGTCTTCCACACACTACTTTAGGATAATGCAAGGTCCCCAATTGGAATCCTACGCTGAATCTAGTTCACTTCTGATAGACCAATGGGTGAAAAGTAGTACTCATGGGAGGCTCAACCCTGGAAATAAATGTAAAGTTAATTATATATATATATATATATATATATATATATATATATATATATATATATATATATATATATATATATATATATATATTCTATATATCTATATATATATGTATATATATATATATATATATATATATATATATATATATATATATATATATATATATATATATATATATATATATATATATATATATATATATACGCTTATTAACGTTTTCATTTATTATTTAACCCCGGCAATGGATCGCTGAACTGTACCATATACACGGCAGTAGATCGATGAACTGTACCATGCGCACGGCAGTAGATCGATGAACTGCATCATATACACGGCAGTAGATTCGCGTGGGCTCGCCAGTGAAGTTTTTTTTCTAAAAACACCATATAGTTACCCGGTGTGACAAAAACATGTTAAAAACCGAAAAAAAAAAAACAAAAAAAATATATTTATATATATATATACACATATATATATATATATATATATATATATATATATATATATATATATATATATTATATACGCTTATTCACGTTTTCATTTATTATTTAACCCCGGCAATGGATCGCTGAACTGTACCATATACACGGCAGTAGATCGATGAACTGTACCATGCGCACGGCAGAAGATCGATGAACTGCATCATATACACGGCAGTAGATTCGCGTGGGCTTCGCCTTAGTGATAGTTTTTGTTTTCTAAAACTATCGCGTGGGCTTCGCCTTAGTGATAGTTTTTGTTTTCTAAAACTATCACTCATGATAGTTTTGTATTCCGCTCGGTGTGTTCGGACAAATAACATGGTTTAGTGTTCGGAATAAAACTCCGTCTGCCAATTCTGGCCATTTCGAGACTATGGAAAGAAAACCATGAAGATAATTGTGAGAGAGAGAGAGAGAGAGAGAGAGAGAGAGAGAGAGAGAGAGAGAGAGAGAGAGAGAGAGAGAGAGAGAGAGAGAGAGAGAGAGAGAGAGAGAGAGAGAGAGAGAGAGAGAGAGAGAGAGAGAGAGAGAGAGAGAGAGAGAGAGAGAGAGAGAGAGAGAGAGAGAGAGAGAGAGAGAGAGAGAGTAGGTAATTAGTATTATGCGTTAGGCGTGGCATGATGAGCGGATGCGGTATACGCTCGTAACAGAACATTCAGACTATGTTTACACCATAAAACATTTACCGTCCAAACACCTGATGCGGTGCCAGTACCACTTGGAATTTGCACCACCCACCGAAAGCACGCGGTTTTCGATGTCGCTTTTTATCTTATTAGCAATGTTCCGACAATGCACACCTATAAACATTAACCGTGATCTCATCAACCAGCGTGGATATTCACCACCGTTTTAATTCTTGAGCTCTCGGAACCGCTTAAGTACAGAGGCGTCCGGGCATCTCGGAAGTGGTTCGTGCGGTGTTCGTGGTGCGCGATGGCGGCTCCGTGCCTAATCTAAGGGTGTCACGCTCGTCGCATCCGTCCTGGGAGCATTGCGACGATGCGCCGCAGCGAGTGCGCATAAATTCTGGTAAGTTCCGCAATACGTGTCCGGCCATGAGCCGGGTATGCCACAGCATGCAGATTAAGGCCGCTTTAAACCTATTTGTCTGCAAACGACGCGATTAAACAGTCGCCGGATCGCCTTTTAATTGGATTCAAGTCGGATAATTGGTCAGCGACCGACCAGAGTGCTTGGTAATTGTTGGAATGGGTAAGCTATATTGTTCCTGCTGTTAGCTATGCCGGTATAATTGTTCTCAGGTGCGGGCGGTGCTGGAATGTCTGCGCACCATTAAGGTCCCTGCGCACCGGCGCTCTATTAAGGTATTTAGGAGTGGTGTCATGCCCCCCCCCCACCCTGGGAGCCGGAAGGCAACCGATTTCAGTAGCAGTGCCACTCAGTGATAGCTTGCTCCAGGGTGATTTGTTGCATGTTTGTGGTATCAAACAAATGGTAACGATGGTAATGGTAATGGTAACGATGCATGTTTGTGGTATCAAACACCAGCCAGCTCCAAGGTTTAGGCTGGTAGGTCTATAGGCTGCCAGGTTGGTAGGTGTTTACTTTTAAAACTAGATCGATTTATTCTTTTTTTAGTTGAACTTTCTTCGGCCAGCTATCGCCATTTCGAAGCTATGTGAAGGAGATTGACAAAACAGTGTAGAGAGAAGTATGCTTAGGCTAGGATGTGGAGCGGCGCAGGATGAGGGCAGGCGGTATGTAACTTTGTCGGTTGGTGTTGCAATTAACTCATGCATACAATGACGCGTAATCAATATTTGTTTTTGAATTTTAAATGCCGAACTACCTAATAAACACGCCGCTAAGCATAAGCGAGAGACACAGCTGAAGCTTGTCGAAATGTCCACCTGCACCACTGACCACCGACACGGGCGACCACCTCTCCTGCGGGCGACTGACTGCCTCTCCCTCGTCACGGGCGACCGCCTCTCCTGCGGGCGACTGACTGCCTCTCCTTCGTCACGGGCGACCGCCTCTCCTGCGGGCGACTGACTGCCTCTCCTTCGCCACGGGCGACCGCCTCTCCTGCGGGCGACTGACTGCCTCTCCCTCGTCACAGGCGACTGACCGCCTCTCCTTCGTCACGGGCGACCGCCTCTCCTGCGGGCGACTGACTTCCTCTCCCTCGTCCGGGCGACTGACCGCCTCTCCTTCGTCACGGGCGACCACCTCTCCTGCGGGCGACTGACTGCCTCTCCTTCGTCACGGGCGACCGCCTCTCCTGCGGGCGACTGACTGCCTCTCCTTCGTCACGGGCGACTGACCGCCTCTCCTTCGTCACGGGCGACCGCCTCTCCTGCGGGCGACTGACTGCCTCTCCCTCGTCACGGGCGACCGCCTCTCCTGCGGGCGACTGGCGGCCGTCCAGGCGGACATCCGCCCGGCCGCTCTGGCCCTGGCACGCGCCGGCCGGCCGCCCCCCGTGGATAAACACTGCAGACGCCAGTCACCGGCCGAGCACGCGGTCTCCATTCAGCGGCGATGTGGCCTCGATCGGCGGCAATCACGCTGCGCCGACAGTCGACCAACAGGTGGCGCGGGTCGTCGAGCAGCGCCCCCCCAGGCGCCCACTCCGCCGAGCAGCGCCCCCTGGCGCCCACTCCGCCGGGCGGCTGCCTCTCTCCCCCGACACTCCGGCGGCTGCCGCCGCGGGTGGTGCGCCGGCAACCGGCCGCTTCGCGCCCGTACACACTCAGCTCCTGAAGCACTTTAATGTCGTAATCTGCACACCGGTCAGTAGCCGGGTGATGCGTGTGTATGGGGATCAAATTGTGGCTGATGAAAGTACTCGCGTCGTAGTGCGACATGCTGTTTCTATTACGCTGGGTAGATATACAGGTCGAATAGACCTTGCTTTCGAAATTCCAGTTGTGTGCTGTCCTACATTGAAGAAATACTTCATAGTGTTTGGTGAGATAAATCACGAGATCAAAGCCAATGCTGGCAATGCCTATCACGTCTAGACAATACACACAGTGCTCCATACAGTGAAAAGCTACACTAAGTGCTGACATTTTGCCGCTGAACAGCACCAGAGTTTCGCAGCATATTACACGATCTCCGCCTTTCCAGCGTGAAGGCTAAGATCGCTCGCGAGCAGGGGCGTCGATTTGTATCCTTTTGTGGGGGTCATGGCCCCACCAATGTTGATCTTGGCCCCCCCAATGTTGATTCGGGCCCCCCCCCCAATAACCTATGCTATTTTATGCTGATAAGAAAGCTAAAGGGAAAAAAATGAAAAACACCATGCTAAGTAGAAACATTGATGTTAACCAGTACATTTTGTACTGAAAAGAAACAGATTTGGATTAGATAGTGGACTGACCCTCCACCTTTTGCTGAAAAATGTAAAATTGTGTGCAAAAACAAACAAAATAGCTGGAATTCCCTCCACTGTGGAAATACAGCTTACATCACAAAATGTTGAGATTAGCGATGCTGACGCATTTTAAACCAGATTGTCTGAAAGAAAATCTGCTAAGCAACTAAACAACAATTGCATGGTCATACTGATGTTTGTACACACCACCAATGGCAAAACCACATGCATATGGAGCTTGAACATGATTAAAATTCCATTCTCAATTTCCAGTCATTGTCAAACTTGCATGCAAATCATGGTTATCATTGAGATTGTGGATATACAAACTATAATTATATTTAGCAACCTACCCATCCCACCATCAGCTTGATATTTACCAAGGTACCTACCTAGGTAGGTACCTAGGTAGATACCTACCTACATGCCCAATTATGGGGCAACCCAATCTCAAACTGAACCAACAAAATCAAAGTGTGAGCCAATCTGCCAGCCTATGAAAACATGAGAGAAAAGTCAGCAAGAAGCCATATAGACACCTCATTATAATTGATATTCCTGAAAAACAATAGGTATTAAGCTATGGCCACACATGACTTCCTAAACAAACCCTATAGTCATACAAGACCAGTGTCTGGCAGCCCGCATTAAATGTGTCACCCACTATTACCTTAGAAGGTACACCAAAGTCGCGCCTTCAAGCTTTCGTGACGTCATAGTTCTTTTTTCTCTTACATTCAAGATATTGGTAGCATCAAGCGTGTTTCAATTTCACTGCGCATGAGACAGTTAAAGCAGGTTAAAGCACAATAATACCGGTTTGGCTAGGTTAGGCTAGTTTAGTTGTTTAACTTGGAAAAAAATTCAAAAATTTATTTGAAAAAAAAAATTCGGAAATTTTCCTTCAAAAGCAGCTGACATTAGGTTCGGTTAGGTTGGGTTCGGTTGTTCAACTTAAAAATTTTCTGAATATTTATTGCTTAATTTTTGTTTCTAATATTTTTATTCAAAGCAGGGACGTCGATTTGTATCCTTTTTGGGGTCCATGGCCCCACCAATGTTGATCTTGGCCCCCTCAATGTTGATTTGCCCCCCCAAAGAGCCTATGCTATTTTATGCTGAGAAGAAAGTTAAAGGAAATTCTTGCTTAAAGGCATTCTTACTACTTTAATCTTGATCTTTAATACTACTTTATCACAATGTCACCGCTAACAGGGGAAACAAAATTGATATTTGTGTGGATGTCACCGGTTTCGTTTGCACCTGGGCCCCTGAAAATCACGTTGGGGCCGCAAAAAAAGTCGTGCCGGGGTTCAAGAAAGTCACGACGGGGGCCACAAACGGTCGGGCCGGGGCCTCCTGAAAATCACGCTGAGACTGGGGTACTAAGAATTATCACCCGGGCCCCTGAAAATCACGCTAGAGGCCTGACAGGTCCCACCGGGGCTCTAAAAATCTCGTTGAGATCACTCAACAAATGAAGCCGGGTAAATGAAAAACAGTCCGAACACGGAAAATCAATCTGGGATCTCAACAATGGCTCCAAAAGCCCACAAAACTTGTTGGGCCCCCAAAAACGTGTCGTAGCCACCGCAAGGGATCCAAACAAGTGACCACGGGGCCCCAAAAAATCGTACTTAGACCAAAACAAATTCACACCGCTTCTCTTGAAAATCTCACTGGGGCCAAAACGTCGTGCCGGAGCCCCACAAGTTGCAGCTGGCTTCCCAAGGACCAATATATACCCGGAATGTCACCTTGCGGACGCAAAAATTGCGTCAAGGATCCACAAAATAAGAAGTCGTCGGACGCTGGAAAAGAAACCTGTTGAGGCACCGAAAAAAACACACCGAGAGCCCGAAGAAACGTACCGGGCTCCAAAAATAGCCTGCATGGCGCTTATAAAATAGACTTCACCACAAAAACCACAAGGAGGCTCCATCGAATCGACCAGAGCACCGGAAAATTCAGAATGGTTCCCGAAAGAAAATTATCCGAAGGGCCTTTCTACTCTCGATCGTTCAATCTGCGGAAAAAAACACGTTGAGCAGCCGCAGTGGCGTACTAAAGGGAAAAGTTCCCCTCCCTAATGTCAGGCACCAAGGAAATACTTTCACCCACCGTCATCACTATTCAGGTCTGCTGTGCTCTGATGCTCCATCAATGCCGGTGTGTTTTAGCCTGCATCTGATCGCTGAAGTATTTTTATTTAAGCCATGCATATTTTATTTATATTTTATTTAAGTAAATTTTATTAAAGTGTTTGTTGGTGTGTGGAGTGAGGAGGCGGGTAGCGGTGACGGTGACGGTGACGATAGATCCGAGCCCACTATATGGCACGGCAGTCGCATGCGATTACTCAGAGTTGTTATGTTGACATGTACTGAGCACTGCTCTTTTAATTATGTGACTTCACCAGTCATTGGACGATTTTCCCCGTTGGTGAGGATGCTGAATAAACATAAACATACACATCGTCGAATAAAAAATCGGAATTTCTGAGATCCGAAAATATAGTGGGCTAAATCCGATGAGTTTTTTTTTTGGGGGGGGGGGGGGTCTAGTGCGTTGGCACTTCGGCCCCCCCAATGTTTTTCAAAAAACGACACCCCTGCTCGCGAGTATGCTGAACAAAGCCCCAGGAGCGAAACCCTGAAACACGCCTATGCTACTAGTAAGGTTTTTTTGGAAACGTGCTTCCTTCCAAAGCAATCAGTAAAGTGGAATCTCTGGGTATGGCCGGATAAGTAGGATTTAACCCAGTGTGGACGCCGTACAGCTCCAATTATGTGGTCAGATTTTGGTAATGGATGACGTAAAAAGTTTTGTTCAAGTCCAGGAGGCAGATCAAATGAAATTATCCGCGATCTGGGTGCTAGGATGCGATGAGACATGGGGAAAAGGACGGCTTTAGCGAAGTGATAAGGAGACAGCCATGCTGAATATCGGACAGGAGGTGGTTGCTGGATAAATACTTATAAAGTTGCTGCTGCTCCCTCTCTCTCTCACTCTCACTCACTCACTCACTCACTCATTCTCCTTGCATCACGCATAAGTACCTAATCCATCGTGGCCTATTGGGGTAATGTTACTTCCGTTGGGCCTGTGATGGAAAATGAGTGGCCTGTTTGTTGTTTAAACATTTGGCAATCCAGTTAAATATAGTGTGGTATGTACAAAAGAGGATCTTTTTTTTAGCAGTCCACGGATGTAGAAGTATTTTATCGTTGTCCTGCAGTGTTTGTAATGGGTTGTGTAGTACGATTCCTCACGGAGAGTAGTTGAAACGGAATGAGAGTGCAGGATTCTATAATATATGATATAAATTAAAGGATACATATATATATATATATATATATATATATATATATATATATATATATATATATATATATTAATACCTGGGATGGGTATCTCTTGAACGTAAATGATTATCGTCATCAACAATGAGGACGATGTGAATACACCAGATGAAATAAACTATCACCCCTGTTCTGCCTCTTCATGTTTACTTGCATTTGCGTTTTGAATATTTGTTGTGTCAGGTTTTCCTACCTCAATCATCGCATGAGGTCCAGAAGCTGATAACTCTTTGACAGCTTGAAACGCACCGTGGCGACCGTGACCACCATGGTCGTAATGCAAACAATAATGCTTAAGGCCGCATGGAGGCTGATCGACTGGATACTCTGGATACTATCTCAATGCTGGGCACCTGATGAACTTGTGACTGCTGGCGCGAGTCTGCTCGGCGCCTTCAGTTGTCTTCATCGTGGTCGACGGTCACGTGGCCGCCAGCTGAACCGTCGCTGACGCTAGCCTCATCTGTCTAATGCACCCGTAAAGTCGAACTGGCTTGTTGGGCCCGTTTTAACGTCTGGATTCGTGCATTATACGCTCTGACGGTTTTATGGGTGTGGGCAACGGGCGCAGCGTGCCCTGAGGCGATGAGTGGGTATGTGACACAATCGGTTCCGCCGGATAATCAATTATAATGCACAATTAGCGGCAATTTTCCTCTGGTGGACGCGGAAAATGTCGACACAAGATGCGGTAAGCTTTACGACGTGGCGTCTGTTATCGCGATGCAACCTTTCGTGATTTCCGGCGTTTGTAAGACGATGTAATTAGAAACATTTAGACTCGTCTGGGATGCAGAGCTGCTCAAAAGCCAAATACCAGGGTTTTACATTGGAAGATAAGAGCATATGGAGCACGTGGCGTATGGACTACGTGAACATTCGATTAGCTTCAATGCTACCCGCTATAGATGGTAATCCAGGTAATATATACGCTACCAGTGGGAATACGTATCGCCCGAGGCATCGTCTCCGCCGATCCAGTCCCGCCCGAGCGCCTGTCGACCCAGCAGCAGAGGATTCGATCGCACGTTGCCAGAGGCGCCGGCACTTGAAGCCGCAAGCGAATCTGTGATCCCACTCCATCCGGTCCACTGTCTCCGCCGGCCGCTGTCTCCGCCGGCCGCAGTCTCCGCCGGCCGCTGTTTCCGCCGGCCGCTCTTTCCGCCGGCCGCTGTTTCCGCCGGTCGCTGTCTCCGCCGGCCGCTGTCTCCGCCGGCCGCTGTCTCCGCCGGCCGCTGTCTCCACCGGCCGCATTCTCCGCCGGCCGCTGTCTCCGCCGGCCGCAGTCTCCGCCGGCCGCTGTCTCCGCCGGCCGCTGTCTCCGCCGGCCGCTGTCTCCACCGGCCGCTCTCTCTATGTACAGACATGCACCTTATTGCGCTCAATTTTCGATGCGTATTTCGGGAGTAAGAAGGGCCCATTTGAATAGTTCGGCATAGTGCATTTCAAGTTTCGGATCGGATCGCCTAATACGTGATCCGCATTAGGCGGCGAACTCGATGGCTGAAGCAGTGCCTGCAATTTCAACACTTGGGAATGGAAAAGCGTAGTCCATTACCGGCGCTGGTGATGTATCTCATACGACGCTAACATTAGCGCATGGTTTAACAATATTATTCCGTTTGCACAGGATGTGATGTGAATCAAGTATGATAAATTGATTTACGATGTATCTGGATTCTGAATTGCATTTTGATTGGCCAGCACGGATCCGGGCTGGCTTCGGCTGCGCAAGATGCAGTGATTTATTATCACAAGGTACCTGAAGTGTTCCATTTACAAGCATTGGCAGCGTCAGCTCGCTATCAGCACCGTTTCAGGCGTAATTAAAAATTAGTCGCTACTTTGTTAACAACTCATTAAACGTTCACTGCTATCATGTCCCTGCGCCGAACGTGCTAACGCTGTCCATCACACCAAATACAGTCATATTTTACACGTGCTCCCATGTGTAATCTCCCCGGCTTCTTGCAAACCAAGAGTTGCAGACTCAGCTTTCAGAAGTGTGTTCAAGGCCCACCGCTGTCGTACGACAAAGGCCCGCGGCTACAGTGCCATCAGCCGTTATAGGTACTTCACACCAGCAGCAACGGATGCTGGTGTGACGCACAGCATCGTCATCTACCGCATCTTCACCACCAACCCCGGTGCGTCTGCCTGGCCGCTCCCGCACGCATCTGTCTCGCATTCCTCCGTGCACGTGCATGACTTCCCAGAAGCGCGGGATCTCCGACTGGCGGCGAAGAGTGACGGCCGCAGGCGCCGACCCTGAATCACACCGTTGCGATTCCGTTCACGGGAGCGGCACCGGCGGGGTGTCGAGCTCACCAGGCGGGCGGACGACGTGGCATGGTGCGAGGGTCGAGCTGGCCAGGCCCCCTGCACCGCTGTAGCCGCACCGGAAGTACGATCCGGTGGCGAACTGATGGTCGTAGCGCCCCGAGATGTACCGGAACCGGCGGCAAGCACGTACAGTGTACACTCACTGTTAGCGGAGGTGGGCAGTCTAGGGTCACCGGCCAGCATTGCAGTTGGTGCTGGTATCGATCGTCGGCGCGACTAGCTCATAGCCGGATCGGGATATGGTAATGAAAGCTTGTGACTTTGCTAAAAGTTGATAAGCACATCGCATGCAAAATAAATTTTGTAATCCGTTCGTAAATATAGGAATTGTGGGGGTGCAAAGTCGACCGACGCCACCCGGCGTTCAAGGTCACAGTGTTTCGTCACCACGGCACGGTGTGCTTGCCGATCTCGACCTCATTTGACCGTGCAGGCATTGACCTATGATCATGATATTTATATTGCGGCGAGTTCACCACAACCGTAATCTACTCTCCAGATATGCTTCTGGCGTCAGTAGTTTCCGAGACCTTGGGGGGGGGGGGGAGAAATCCGGCCCTCTCCGGGATGTGTTATGTGAGAGGCCCTCCGGCGTGCGTGTTAATCCACGTGCATACAATCAGGGGAGGGGTTACACCAGTATGAAATATCGGTCATAGATGTTTCTTGGCCTCTGCACTGCCTATAAACCGTGCAGGTAGTCTGAGTGACAGCTGACTAATTTTGGACCAACTGTCCCCACTGTGGCAACAGGGGTGTAGCTTTGCATGCTTTCGGGAGGGCACTCCTTAAATGTTGGTTTTGCCCCCCCCCCCCGATAATTCCTTTTTTACATGGGCCAGTACGTGGCATGCTCCCCCGATCCATTTGATCCCTCCCATTGCCCTCATATATTGCGCCCTCCCAATAAGTTCCATAAACCTCCGCCCATGTGTCCCAACACGTTCACATGGTGTTCTGTCTGCTGGTGGTGTCAGCCGGGAGACGCTTGTTTGATGACGCTGTGTGTGTGTGTGTGTGTGTGTGTGTGTGTGTGTGTGACGCCACACCGTACCATGCTGTATGGAGCGGCGTGGCCTGCACTGACACGTGCAGGGTGGATCGCCGTACGTGTCGTCACACAGGTGGTTGAAAACAACGCACACGCGATCCACGGCTCTTATGGATACTTATAGATACGATTAGGCAACGAGAACGTGAAGCTTCATGCCGCGTTTCGTCACGAATACTCCACATGTTGTAATGCATGGAGGGTTGTTTTCAAAAAAGTATTTAGGCATGAAGTAGTTGTCAAAAGAGAGGAAATATGCCATTCGATTAGCAAATTGCACGTAATCTCATCTCAGGCTATGGAAATTACTTAATACAAATATATATATATATATATATATATATATATATATATATTATAATATATATATATATATATATATATATATATATATATATATATATATATATATATATATATATATATATATATATATATATATATAAAAATATATAAATATATATTTATATATATATGCACATATATATATACATATCTATACATATATATATATATATATATATATATATAACATATATACATATATATATATATATATATATATATATATATATATATATATATATATATATATATATATATATATATATATATATATATATATATATATATATATTATATCTATGAGAAGCAATTTTCCATTAGTAATTACAGTATTTTAATTTGATCCACACGCTTTACATCACTACAACTAAATTCAGGCCCGATCTTCCCCAACGTACTTGGTCAAGTTATAAAAAGCTTACGTATATGCACGAAATATTTTGACATCTGAAGCTACGTGCAATTTCGTAATTAAACGCCGTTCATTTTCTTTCTAAAAAATGTTTGTCATGTATATGCACCTGTTTGAAAACAGCTCTTTGTGCATTAAAGTCTACTCACAAAGCATTCACAGTGGCCTACATGTATGCATGTGCACCGTACACTGCCAATCAGGAGCGCTCTTCTATTGCACATCAACACCCAACGAAGACACCATCTCCAGCACCTGCTCACGTTCACTCATTTCCCCGCCACTGAAGACTAGCTGCCGCGCTGGCCTACCTGCTGTGTCGGACGTCGCGTGCCCGCCAAACGTGACTAGCACGGCACGAGCTGCCGCACTGGCTTACCTGCTGTGTCAGACGTCGCGTGCCCGACAAACGTGACCAGCGCGGCACGAGCTGCCGCGCTGGCCTACCTGCTGCGTCAGACGTCGCGTGCCCGACAAACGTGACCAGCGCGGCACGAGCTGCCGCGCTTGCCTACCTGCTGCGTCAGACGTCGCGTGCCCGCCAAACGTGACTAGCACGGCACGAGCTGCCGCGCTGGCCTACCTGCTGTGTCGGACGTCGCGTGCCCGACAAACGTGACCAGCACGTCACGAGCACTGCCACTATACGAGGGTGTCAGCACAGCGGCCACCACTGAGTCATGCCCCGGTCTGCTGTAATTCGGCGGCCGTTGCCCCGGCACGCCGGCGGTCGACACGTGACGCCCTGTCTCGCGTGCTGGCCGCTCGTACCTGCCCGCGCGCGGTTCTCCTAATTAAATGACTCTCAGCCCGAGGGCGGCGCCTGGGGCCACCTGGGCTCGACCAGCATCTGAGACCAGCATCTGAGACCAGCATCTGATATCGGGGATCCTGTGGTGGAGCGGCCGCCAGAGCCGCGCTAATAGGATCACTGGACATGTGCTAATTTGGTGATGGCGCTACCGTTATAATTATCGCCTGTGCATGTCGCGAGTTCGAGAACCGCGACAACTGAAGAACTGAACTGCGACAGACTGCGACAACTGAAGCCTGTCCAAGCAGAATGCGGAGGAGGGGTGTGTGGGAGTCTCCTCTAACATGCTAACTGAGGAGCCCGTGATCCCCCACACTCATGACCGTGGCCCCCCAGTCAAGTTGCATGGTCCGTTGCTCAAGCATTACTCTGGGAGGGGTGAAAAGAGTGCTAGTGGGCCCATTGGGGTCAATTGTAGCGCCCACTCACCAGTCAAATTTGCATAGTCGAGACGCTGGTGTCTGGCCAATGCAGAAGGGTGCTTTATTGCCGATATCGTGTGCGGCGGTGCAGCATCTTGTAACCGAAATCAGAGCGACAATGCGGTATTTACCAGCAACGGTTCAACTGTGCGAGAATCCAGATGGCCCAATAAAAAGCAACCTAGAACAAAACTGCATCGCCACGGCCTTCGACCTTCGTAGCATTCTGGTAGAAGCATCAAAGGATATAGATCTGAAACAATAATCCGACATATCTACTTGCCATGAAACTGTCATTAAGTTTAACTACAATGACCACCTACTGCTTTCCGTGCTTGTGCTTACGTGCGTGTTTGCGTGCTCCGTGACCTGCACTGCAGATTTCCGGGAACTACTAAGCAAGATAAATGGTGCCGTTTTGACGGACTATCAGTAACGGCTACTGTGCAGTTGCGCGTTATAAGCGATGGATAGTTTATCTCTTTTTCCCTTGTTGGATGTGGCAGTTAGAGTTCGCTGAAATTCCAAGCACACTGCGCCACAAGTCTTATTTCGGGTATCCGGGGATTGTGAATATTCTCCGGTACGTTCGATGACTTTCAGCTGCGAGTACGGTGATGCCGGTTAGTTATGAGGAACGACGTAGGAGCAAAGCCAATACATTCCGGGGTGTGATTCCTTGTTTGTGATTGTTCTTGATGCGCCAGAAGTAGTTAGCAGATAGCAACCAGAAGCAGATAGCAACCTGCTATCACAGAAGTGGTTTCAATTACAATAATTTCCCTCAGCGACGATGCTAATATCGGAAGAATTCAATCCATAAACGCCGGCAGCTACCGTTCATTTGACTTACTCCAATCGTCACTGGACCCATCTCCAGCGAGTGCGAAGTCTGGCTGCCAGATAGCCAGTGTAGGCCGCAGAATATCGCTGGTGATGTCATCGACCGATGTCTCGCGCCTTTAATCGACTGCACGTGTCTCGTTTTCTTGTTGTTTGGGTGAACGATGAATCCATGCAGTTTGGGTTGTATGCCTAATTATTTGTCATAGAGCATTCGAATTATTTTCTTGTATTTCGTTTCGTTTAAATGATGTATTCTGATCAATGTTTTACAGATCGATGTTCGTACTGGAGAAGAACATAAATTAATTATATTTATAACAGCTATGCTTACAGAATTGTTTTTCACAATCCACAACACTGCAAATTATTTTCCACAATTCATAGAAACGCTATAGTGACCGATTTATAGCATCGTCTATATCAATCGTTAAGGTATTATAACACCATTTATCAGTCTCTGCCTGAAATTACTTGGGCCAAGAGCATCATAGACTAAGCCAATTTACGTTCAGCAGGGGCGGATGCAGAATGGGAGGGGGGGACTGGGGCATGTGCCCCGATTTAAGGTGGCGCCCGTCCCGCCGGGAAGAGGCGCCCCTCCGGGATGGCTCGAGTGCGCCTCCCACTGCTTCGGCTACGTGGCTTTACCGCAACCCTTCCATGGTAAACCGCGGGCATGCACCTACCACTTGATTTATGAACCTCGGGGATGCACCTACCACTTGATTTATGGAACCAAATCTCCTTCTTTCGACCCACTTATGCTAACCTGACGTGGAAAATATGCCCATAGAGCTGCATGGGACGGTATGATCTGCAAGATGGATGCCTTCCAACAACGATGGCGGGTGAATCCAAAATGTCCTGCCATCACTAGCCATATATGGTAAGTGATGATAGGTAGCTGGTGGTGGAAGAAGAGCGTTGCATTGTTTTCAGTCGGCGACCTTAGTTGCATGCTGATCAGGTATAAGCCGCGCCCAGTTTCACACGTATGACGTTTCCCGTCCGTGACGGAGAACAGGACCACGTGACATAAGCTACCTGGCATTGCTCCAGTACGTGAGCACATTTGTGTACATTCTTGCGTCCTCTCGCAGTTGCGTTCTCCTGCATATTCTGGCCACACGGCATGCATTTCCATTGTCATCTCGTATCTTTGACCAAGTACACCCGCCCGAGTGTGTCAGCAAAATCCTCCTGCACCTGATCCCAAAGCCCGCCGTCGTGTCCGTGTCTGGAGTCGTTGCCGACTTCTGCGGACGGTGTGGCGGTGCGGCGGCTTCCGGTCCGGACCGGCCGGCACCGTTTTGTCAGAGCCGTCCGTATTGCCGCCGCAGACGGTCAGCGTGCCACGTTATAAATGCGTCCAATACGAGCACTAATGCCGCACTTCACATGCCCCGCGGCGGCCGCCGCCGACGCAGAACAGACGAATCCGTCTTTTGTCGGCCCCGGAATGGAGCCGGCAATAAGGTGTGGTGCCAGCAGCCGTGTGGGTGATATGCGAGCAACACCCCTTACCGTATGCACCTGCAAACCTCACATGCACCTGCAGCCTTCACAGCACCTGTACCTGCACTCCTCACCTGCACCTGGACCTGCACACCTCACATCACCTGCACCTGCACACCTCACAGCACCTGGACCTGCACACCTCACAGCACCTGCACCTGCACACCTCACATCACCTGCACACCTCACAGCACCTGGACCTGCACACCTCACAGCACCTGCACCTGCACACCTCACAGCACCTGTACCTGCACACGTCACAGCACCTGCACCTGCACACCTCACAACACCTGGACCTGCACACCTCACAGCACCTGTACCTGCACACGTCACAGCACCTGCACCTGCACACCTCACAGCACCTGTACCTGCACACGTCACAGCACCTGTACATGCACCCCTCACCTGCACCTGCACCTACACCCCTCACCTGCACCTGTACCTGCACACCTCACAGCACCTGCACCTGCACCCCTCACAGCACCTGCACCTGCACCCCTCACCTGCACCTGTACCTGCACACCTCTCAGCACCTGCACCTGCATACCTCACAACACCTGTACCTGCATACCTCACAGCACCTGCATCTGCACACCTTACAGGAGCACACCTCACAGCGTGGCACATGGCTCATTGGAAGTGCCCGGCATGGAGCACACCTCACAGGAGTACACCTCACAGGAGCACACCTCACAGGAACACACATCACAGGAGCACACCTTACTGCAAGAGCACACCTCACGACAGGAACACACCTCACAACAGGAGCACACCTTGAAGCACCTGCACCTGCACACCTCACAGTGTGACACACGGCTCGTTGCAAGTGCTCGGAATACTCAAAAGACGAAACACAATATGCAAAAGCTGATCGTTTGTTGACTGCAAATATGCAATTGGTATTAACATCTATCAGTGGCTATTTTGAGACGTACTTCTGTTCGATTTAAAAATTGTTTCAATTGACCGACCGGCTGCTTGAGCTATTTGGTATCTACCAGCTTACCAAGATGTACAGCAAGAGCATCCGGTAGGCCACACCCATTGCCTTGACCCTCTCACAGTGGGTGCAATAATGAACAAAACCCTGATCCATAATTTATTCGCATTGCGTCTTACTTTCACCCACATATGCACATGAAATCACCGGCAGCGTCACACCGGCTGGTAATTCACCTCCGAGGACCTCGTCTACGTAGATGTTATTTGATCAAGTACCGGATGTCTGAGAACATTCTGGTGTTTGCTTGTATTAGGTATATGAGTCTACTCCTCCCTGAAGGACTTCAGAACGTTCGGGCCGTCGAGGAGTGCTATCATATGATTATTTTGCAGTTTGTTTGCACCTGGTTTGTGGTGTCTAGCCATTACCAGGACCTCTGCAAAGTATCTGGCAGGGGCCGCGATGGCGGAGAGTGCACGCTGGCCAAACGCAAAGGCCGTCCCCAGCTGCTTCTGCGCACGTCACCGGCGTACTCCACAGGCTGGGATTCTGCCTGTCACAGTTACACGGTACACACGGTCAGTGTGCACCCTCCAGCAGCGCTACCATTATCACATTATTCATTGTGAGGGCCCGAGCAGCGACTAGATGGCACCAGATGCGAACAAAACGCAAGATATATATATATATATATATATATATATATATATATATATATATATATATATATATATTGCAGCGTTCTTCGATGGCTCTCTCTCTGTCTTTCTGGGCTTTTCATGGAGCACTGGACGCACATACGTAGGACATGTTAACTCTTTGCGGTGTAATTCAATTTGTCGTAGTTCTTAAGCAAATACTCAACAAGAACAATAGGGACAATTTACTTAGTACCCACCACTGTCATCTACAGGCAGGAATAATTACGGGCGAAGTATTCTCCTTGTTCTCTATACCTATGGGTACCGCTCAACGGACACCATTCTGAAGCCCCAGCATCCTTTTGTCCTCATCGTCTACCAAACTTCCACGCGATGCAGAGGTGTATCGGGTAAAGACCTCGAATCCTTATTGCCTTGGTTGTTGTCATTGCTGAATGCGTCATTGATAACTTGATGATGATGTCTTGGTGCATGCTATTTCTTCCGGTGCAGTTCTGGTCTTCTAGTTATTCTGAGTTATTCTGAGGATAACTTCGTATATATTTACTACGAGCATTACTCCAGTTACGTTGTGTGTATCTTTGATCTTTCCCACAATGCTTCATAATATGTACTGTATAATTTGTTCGATGGTACGAATAAGACTATCACAACATACGTTCTTCTTCTTGAGCCTCCCAGGACCAATCAATTTCTGCTGCTACATTTTACAGTTCTGAAATGGAATTTAAAGACTTGGATCCCGGGGCATTTGTTCGGGTGAAATTGAGGAGAAGAGCGCCTCGGTGATTGTAGTCAACTTGTCGAACACATTTCGTGCCTCACTTGTGTTGGACAGCTGTGGATGCCGTCCTCTGTCGCTCAGCTTCAGGTGGAACGCTTCGCCAAATAATGGAGCAAACTGAGAATACACTCAGCATTCAGCAGGCGATGGGTGGTGGCACTGTGTGTACTGGAGCTACGATTCAGACAAAGACGACTTGATTGCAAGAGGCGCTGCTGAAGAACAGGTGGCATAATGGATGTGGACTGAAAGAAAAAAAGCTGTTGCGCAATTAGTAATTTCAGCCTAGCGCTGATGCCGATGGAGACAACTTAACACATGTAAGAATACGGATGCAATGTCTTTGTGAATCCTTACGGTGCTGAAAGAGATATGAGGGTAATTTAATTGCGTAAGTTTTATCCGGGGATTTTTCTTGTTCTCCGGAGCCTTTCAGCTGTATTCCGGCACGGAGGTACATGTTCTACCGGGCAAGGACGTAAATATTATACCGCTGATTTTTTCGCATGCCGTTTGCGAACTGCCTACGCAATGCTTCAGAAACTAGGGAGCATATCCTTGACCTTTTGGTTGCACTAGAGTCTCGTTGTTTTACCAGGAACTGCGACAAAGGGGAGCTTAGAGAGACGTGGTGACCAGGTAGCCGTTTGTGCCAGTGCATTGTGCTGTATTATTGTTGCTATGCCGATGATAGTATACCTTCTTTTCTTTGCTTTGTTGTAGGCAGTTGCGGCGTGCTGTAGTGCTAATTTATGTCCTACGCATCTAGCTTGTATGGTGTAATGTTAAAATGTAAGCTGCTAACAACCTATGCAAAATTATATAATCTATCATAGCGTGGAAAGGGTATATAAGATTATTTCACATAGATAAGCTGATACTACGTCATAAGTGGCACCGAAAGAAAAGCAGGTCGAGTTTCGAATGATGTTAGACAATTAATCATGACACATTTCGTACGCTATTCCTGACGAATTTCGTTCACGACGTATTTCACTTTGAATACGTCCTGAAACCTAATCGTTTCCTCTCTTTCTCTGGCATCCATCGATTTCTATCTTTCACCTCAGTTTCCTTTCACACTCCCTCTCTTCTGCCACTCCCTCCCCTTCCCCCTCTACCTTCCACACCTGCACTCTCTCTCTCTTCATCTCCTTCCCTCTCTCCCTCTCCCCTCGCTCTCTTTCCGTCTCCCTCTCGCTCCTTCTGTTTCCCTCTCCCGCCCTCCACCATCCCGGCGACTTCGTCCGCTCCCGCACCACCCCCGTTGGGCCGTTCGACAGCCGGCCGGGCGCGCCGGCAGTCAATCTGGCCTGTGTCTGCCGCTGTCGCCAACAATGCAATCACAGTTCAGAGGCGATGCTCAATTTGTACGCCATCATCTGCGAGCGTCTGTGTGAGCTGTGCCGAGGACGAGGCCCCACCGGCGGCCGATCCGACGCCCCGGGCTCTCCGAGGTGGGAACAAGTCAGCGATGCAGATATACATACTTTGATGCCCGGAGATATTGCACCTTTTGTGTATCCTTGCACCGTGTACGCTTCTCCCCTAGCTTCGCTACTGGACGGCGAAGGCGCGAGTGTTCAGACCCACGCTTTTCTTGTTTCACTGAAAATTCACGACAGTACATGCCTAAAATGAACTTGGAGATGGAACTGCTCGAAACTTGAAAGCCTCCCGTCACTGATGTACAGATAAAAGACCAAAAGGAAGATAAGATTGTATGGTGCGATACGACGTCGTCTGGTCGGCGGGGGACCACCCAGTGACAACTGATACACTATACATAGGTATCGTTGATGCAAGCACGCCAGCCGTTCCACCACCCGACCCAAATGGTGGTCCGGGTGGTGTCTGCCTACTGTTACACCACCCGACCCGAATGGTGGTCCGGGTAGGGCGTGCCTACCGCTCCACCACCCGACCCGAATAAAGGTGAGCTCGCCGGCTCTGGCACCGTGGCTGCGATATATGTAACTGGCCAGTGGTGTCACAATGTCACAGACTACTACCGGGTCCAGGTTGCGAAAGCCAGCTTTTGGCTGAGACTCCAGACTGCCAGTAGTACGTCAGCCTTTGGTGGTGCCTTCAGCAGTGCGTCAGCCTGTGGTGGTGCCTTCAGCAGTGCGTCAGCCTGTGGTGGTGACTTCAGCAGTGTGTTAGCCTGTGGTGGTGGCTTCAGCAGTGCGTCAGCCTGTGGTGGTGACTTCAGCAGTGCGTCAGCCTGTGGTGGTGCCTTCAGCAGTGCGTCAGCCTGTGGTGGTGACTTCAGCAGTGCTTCAGGCTGTGGCATGCACAAACCACTGACGCCAGCACTTAGTGATATCCGTCATAAGTAAGCATTGGCAGGGTCAGATTTTGACATGCGATGACGCGCATGGGACTTCTTTACACGGGCAGGGCTGATCGGAGTTTACGTCTATCAATGTTGCCATTGGACGTGTGTGATCTTGCAGTGCCAGTCACCTGGCTGCCGGATTGGACACGAACCGTGGAAAACAAGCGAGGCGTGGACATGTAAGCAAATTTGGAGACCAAGTTACTTGTTAAAGTGGATTATTTTCACAAAAAGTGCTCATAGCCCATGCAGTTGATGGTCAAAATTGACAAGGGTGTGGAAACGTGGCCCGCTGACCCCCACCCCTTCGTGCCAATGCTCAGGGCAATTGGCGTCCTCTCATGGGCTGTTTTGCGTTGACGAGAATGGAAAGAAGAACAATGATTTATCCGACGATATTAATGTTCTGATGCCATGATACTTGAAAACTGTTTGAAAATAGCCATTGAAAACCAATCAACATCAAAGAATTGATTAATACTCTTGTAATATCTGGATAACGAAACATTGTGACAATGGACTGAAGGATGCGTTCGATGCTGTGTGGTACTGCAATACACAATATGCTACCGCTATGGTTAAGAAAGGATGACACATCATTTTGCTAGCATACTTGTCATATTCTATAACGACATATTACCTCACCAAGCAAACCCTTACATTCATACCTCGCTCTCGATATCATCACGCATCTCACGTACCTTGTCATGATTGGAATCGAAGTCACCTGAACCCGGCCATGAATTGCTGAGTAGCTTGAAACAGGCCATGCAGCACGTAGCATCCGGAACTGCTCACGCATGCAGGACCCAGTATAACTGCAGCTGCTCACGCATGCAGGACCAAGTATAACTGCAGCTGCTCACGCATGCAGGACCCAGTATAACTGCAGCTGCTCACGCATGCAGGACCAAGTATAACTGCAGCTGCTCACGCATGCAGGACCAAGTATAACTGCAGCTGCTCACGCATGCAGGACCAAGTATAACTGCAGCTGCTCACGCATGCAGGACCCAGTATTACTGGAGTGTGACCCAGTATAATTGGAGCTGCTCACGCATGCAGGACCAAGTATAACTGGAGTGTGACCCAGTATAACTGGAGTGTGACCCAGTATAACTGGAGTGTGACCCAGTGTAACTGGAGCTGCTCACACATGCAGGACCAAGTATAACTGGAGTGTGACCCAGTATAATTGGATTGTGACCCAGCATAACTGGAGTGTGACCCAGTATAACTGAAGTGTGACCCAGTATAAATGGAGCTGCTCACGCCTGCAGGACTCAGTATAACTGGAATGGAATGCGGACTTCAGTGAGGCTGAGCTCTTTCAAATTGGCGACACTAACCGACAACATAGCGTACGAACGTGACAGTCTGACAAATTGAGTTACTTTTTTTGCGTGGAGAGGAACGTTTATGGACGCTAAATGCACATAATCACTTCCTTTACCACATTCTCGTTTGCAAAGCATGCTTGATTGACAGCCACCGTTATTACATGCAGTTACCGTCCACCACAAAGGACACATTGTAAGCGCATTCGGTGTCCACCCGCTCTTGCTACACCCACACGGGGACACATAATCTCACGCCGATCACCCCTTCCTACTGCCACCCACACGTACGATACACGCATGCATGCAGACGCGTGCAAACACTCATATGTGCACGATGAACGAACTCGTATGCATTCTTAAGCACACTGGTGGATTGTGGATGCGATTCCTTCGTTCACTCGAACATCATATCCTTAGACCTACACACACACATGCACAGAAGCAAGCGCGTACATACATACACGCACACACACACACACATATATACACACATATGCACACACACACACACACACACACACACACACACACACACACACACACACATATATATATATATATATATATATATATATATATATATATAATATATATATATAAACATACATATATATTCTCGCTATCTCTTCCTCTTATGCAGCACGGGACCACCCAGGGGTGTCGTCTGATGCATTCTTCAGTGATCTATTGCCTCCACAACAGTTGATTACTTCCTCTAGATTCCACGCGTATCAAATGCAGTCGCCCCCCACACCAAGGCCTTACATCAGGAGCCTTACACCTCTAACGCATGCATCACCCAGCCGATTTCACAAAATGCCGCCTGTGGATCACTTCCTTTGTCACCTGTCTCTCTCTCCCTCTCCTCGCCAGTCCTACCACCTCCGTGTCTCCACACTACCTAATTCGCCCCTCCCTCCTTCTATGTCTGTCTCCCTCTCTCTTTCTCAGTCTACCAGACCCCTTCTTCTCCACTTTCTGCCTTTCGTTATCCATATCTGACCTCTGTCTTACGCTCCCCTCTATCCATGTGCGTCCTGTCATCCCAAGAACACCTCATGAACCCATTCTCTCCATACCCGTTCTCCCACTCGACGAACTCCTCATGAGCCGACGGCCACGTCGTTCCCTGTCGCGGCCAGCCAAACCCTCACGAGCCTGGCTATCCGATCGAACACCGACCAACGGAGGCTGTTGCCAGCTCTCCGATGAACCTGGGCGCCAGCTGCAGCCGTCGGCGGGCCTTCCACGGCTGCTGAGCTGCCGGTCAGCTCTTCGAGGAACCAGGGCGCCAGCTGCAGCGGTCGGCGGCCTTCCGGCGACAGCTGAGCGGCCCGAGCCACAGCGTGTATTGCGCTGACGTGACGTATATATTGGCGGGAGCGCCACTTGTGGCGGGGCGGCGTGGCTCCGACACATTTGTGGCCTGTGGGCTCGCTGTCGTGACCCGCGACGGGGCGACTGCACTCCTCAGTCGATGGCCACATTCTCAGCCGACGAGTCTCGAGAGTGTGTGGCCTCGCGATGCGTTAGTCGTGTACGCTGTTTGATGGCGTTTGTGACAGCATCTGCAATGGTACTCGGTGTGCTCCATTTGTCATCGAATTTTGACCATGTTCATCTTCGATGTCGCGCGCACTTCCTGGCCTGTACCTGAACATGGGAGTCAATTGAGCAGCTTTGAGTCATGCTCAAGAAGACGTTCTGAAACCGGAATCGAACCGATGATATCTGCCTGTGAGCATGTGCTCCGAATTCCTCGCGCGATGGTAGGGAACAAAAACCGGCACGATACACCCGATTGAGCGTGATTATGAGTTGCGTTTTCCTTAAGCTATTGCAGTGAAGACCTTCCTGTGCCCTAAGTGAGCCCGCAGGGATGACTTAGGGCACAGGGTACGTGCTCAGTCATCTGCCAGCTGCAGTCATGCAGTCTGCTTGACTGCAGCTGCAGCCCAGCTGATGCACAGCCGTGACGGGCCGCGGGCTGTCCGGACTGCCTGAAGATAACTCGACCAGCATCGCTCCCGGCACCGGAGGCAAACGTCACAAGCTGCTGCACCCGTGGTGTCTCATCTAAAACTAGTCAGGCACATCGGTCCTGTCAGGGCGGGTTCGAGTCGCGGAGAAGGCCGACATTTTGGTACGTGAGAGACGGTCAGCATGACATCAAATGAGTACATACCAGCGGAACTACGAGACACCTACGTTATGACATTTCGTAAGACTTTCAACTCCAGCACGGAACACATGGTCCGCTCACAGTTCTCAACTCTCGTGCTCAACTCCAGCAGTACACCTCCATCTTACTATTCATCAGACGCAAAGTGTGAAACAATCTGATGGTGGCCTCGCAGTCAAACATCTCAGCTCTCGGCCAACAGTGGCCGTCAGTCCTGCTTCGTGAACACTCACATTATCCCGACCATTCTCGCTCCTCCAAAAGAACATCGATTTCCCCCTTAGCAGAGGCAAAGTGCCATCCGCTTGAGGAGAACACCGAAATACCTGCAACCGACGAATGCTTGTCTGCAGAAGATCATCGTCTTATCCCGACAGACCGGTTAGTCGACGTGACACGACGTGACACGACGTGACACGACGTGACACGACGTGACACGACGTGACACACGGCAGCGCGAATGGCCGCATTAGTGTCACCAACAGTTGGCGCTGTTTTGACGCGACCACTTTGATGTCCACAGCAGCACGTCACACCCGCAGTCTATAAAGTAGGCTGCGCGAACGCCTGGTGAGACACGAACAGCGATATGCATACATTGTCCGCACAGCAGCGGGAGATCGTCTCTCCCCGTCCGTGCAGCGCCGCTTAATCCGGCCGTTAACACAGCTTATGCGTGCGTGCCACTCTCGACCCAGTTCCGACTCCACCTGGCGTGTGCGTCAAAGGCCTTCAGCCCGACTTCTAAGCAGGCGCCGTGACGTTCGCATCCAACGTGTGTGCATGGCTTTACAGCATGCGTTGAAAGAGGCGGGATGTGCAATGATGCAAAGGTTCACAACGGAAAAAATGGCTGAACTTACTGAACTCATGTACTTCCTGAACTGGATGACTGGTGTCGATACCATTCCGTGCTTCGGTTCGGTAAAATGCCAGGGCCGGAGACGATAATAGTTTGTCTACAGCGTCGGCCAGTGAAGTGTGCGAACTTCACCGATTGTACATGCCTACCTACCTACCTGGCGAACGCATCCCTACATGCACCGCTGAGGAGAAACACGGGACACGGTGGCCAAGCGGAGCGGACAGCACTGAGGCGCGACGCTGGCAACAAGACTGCACTTTATTATTTTGCCATGCTGGTGAGCGGAAAGCTTGCTTGTGGTGAACAACGGGGGCCATTGACCGGGCCCCAAACATTCATCATCGACACAGACCGACCCCTTCCCACCGCATGCTCTGTGGATCGTCTCTGGCCAGGCACAGTTAAAGCGTAGTCATAGGGTGCATCGCACTCAGTATGTTGCACATGTTTTTCTTCTTCGCGCACGATTCCTTCCACCAAACCAAGGAAATCAGCTGAAATTATGGAATCATCTGGCTGTAAAGATAATCATTAACGGCTCCCTGGAATTATGGTGCCAGCATTCTTGGGCTCAGGTCAGCTCAGGATGAGAGTCCCAGGGTGTCACAGCAGCCTAGACGAAGAGTCCCAGGGCAGCTCAGCAGCCCAGGCTGGGACTCCTAGGGTGCCCCAGCAGCCCAGGCGAAGAGTCCCGAGGGATCTCAGCAGCGTCGCGGTGCTCTGTAGATGGAGACGTCGGCTCGGGCTCGGTGAGAGTTTGGGCAGGTCCTGCGACACTGACCCCTCGGGCTCGGTGAGAATCTGGGCAGGTCCTGCCACTCTGACCCCTCGGGCTCGGTGAGAGTCTGGGCAGGTCCTGCTACCCTGACCACTCGGGCTCGGTGAGAGTCTGGACAGGCCCTCCGACGCTGACCCATCGCGGTCGCAGGCCACTGTACCGGCACTCACTACAGCAGCTCGCAGTCCCATGTGAGGCGGAGCTAGGGGCGTCAATCCTGTGATTAATTATCAATTCCGTGATCTTGGGATTCGAACACTTGCAATTCTGGGTAGCGAAGATGATGATGGGTATTATTCTACTGTATGTGTACGTGTGTGTGTTTCTAACAATAGAAAACAAACGCATATTGCATACGTGAAACAAATGTCCGATAACGTTTTTCTCAAATAGCTTTCAGACAGTCCTCAAACCATTGTACAACATTAATGTGACGGAATGTTAGATAAACCAGAATTACAACGGCGTTAGGAGTCTATGTATAAACAATTTGGTTTGTTATTCGCCCTATCTGCAACACACAGCAAACATGACGCGTTGTTTCATTGTTGTATGTTTGCTCTGTCTCATGCATGCCTTACAGGACATTTATATTTCCAGTACATCGTACTTCGATGTTCAATTTCAGCGTGTACGAGCATGCCCACTCCCGGTCGTATCGGTACACAAAGCAAGTTGCAATGCTTTGTCATACATGCACCAGCTGTGGAGTACGTGCAGCACTCCAACATGAAGAAACTGGGAGTTGCGATCGTTCGCACTGCCCCAAGTTATCGACCTGAGCACTTTCAGTAGGATGTTTTGAAAGGAACATAGATCATCTACCGCTTCACCGACTGGGCAAACTTGCATCGTTTTAATTGTCCCAATTCATCTGGAGAAAGCCCGTTCAGACTCAACAGCTGTGAAGGCGGTCGTCCTTAGCTATTTATAAGCCACCGAGGTATGGTTGAACCGAAGCCGAATCCCGGATAGTGGTTGAAGTCATTGCTGGAATCCATTACTCCCCATCCCGCCATTGACACCCATAGCCAGTGTCTTGTCTAGTCTGTGAACCAAGTTAGATTTAGCACGGATTGTGTTCTGAAAATCCAATCTAGTCGCAATCCAGTTAGCCAATGTGGCATTTGGCTGCACTTGCACACAGCCAATATGAAACGTTTAACAAACTAAACTCATAAAAACAAGCTCAAGATGTTATCAATAAATTAATGCGATGAGCTGAAAGACATTGGACCTATATTCATTGTTTGTTTGTTTTTTTTTCGGAAATGAGAGACGGATGAACATGAAACTCGAAGGAGGATACAGCCGGCAAACGAGTGAAGCTACATTGGAAGGAGATAATAAAGTGCATTTGACAAATAATAATAGGTGGGAATGAACCACATTTCTGACTTGATTGCCAGGAACTTATCATGTTATGCAACATGCAGCCTGCAATGTATTACACCGCACACCATTAGAAGTCTCCCGTTCTCAGATCGAACACGCATGCGTGTAGGTACACGCATGCGTGTAGGTACACGCATTGGCCGACTACCTGAACGACAGGTAGTCGGCCGTTTCTCAGATCGAACACGCATGCGTGTAGGTACACGCATTGGCCGACTACCTGAACGACACTCGAACGCGGTGGAGTTACCCGAGAGGAGTTCCTGACACGTTGGGCTTCACAGATGACCGGGCCGGAACGCTTGACCCAGCACGTATCAGCGGCCTGGGTGTGCTGCTCGCTCCGTTAACGAGACGTCTACGTTGGGGACCGGCACAGCGACACGGGGCGTGCCAAGTGGGCGTGGTCGATACTGTACCAGGGGTTAGAGGGTGTGGTTATTATCCGTCTCGCGGGTCAGGGGGTGTGGTCGGTACCTGTCCCGGCGGCCAGGGGGTGTGGTCGGTACCTGTCCCAGCGGTCAGAGAGTGTGGTCGGTACCTGTTCTGGGGGTCAGACGGTGTGATCGGTACCTGTCCCGGCGGTCAGGGGGTGTGGTCGGTACCTGTTCTGGCGGTCAGGGGGTGTGGTCGGTACCTGTCCCGGCGGTCAGGGGGTGTGGTCGGTACCTGTTCCGGCGGTCAGGGTGTGTGGTCCGTACCTGTCCCTGGTGTCAGGGGGTGTGGTCAGTACCTGTCCCGTGGTCAGGGGGTGTGGTCGGTACCTGTCCCGGCGGTCAGGGTGTGTGGTCCGTACCTGTCCCGGCGGTCAGGGTGTGTGGTCCGTACCTGTCCCTGGTGTCAGGGGGTGTGGTCAGTACCTGTCCCGTGGTCAAGGGGTGTGGTCGGTACCTGTCCTGGCGGTCAGGGGGTGTGGTCGGTACCTGTCCCGGCGGTCAGGGGGTGTGGTCGGTACCTGTCCCGGCGGTCAGGGGGCACTCTTCCAGACGTGGTCCATCAGATACACGCATCACATTCGAACAGGTAGACCAGTGGAGTCTCCGCAGAGGCGGAATATGCGGGGGAAATGCAGTTATGGAGGCTACGCAATTCTTGAGGCACCAGCACCGCTGTCTGGCAAATAGACGTGTACATGGGCACAGATGAAGAGATGTCCCAAGGGGACAAAATAGACGTGTACATGGGCACAGATGAAGAGATGTCCCAAGGGGACAAAATAGACGTGTACATGGGCACAGATGAAGAGATGTCCCAAGGGGACAAAATAGACGTGTACATGGGCACAGATGAAGAGATGTCTCAAGGGGACAAAATAGACGTGTACATGGGCACAGATGAAGAGATGTCCCAAGGGGACAAAATAGACGTGTACATGGGCACAGATGAAGAGATGTCCCAAGGGGACAAAATAGATGTGTACATGGGCACAGATGAAGAATGTCCCAAGGGGACAAAATAGACGTGTACATGGGCACAGATGAAGAGATGTCCCAACGGGACAAAATAGACGTGTACATGGGCACAGATGAAGAGATGTCCCAAGGGGACAAAATAGACGTGTACATGGGCACAGATGAAGAGATGTCTCCAGGGGACAAAATAGACGTGTACATGGGCACAGATGAAGAGATGTCCCAAGGGGACAAAATAGACGTGTACATGGGCACAGATGAAGAGATGTCCCAAGGGGACAAAATAGACGTGTACATGGGCACAGATGAAGAGATGTCCCAAGGTGACAAAATAGACGTGTACATGGGCACAGATGAAGAGATGTCCCAAGGGGACAAAATAGACGTGTACATGGGCACAGATGAAGAGATGTCCCAAGGGGATAAAATAGACGTGTACATGGGCACAGATGAAGAGATGTCCCAAGGGGACAAAATAGACGTGTACATGGGCACAGATGAAGAGATGTCCCAAGGGGACAAAATAACGATTTCAAGTCGATTGCATTAATGCAAGCATATTTAAAATTTCAGAAAATAGGAGCGGAAAAGAACCTGCTGCCCACTTCATGACATCTTATGTATACCCATTACCCATACCCATATACCCATAACTCACACTCGCCCCACACTCTCAGACTCCAGACTATCCTGAATGTCTTAACTCAAAACCAAGACCGTTCCAACTCTGCGCTGTTCCGACCCAGGCTGGCTCAGATAAGCCCAGTTGTCCGGAAAGGCAAACTGTAAACGCTCAGCTCGAATCGCCAGCCCAGAACGGCTCACTGACTCAAATCGGCTCGCCAGCTCAGGGAAATTGAGTCGATGGGCGACTGACTGCCAGCACGTCCGTAGCAGCAGACAGACTGGCTGTCAGCACGTCCGTAGCAGCAGGCAGACTGGCTGTCAGCACGTCCGTAGCAGCAGACAGACTGGCTGTCAGCACGTCCGTAGCAGCAGGCAGACTGGCTGTCAGCACGTCCGTAGCAGCAGACAGACTGGCTGTCAGCACGTCCGTAGCAGCAGACAGACTGGCTGTCAGCACGTCCGTAGCAGCAGGCAGACTGGCTGTCAGCACGTCCGTAGCAGCAGACAGACTGGCTGTCAGCACGTCCGTAGCAGCAGGCAGACTGGCTGTCAGCACGTCCGTAGCAGCAGACAGACTGGCTGTCAGCACGTCCGTATCAGCAGGCAGACTGACTGGCAGCACGTCCGTAGCAGCAGACGGCTCACCGTGCCACGCATTTGTTCGGACGCATCGTCCACGCACTGGCGGCTGCGGCGAAGCTTGGCAACGAGTCCCAGTTCCCCTGCAGCGGCGAGGGCGTAGCCGTAACATGTCCGACACACCAGTCACACCCTGACACACCAGCCACACCACGACACACCAGCCACGCTCGGACACACCAACCACACCCCGACACACCAGCCACGCCCCGACACACCAGCCACGCCCCGACACACCAGCCACACCCCGACACGATCCGCCTGTGTGTTGACATCACCGTCGGCCGCGGCCGGTTTAAATTCGTCCGTCTGTGTATGCCGGCCGAGACTCGGCTCACCTGGCGTCAGAGGCGCCCACGTCTCGGAAGCTGTTCGGTCGCGTCGGCTGCCTCCCGGCTCCCAATCCCCGGCAAATATTTAGGCGTAGTTTGGAACGTCGCCGCGGCGCGTCGCCACTGGTCACAATTCTGTTTTTTGCTTGCCGGTGGCTTATTGCCGGTCAGCCCGGTGGGGAAGGATACTGTACCGGGTAATCGCTGTCCAAGCAATGCAAGGATACGCTAAGGTTAAAATGGCCGATAAGGAGAGAGCCAATCCGGCTCATGGGTCCTCGGTAACAACAAACTAGTGTAGGGGGCACAGTACGCCGGCCAAAGGCAAGTCACCCAAGGTTATTGCAGGTAATGACAGCAATGCAACCCAGCAGGGATGAGTGCCGCCAGCGTCCGACAAACACCCGGTCTGATCACCCCCGGCGGGGTCCGTGCTATGCTGCCCGACATAGTGGAACAACAAAGTTCTAAGCACTTGCGATTTATTCACGGCAAACGTAACACAGTAGGCAAGCCTGAAGCTGTACCTACGGATAAACCAGAGGAAACAATCTGCTCGAAATTGAGAAAACCGTGTACACAATTCGCCAAAATGTGCACAGGTGAACACCCAATTGGTCCAAATACGGGCGATGGGATTAGAAGCCTTCAGATAGGTAAGTAGGGTCTACGGTAGATCTGGGTGATCGGTGCCAAGCAGGGTTTTTAAAATCAAATTGAACGTTTTCACGAGCAGCAGCTCGTTGGAGGGGCAGGCGATGAGGAGCAAGAAGCGGGCAGCGCTACATAAAAAGTTCGATAGTCAGTTGAGTGTTGCGGTGATTGCAAACATGGCGAGCGCTTCGGATGCTCAGATGTAATGGGTATGACACACCAAGTCGTGCCAGAACTATTTCAGATAGTCGACTTTTATGTTGACCTGGCAAATGTTGTATATTTTGCTTAATGTGGCACAGATGAGGGTGAGGTGATAGTTCTCACTACTTCTGAAAGACGGACCACTGCACTGCAGAAAGCTGATAATTGAAAGTGAGTCAGGAAGGGAATATGAACAGATGGAATGAAGTGGAAATGTTTGACTATCTTTTGCTAATCTATCTACTTTTTTTGTTCCCAGCTATCCTACAGCGGCCGAGTATCCACAGAAAACGAATACTGATGTTTGGATATTTCCTCAGTATTTCTTGAATATCACCTGCAATAAAATGATACATAACGTGGTATTGAAATATTGCTTTGAGCACAGACCTAGAATCGCAACAAATCCTCACCTTGGGTAGTGTATGGTGAACGATGTGTTGCAATACACCGTGAATGGCAGCCGTCTCGGCAGCACAAACTGACATGAAATCTTTAAAATGGGATTGTCATACCACATCTGAGACTCAAACGCAGCACCAGTCTGTCGGAAGCCATCAGTATAAATATACGCATCACCACGATGACGTCCCGAACTGTCTTAAACTGTTCTTGGATTCCTGCATTTGGAAGCTTTTTTGGCTCGGAGAAAATAAGAAAGACGCTTGGAGGATGGTAAAGCTAGAATGTGAAAAATACGGCACATTTCCTGATCGTCATATGTGGTATTTGAAGCGTCTTGCGCAAGTCACATATAAATCCAGAGACCGTGAGAACAGCGCGACCGCTACCACGGTTATTGCATGCGGTCAGGAAACGTGAAGAGTTCGAAGAATGGTTGTGCTGAGATTTAACTTTTATGCCGTAGCGAAGAAGTTGGTAGTAGGAGCGTCGATGGGCGAAACCAGGCACGTTGGTTTCGACACAACGGTTCGAAACTGGGGTCGTGCGGAGAGAAACAGAGAGACTAAATAATCCAGCCGGGTCCCGAGAAATCACGCTTGTCCAGGAAAAGCTATCCGGGCTTAGACAAATTCAGAAGAGGTCAAGACAAATCTCATCGGGCTCAGAAAACTCGCGTTGGGCCCTGACAGCTCACATTGCGACTCCAAAGACTAGCGCCTGCGCTGAAATATCACTCCAGATCCAGGAAAATTCGCACTGGGCCCCAAGATTCCGTCGTGGTTCCAAATAAATACATCGGAGCACCAAATATCGCATCCGGACCACGAAAAATCAAGCCGGATCCCAAAAGCACAAGCGGGGATTACGAAAAATAAATGGCGGGCCCAGAAAATCTCTCGGAGCCACACAAAATCATGTCAGTTGCCCCAGCTATTTCGTAGGACCTCGGAAAACGTACCGTGGCCAGAAATATCGCGCTGGGACCTGGAAAAGCCACCCGGGCTCCGAAACATTCAGAAGAGGTCCATAATAATCTCGTCAATCCCAGAAAACACGCATTAGGGCCCCAGAATCTCTGGCCTGGAAAAATCGGACCCGAACCCCATAAATCGCGCCGGATCCGCCTAAAATCGCGCTGGGGCACCAGCAATTTGCATTGGGGGTTCCAATAAACATAGCAAGGCCCTAAAAGCACACTGGGTACCTAAAAATGCACCGGGCAAAACGAAGAATCCTGCAAAAGCGACACGGCCTTAAAATATGCGCCGGGCCCCTAAATATACCCACAAAGAGCCCTTAGTAACATACCGGAGGACTTCAAAACACACCGGGGCCTCAGAAGCGACGTGGCAGCAAATCATGCTGGAACACGCAGGAAGCGAGATGGTCCTCAAAGAAACTCGCCCGGCACTATGTAAACACATTAGGGCCTCCGAAAATCTGCCGGTCCCTCAAAAGGGAGGGAAGGAGAGGGGGCCAAAACCAGAGCCTGAACCATAAATGGAGCCGGAACGAAGACTTGAGCCAGAAGCAGACCTGGGGCCAAAGCCGGAGTAAGAGACAAAGCCAGAGCCAGGACCGAAGCCGGAGCCAGAGCCAGAGCCAGAGCCGGAGCCGGAGCTAGAGCCAGAGCCAGAGCCAAAGCCACAGCCAAAGCTCAGAGACAGAGCCGGAGCGAAAATCAAACCCAGAGCCAGAGCCAAAGCCAGAGTCAGAGCCAGACGTGGAGCCTGAGCCTGAGCCGAACCCGGAGCCTGAGCCGGAGCCGAAGCCGGAGCTGGCCCGATCTCGTCCCAAGACGCTGTTGTCTGCGGACCTCAGCGGCACAACACGGCTGGGAGCAGCGTCGGTGACGACGAGCCGACTGGTGGCCGGCTCGTCGGTGCCGACCTGCTGGTTCGGCCATTGTGCCCACCGCCCCGGGTGTCTGGTGAGAGGAGAGGTGCCGGCCACTGCCCGCCCAACTTTTTGCTGCCCGCAGCGACCGAGGGCGAGGGTCGGTCCCAGTGACGAGGCTTTTTACCCCGTGATTTATTGTCGTAGTCAACTGCCGACACTGTATAGTGTCGCTAATCAGGTTCGGCGGCCGCCCGCGAACAGGAACGAAAATGCGGCTGATTGCGACTTCCGAACTCATGACCCTTCGGCTTGACGCTGGGGAGCTATTCACTACTAGACTTCCGAAACCCTCCAGGGCGCCAATTGTCTCGGTCACTGCTGAGCTAAGCGCAGTCGGTAAGAGCTTCTAGCCAAACCAACTCTTCCGATGTGCTGCCCAATAGAACTGATGGGCATTTCTTATGTTCTGTTGTCTTCGTATGTTAAAAGAAAGATGCAATATCAAGATTGCTTAGTGCATACAAAACTAAGCGATTTCATGCCATACAGCTCACTGTATGACACTTAGTGTATCTGGGATGTGCTGTTTGGCGGCAGCTCTAACATGCACAGCCTTGTTGCCACATCCGCTCCTTTCTCTGGAGTTGAATAATGCTCTCATGGGATGGAAGTTGATAGTTGACAGGCACCGCACGCACTAGGGCCATTTCACTGCAGTAATTCTGCCCGAAAACGACCGTGCGACACTGCCGCCTCAACGAGCCAGGAATCGGCCGCCGGGATCTGATGAAATTTCTAACACTGATGAACGCGGTTATTACCGGCGTGCAAGACAGATGGAGTCCCCAACGTGATGTACGGATAGCCAGGCCTCGGTGTCGTACGTCAGGCTTCGGTGGCATATCTCAGGCTTCGGTGGCGTATGCCAGGCTTCGGTATCGTATGCCAGGTTTCGGTGTCGTATGCCAGGCTTCGATGGCGTATGCCAGGCTTCGATGGCGTATGCCAGGCTTCGGTATCGTATGCCAGGTTTCGGTGTCGTATGCCATGGTTTCGGTGTCGTATGCCAGGTTTCGGTGTCGTATGCCAGGTTTCGGTGTCGTATGCCATGGTTTCGGTGTCGTATGCCAGGTTTCGGTGTCGTATGCCAGGTTTCGGTGTCGTATGCCAGGTTTCGGTGTCGTATGCCAGGTTTCGGTATCGTATGCCAGCTTTCGGTGTCGTATGCCAGTCTAGTGCGCAGCTGCTAAATTACTGATCTGCCCTGACGACCTACCATGACTCCCCCCTCTCCCCTGCCCTGACGCCATCCTCTGCCCTGCCCTGACGCTCTCCTCTCCCCTGCCCTGACGCTCTCCTCTCCCACACCCTGACGCCCTCCTCTCCCATACCCTGACGCCCTCCTCTCCCACACCCTGACGTCCTCCTCTCCCCTGCCCTGACGCTCTCCTCTCCCACACCCTGACGCCCTCCACTCCCACACCCTGACGCCCTCCTCTCCCATGCCTGACACCCTCATCTCCCCTGCCCTGACGCCCTCCTCTCCCCTAACCTGACACTCTCCTCTCCCCTGCCTGACGCCCTTCTCTCCCATACCCTGACGCCCTCCACTCCCTGCCTTGACGCCCTCCTCTCCCCTGCCCTGACGCCCTCCTCTCCAGCAACCTGATGCCCTCCTCTCCCATGCCTGTCACCCTCATCTCCCCTGCCCTGACGCCCTTCTCTCCCATACCCTGACGCCATCCACTCCCTGCCCTGACGCCCTTCTCTCCCATGCCCTGACGCCCTCCTCTCCCATGCCCTGACGCCCTCCTCTCCCACACCCTGACGCCCTCCTCTCCCATACCCTGACGCCCTCCTCTCCCACACCCTGACGCCCTCCTCTCCCATGCCTGTCACCCTCCTCTGCCCTGCCCTGGCGCCTTCCTCTCCAATACCCTGACGCTCTCCTCTCCCACACCCTGACGCCCTTCTCTCCCATTCCCTGACGCCTTCCTCTCCCACACCCTGACGCCCTCCTCTCCCCTGCCCTGACATCCTCCTTTCCCCTGCCTGACGACCTTCTCTCCTCTGCCCTGACGCTATCCTCTCCCCTGCCTTGACGCCCTTCTCTCCTCTGCCGACACGCACCGATGCGCGCGCTGGTGGCCGGCGTGCCACACAGCTGTCACGAGTGGTGTGCTGGCGGTCGGCGGGCTACACAGCTGTCACGAGTGGTGCGCTGGTGGTCGGCGGGCTACACAGCTGTCACGAGTGGTGCGCTGGTGGTCGGAGGACCACGCAGCTGTCACGAGTGGTGTGCTGGTGGTCGGCGGACCACACCGCTGTCACGAGTGGTGCGCTGGTGGTCGGGGGGCTACACAGCTGTCACGAGTGGTGCGCTGGTGGTCGGCGGGCTACACAGCTGTCACGAGTGGTGCGCTGGTGGCCGGCGGACCACGCAGCTGTCACGAGTGGTGCGCTGGTGGCCGGCGGACCACGCAGCTGTCACGAGTGGTGTGCTGGCGGTCGGCGGACCACGCAACTGTCACGAGTGGTGCGCTGTGCAGCGTCTCAGCATCCAGCCAAGCTGCCCGATTGTGCACTGCCCGTGTTCTCCCTGTGCGGGGCTACGCACTGGTGTATTGAACGGGCCTCTTTATCCGTGCACGGACTGATCGGAAATGACGTACGCAGCCGAGACGTGAGCTGAGCGTGGCGTACTAGGAGGTGGACAACAACGACCGACGGCAGTGCCGTAGTGGATATGCGAGCTGTGCTCTCACGATGGACATATCGCACGTGTTCTCATGATGAATCTGCACCTGTGACCCCGTGGCTGGAGTGCAAACTGTGATTCCATGTCGCACGTGCTCTCATGGCGAATATGCGGCGTGCGACCCCATGGCGGGCGGTGCGAACTGTGCTGCCATGATCGACGCGCGACATGCACTCCCATGATGGACACGCGACATGTGCGCTCGGCACGGAGCCGTGCGCGCTGCACACACAAACAGACGACGGCGGTGGCCGATCCGTCAGTGTCGGCTGTTTGTTTTCGCGGCGAAGTGGCCCTGCTGTTGTTGACGCAGTCGCCGGAGGAGGGTGCGGGGTGTCGCCGGACGCGGCCGAGACGGATACGCGTCATTGATCACCGGCGGCGTTTTTGCGGCGCGCCCGCACCGCTCGTGATGAAGGTAGCGGGCGCCTGCGGTGACAGCCGGCCGCGTCGACGTCTCACTCTGGGCGGTGTCGCTGAACAGGTCAGGCAGCCGCGCCACTGAGCGTGCTGGGCAGCCTCGGGCACGCAGGGCGACTGCAGGCGTGTCCACCGCTCTTGGGGATGTCGGGTAGCTCTGAAAACGTCGGTGGCCTGGGAAAAGTCCGCTGTTTCGGAGACCAGTAGCGAAACAGCATACTATTACATCGGCGTGACTGCAAATTGACGATGCAGGACATTAGCCAGGCCCTGTGTGCATTAGCTGAAACCAAAATGCTACCGTCCCACCCTTCAAAATAAGCAACAATCGGCAGCCTATAGATACTCAGCGCAATGCATATCGACATTGGCACCACGTCAATCGACCACTCGTCGTCATTTCGACCTGATCAACTGGATGCCATAACCGGATGCCACATAAGCCGGATTAACGTAATTCCTTCCTTAACGTAACAGTCTCTAGCGGATGGCACTCTGCCTCTGCTAAAGATTTTAAAAAATGTCTCCCAGTTGGCTAGCTGTAGGCTCGGTGCTGCCTCTCAGCCCGCCGCGGCCGCCCTGTCAGTGCGCCAGACGGTCGGTCGCTGGCCGTGTCGAAAATGCGTACGTGAGCTCCCCGCGGACCATCAAAGGCGAGCGAAAAAGGTGTGTGGAACTGATCAGTGCCCATCATCACTAATCACTGTCCATCATCACTAATCACTGCCCATCATCACTGATCGCCGACTATCATCACTGATCACTGCCCATCATCACAGGTCACTGCGCTCATTGTTTGTGCACTCGTCCATCTCGGTTTGCGGTGCGTTTTGTAGTGTTCGTAGTGTCATGCTTGACACGGTCTGCTTCTACTTTTATCGGTATGCGTTGCTTTGTGCATACCAGTTTCAATATTCCGTCCAGCATCTCACCAGATCTTCGATAAAATTAGCTCCTATTTATTATCTCTTTATTATCTCCTATTATCTCCCATGCCATTTTCTTTGCGCTCCTTGCATTGCACATCACCAAAAATAAACATTGCTTTCCCACGCCTGGAGTTATGAATACAATGTAGGTTTGAATAGCGTCGTGACTCTAGTTTTGATCGCCTGCCCCACGCCGTTCTGTTCGCCAGTACTGTTACGCCAGCACTGCTACCCGTGTCAACACAGGTGGTCGCTTTCAGGATCGCCTCCAGAGATTGCTATCCGTTTCTATTGCCGGTCTGTTTCAACACACATCATGACACAACAGTCATGCTGTGTTCCATCTGTCAATAGACACTGGCAATAGACACTAGTAATCTATTAATGCGATTCACGCAACATGCGAGTTCAAGGGTGGGGATTATCTGCCGGAACGTGCTACCTTCCTTGCAAGGGTGGGATTCTCTGCCGAAACATGCAACCTTCCTTGCAAGGATGGGATTATCTGCCAGACCATGCTACCTTCCTTGCAAGGGTGGGATTCTCTGCCGGAACATGCTACCTTTCTTGCAAGGGTGGGATTCTCTGCCGGAACATGCTACCTTTCTTGCAAGCTGCACAGAAGGTGACGGCAAAATTACACGACGACGCTTCTCGACGTTATATTTGCGCCTTCATGCTTATCTTGGAGCAAATGGGCGGGGGGGGGCATTGCATGGTTTTGTTTGGGGATGCTCAACAACAGCAACAGCTCTTGAAAGAACACACTTTTTGAGATACGAGAGTGTGGAGGAGGGGGTGTTTTCCCAATCTTCCCATGGGAAGCCCATGTTATAATTTCTAACTCATATTTCACTTAGTTCCCCTTTAATGTTTGTTCTTCTAATTTGAAGCTATATTATCAGGGAAGTGATTCAGGTTCTGCAGGACAATTGGGGATGCAGCGCACATGATGAAGAGTCACGTCTTCAAATTCAAGGTGGACATCCATCCCCCCAAAATAGGACAATATAAGGCTATAGCCATATCGTCGCTGGACTAGCGAGGAGGTACTAAAGGACCGTCCTGTCGAACACTGCATATCAGTCATGGCCTTGAGTGTTTATACAGTCAGCCGCCTTCAAGCACATTTGCAGATCTGACGTGATTTTGGATGCGATACATTCACCAAAATGCATTAATAGAGGCAGAAATAAGAAGCACCGTTCCTTCCTGGGACTGAACCCGAAACCTCGGAGCACACACCAAGCACGTGATATTTCTGACACCGAAACGGATGTCGAGTGCTGGCTACGATGTGAGAAGCATGGTAAGACTGAACGGATAGCGGCGAGTGCCGGCTTTGGTGCGAGATGCAAGGTAAGCTGCCCGCCCACGGGAATAGCGCCGCAGACGCTTCTCTTTGAAGACAGATTGAGAATATTCGGCAGGAATGTTGTAATGAAAGTTGGTAAATCTCAAACGGCGAAGACGAGACATGGCTTTGAGTGCGGAAATTAGAACTTGGAATGCTGTATTACGACGTGAAGCGCCGTGGAACACTCGCCGCGACCAGACATGCCGCCACGAGCCTGTCTCTTCGAACACAGATTAAGAGCACTTCATGAGGAATCTTGTAGTGGACATTTTTAGCGATGGAAATTATAATAATACATCTGGTTCTCAGTGAAGAAGTTAGAACGCGAAACGCTGTAACACAAAGTTATTAACGTTTTAAAAGAGTGACAGTCGACCTGAGACTCATCTCCGATGGACTTTTGTACCCATGCACGGGAGAAGGCTCGCTCAGGGTTGGCCCTCGTTCATAAAAATGCTCAACCCTTACCTGAAACGACGGGCGGTTTGTATGCATCTTCTATGACGAACAATTTCTGTGGTCACAGAACGTCTGAGCAGATCGCCTGGCGGTGCAGGTTGACCGACATAAAGTTGCATTGTCCACCCCGTTATGCAACAAAACAACTAAAAGTGCAAACGCATTCGCTGAACAATTGGGCCCATCTTTCGGCGCTAAACCAGCTCTGGTCCGACAGTACCCTCTTCTTGGTCTACTCTTGGTCTACTAGCCATATAATTCCTCTCGCTAAACCCTGCAAACCTCAACAACTCCATTCCAACTATCGTCTTATCTGACTTGCAAGTTGTGCCGCCAGCGTTTATTTTAAAAATATAATTAATCATGAATGGCCGAATCAGATTCTACCTCGAAACTAAGCACATTATTCTCCACTTCCAACATGAATTTCCGCCCAGACGCAACACCGCTGATAACCTGATCTAAACTGTTGATTCCATGCAACGGGATTTCATTATAAAATAACATTGGGCACTTTCCTGGGTTTAAAATAAGCGTCTAATAAAGTCCACCGTTCCTCCCTTCGAATTAAATTACAGCAAATTGGTATCATGGACAGAATGTCGGTTATTATCGAACACTTCGTCGCTAACGGCTCATTTACCCTCCGATGCTGGAACACCCATTTCCAACCTCACACCCTTGATCAAGGCGGTGCAGTACTGTGATTTACCCAAATATCACATATTTAATGCTCTACTCTAAGCAATTGAATATCCTGCGCTTTATCTTCGGTCCAGGTTCAGACTGGGATGCCGACCACCCTACCCTACTAGCCAAATCTACTTTGCTCTCATTCATTCAAAACTGGAATACAATATGTTTTATTCGATCATATAACTCCATCACTCACCAAACCACTTAACAACATCCAAAATCATCCACTGTCTTTCACCGAAGCACATCACCAATCTCAGCTCAGGGCTGTTCACCGGCCTAATTCCAACATCCCCAGCCTTCAAAACGTCAGAAAACTACAACTAGCTAAGTATCACCTTGGGACCATTACACAACAGAACCGGCCTGCCAATCATGTCCTTACTAACCCACATGCTCGGCGCACCTACAGCAGAGATAAATGTATCATTGCCATCCGTTGGAATCGGGTCCTAACACTGGCATTGTAATTCTCAGACATCGCCCCCAACAAAGCTCCATCCCTCATCCAATTCTGGCGCATCAATCACCCAAAACTTGAGTGTTTATTGTGACAAAACAAAAACCTATTCTTTCCCATCCAGTTCAAATCAAATTTGCGCATATCAAGAAGCCCACCTACAACCCATATACTTCTCCACTGACGGCTCCTGCACTAACGATGCCACGGTAGCCGCTTGATGCTGTGAGCCCAGCACTGGTCATGTCAAATTAACACCACACCATTCGGTACACACGGCATAATTCCCCCCCCCCCCCGAACAAAAAATTGTCTATAGCACATCATCGAATCTAACATGTGGTGTTAGACCGATAATGTGTTAAATCGAACATGTGATGTGGTGATATCACCACACCCAACACCATATGCACTGACCCACGCTGCTCCGTTGACGCCCTCGCTGCCATACACAACGCCACCCACCTCACATACGCCTGATCACACACATCTATCACACTATCACACACACCACATCCACCTCCAATTCACACTGCTCTGGGTCCCCGGCTACACGGGCAACTCGGGGAACGAGCGAGCTGACGACCTTACGAGAAGAGCCATCGTCGTTCCCCATCCCACGCACAAACCGCTACCCCCAGATGACCTCTTGGCGCTCGCAAGCACCAGCTTCAAAAATATGTCGACGACCGCTGGACGCAGAATACGTCGCATGCATGAAATATACAGGCTATGCTTCATCAGGAGCAGATTCAAACATTTTCATGAGGGGAGGGGTGCACTAGTCTAAAGGGGCGACTTCCGCCTAAAATTCGCTCAGCTGGAGTGGCATGATGAGAAGAGCAGGGGAGGATGCACCTGAGCATACTGAAGGGGTGCCTATTCCTCTGAGAGGGGAGCCTGTGGCTGAACAAAATCCGTTGGTTGAGGCGGTGAGGGGCATTCGAAACCCCTGGAGGAGCTTCACTTTTGGTTAGAGGGGCCACACCTTCCAATGAGGCGAGGGGGATGCCCCTAGTGCCCCCTATAATTACACCGGTACTCTATAAATAGCCATCAACAAGCCTAAACACACTAGGAAAGAAGTTATCTCAGCAAGATGACATATAGTCCATACGCAACGCACTCATAATTTTATCTTCCAGCAGCTACGACACCCATCCCGATGTCACGTATGTGGTGTCCGATACACCTTGGAACACTTCCTCCTGCACTGTCCCACGTATTAGGGCGTTGGTCTCTTGACCGCAAGACTGTGGGTTCGAATCCCGCAACCTGCGTCATTCGCAACCCACAGTACACCAGCACATCAGCAACCAATCGGCGTGAGAGGTTGGCGACACTATATGGCCCCACAGTGGAATGCGCCGTAAAAGAACCCAAGGTTCGTTACTTTCCTTTTACTGTCCCGCATCTACAGCTTTGTGGCGTCAACTCGGAGTTCCTCGAGCTACTTTGCTAATTTCTACGAAAGACAAAGCTTGAACTTGCGATTTGAAGCCCAAAGCCAATCCTCCCTTCACTCTCGTATCTCACAAACATACGGGATATTTCTCCCTGTGGGTAGGCTGGGGCCGCTTCAATTTGTCAGACACCTGCGGTTGTCCAGTGTACTGCGCCTGGTTGTTTACCGTCGGTTTTTTTTCACGGAGCTTGGTTGTTCTCCCTTCGGATTTTCCCAAAGTTTTGATTTGCACATTCACACCACTTCCAAACAATTGAGCTCGGGCACCCACGACCCGGCCTGGACGCCCGGGCACCGGCATCGTCTCCAGGTGGCTAGTTGTCAGCGGAGCCGGTCACCTCTCACACCTAAATGTCACCTGTGGTGGAACCGGGGAAATAGGCGGACGGTCCGGCTATGGTGGAGCCGGGGAGGTAGGCGGAGGAAGTGACGCTGACCGCTCCCATAGCTACTGTTCAATGTAATGTATGTATGCATGTATGTGCATGTGTGTCCTACATGCACCTGTCGGTTATACCAGTGCCCTAGCTTGCAATGGTACTTTTACCACCCGTTACCTAGCGTTGACAGTACTCGAATTGCTTTTATTCTATCAAACACCGGATGTCATGTAATTTGGCTTCGCGTATACTTTTTAGTTGAACGCCAGAACCCTTGCAGATCTGCTAGTGAAGCTAGGGAAGTGCCATCTATGGCACTTCCCAACTGGGGAAAAATGGTGTAATTTCCAATGCGAATGTTCATTGTGCCATACATGAGTCGCGTATGACTGAACTGGGGAAGAATGAGAGACCTGTGGCCAGTGTTGTCAGGCAAAACCGCATCAAAGGTCCCTCAGAGCTCAGTGACGGAAGCATGCGGCATGCGTCATTCATCCGAAAGGGAAATACACCGCACTGCTCCATCGACATGATTACAAAAATCATACACCGTGTGGGCAAGCGCTAAAAAAGGGACCGAAGGTTAGTGAACCAGCGATTCTGAACCTGCACATTAGTGCACCAGCGAATTTCCAAAGCACGACTGTGGGACGAGTCGCCGAGTTTGCAATCAGCCCCGAGTTCATCCTGTTAGCCGGTGCCTCCTCCGCCGGCAGCGGCCCGCCCCGGCGGTCGGCCCCAGGATGCCAGTCCGTCTTATTCGACGCGACTCCGCCCGTTGTATGTCCTCCCAGACCCGCTCGGCGAGTGCGCCCATTCGCCCGTCGCTAATGGTGCACCGCTGTGGCGAAAGGTATCCGTGACGCAGTTGAAGACGGGGATATTGCCAAGCAGAGTGCCAGAGTGTACAGGTACGCTACTGCCGGCACGTGCACGGGGAAAGGGCAGCGATTCGGCGCCACCATTCGGGCAACTACCAGGGCGGGTAGAACAGCGGAGACATCGGGAATGCCGGGTTATTCCGGATCCACCTCACTGGCGTCGTACTGTGACCTCCAACATGTCGCCTGACCCAATGTGACCCTCTCATGTGACATCTGACAGGGTCGAAATCTGAGCTGTTCCTTAAACTACCGCACTTCCCAAGTCGTTAAGGGTCTCCCCTTGGAGATCGTCCGTGACCAACGGTGAACTGATGCTCCCCACATGTGACCAACGGTGGAATGGATGAATTATAGCACTAAAAGGTTTTCTTTGTGCTGGTCGGATAACGATATATTTAACGCGGGTGGGGGTTCAGTTGATGCCTCTCTCTCTATACATATATACATGTATGTATATATGTTTATATATATATGTACGCATATCTGTATATATACATAATCTGTATATATATATATATATATATATATCAATCATACAGATATATATATATATATATATATATATATATATATATAATCCTTCTCTCTCTCTTGGAAGCTGCTGAATATTGGATGTCATCCTTCAGCGCAACATGAGCGGATTGTCCACAAGTTATTGCTGTCGCTAGAATCAGCTGCGTGTCAATCAAGATTACTGTGCCAATACCGTGCCAATGCTTTGGTTGCACTGTCACTTGCGTAGGCCTATAATGCTAGACTTCTCAGCTTCTTGGTGTTGAATTGGCAATATCAGGGGAATGCGCATCTGTCTATATATCTGAAGTTATTAGCATTTTTCCGGATCTAAAAGATGCATAAGACTATGCATCCTTTAACCCTATCCCACCTTGAACTCGGGTTAAAAGGACCGATATAAAGATGTGGTGAACGAATACTTGTTTTTTTTGTCCACCTAAGGAAAAACAACGTTCGGTGATTTGGGGAGAGGGGGTGTTCAAGTATACTCTGAGCTGTAGCCAGTTGCCCGGTGACCAACATGTTGCTAATGATGGGAGGTGGAGAAAAACGGCTCCAATAGCCATAATTACGGCTATGGGCTGGCGGGTTGGCAATTGTTAACTGATGGCACGTGACTATAGCTTTCTACTGTGGAACTAAGACTTCCATTGATGCACGGTGAGCCGCCGTACGTCATTTGTTTCAATGCGATGTCACATGGCTAGTAGTGTAGCCAGGATTTTCATAAGGGGGTGCCGAGCGGAAAGGAAATCGTCGCGCGAAGCGCGCCGAAAATTCCTCGTTTGGCGTTGTAGAGACAACAAATTATTGTTAATCTATACATGACTAATGATAATTGTTTGGAGCGGGCAGGGCCGTCGCGCTGTCAGTCCTACTGGCTGATCATATCATGATATCATGGCTGATGCAGCATGATATTGCGCCGCGACGTCCCACTCTGTTGACGTGTGACCCACTCCGCCTCTGTTCCAGGTAAGCCTGCTGACGTCACACGCGCCGTCAGCTGACGCAGCCGCGTGACGTCAGACCCTGTGTGAGGTGAGAGGTGCGAGGTGAGCCTGCCTCATCGCCGACGATGACGGCGGGGATTCCACCGATCGCGACGCCACGTACATCAATAATCATGTCGTCTAATGACCACCGCTTGTCCTCCTGACGTGGTCCGCCAGCTACCCGTGCGGCTCAGCTCAGCGGCGGCATCAGCCAGGGTCGTGGACTCTCACCGGTCTAGCGGTAGCGGCGCGACGCTGGAATGAATGTCGCCTGCTGCATTCTCCCCGGAGCGCAGAGGTCCAACGGCAGGCCCGGGGAAGCGGCTGACTGAATCGATGCAAAAACTGCACCGGAGGACGTGTTGTGCCCAAGAAGGAAGTAACCAAACCGATCTTGAATGATGAGCTGATCACCCACGGCAGTGGCTGAGGGTGGCCCGCACCAGCACTGCAGAGGGACGTGCAACACCGCCGTCTACGGCACTGCCTCTGCATCCCCTCCCTCGCCCAGCCACCTTGACGGCACACGCTGACACAGCGAGCAGGGCTGTGTCAGCCTAATTTGCCCGTTTCCTGTACCAAGGACCTGCATTAGCGACCTGTCATAGGCGAGGAGACCGGATGGGTTTTTAACGCAGACTGAGAGGGGACTCGTATGCGGTCGTCACGATCGACTCGTTGCTCGCGCACTGATTAAGTAGGTGGGGCTCGTACGGCATGTTGAGTATCCTCCGAGTTTTAAACAAGTATTCGCTATGATAGTTTGTTCTCCGATTTCTTGTTCAGGATCAGTTTATTTCCGGCATCATATCATGTACAGTATGCTGTGTGTTATGTGCAAGTTTTGAGAGGTGAAGGGAGGGGCAAAGTGAAATAAGACGAACTTTGCTTCAAACAACACCATCTTTCATGTATGCTGAAAGCATGTCAAATTCAATGCAGGTAAATGATCAGAGGCTGTAATTGTCATAAATAACAGTTAATGGCCATGATCATTTCCATACTCTTCGAGCTTTGCGACCTACTAAATGCTTGTTAGCCTACGCAGTGTACAATCCCCCTCCCCTCCAGTAGAAGGAAGGAGTCGACCGACCAAAGGCAGTTCATGGATCAATATACTACGACTTGGGTGGGTCAAGATCAGGTAACGACCTGGTATTAATATGTTTTTTAGATGTACATTGACGCATTTTTCATAACAAACCATGCAGAACAGAGTCAAAAGTGCAATAGGCGTGTGCATCCAAATGATGAAAAGCGAAACAAAATGTGACCTCAGGGTACGTCGCTAGCTCAAATGAAGATATAAACTATATTTTTAGCCTTATAGCTTGATAGTTAATACATATTTTTGGAAAAAACTGGAACGTATGAGGTAGAAAATTACGTCCAACAAATACATTCAACGCTTTGCGGTAATATCCGGTAAGGTCACTCAGACATCACCTTAACCCTTGCTAGTGGACGAGGGAGGGGGGGGGGGGGGTCGATGTTGATGTTGATGTTAACGCAACCCCCCAAAGTTTTTGGTGGATAGTTTCCGAACCTCTAAAATAATCTCATTGTAAATTTTAGCACCCTCTGGGGTCTCCTTGTCGCAGTTATTTATAAAACATTTTGTAAGGTCATGTCATGTCACGGAGCTATGCTGTCATCAAGGGAATACCTCTGTCCAATTTTCCACGAAATCGCGAATTATCGCGTCTTGACAAAATATTGTGCCTTAAAACGACCCTTTGTGCGCGGCTTATGCCAATAGATTACTGGATCCACATTCAGACATTGCCCTTACACCTCTCCCAGGTCATGCAGGGTCACTGGTACCTAGGCTGAACTCCGGTGACTTTTACTGTGCTTGCGAATATTCCGAGGTTGGCTTAAGTCTTGAATCCGACCTCACCGTTCATTCTTACCTTGGGGTGGTGCAAGCATTGGTTTTAACCAATATTCTATCACGTTTCAAATGCGGGACCAGCCCTCGGCCAGATCTGACCCGTGACCTATACTTTAAATGGTGCTTGAGGTACGTCACTGCATCCGCAAAGCACCGAGGAATCCCATGATGATAATGAAAAGTGTATGTATATATGTTTCAGTTTACAAGGCATTTGCGATCCTGAAAAAAAAAATTGGGCGAAAATCTGACCTTTCATCTGACCTGGAGGGTCACCTAACACTCTCAGGTACAAACATCGGGTGTCAATCGCGGAATCCCTTCCCACCCGACATGCCAGTTTTGTTTCGTCTCTAGCACGTTTCGTTTGGAAACGCCACGGGGGTGGGGGTCGCACCAACCCCTCCTCCTCCAATGGCGAAGGTGGCAGAATAACGCACAGGGGCAAGGGTTAAATATCCGAGGCGTACATGCATGCCGATGCTCTGGAGGCTAAATTATGGACATTATGAAGAACGAAGAGGTGCTAAACAGAGGCAATTTTGCACGCCAATCTTATTTCGGATGTGGCTGAGGTCTGCACATTCAATATAATACATTGCAAAATTTGAATTATTTTTAAAAGATTCGAGAAAGGGGTGGAAGACATTCGGTTTTGCTTTCGTGCCACTCCTTACCTTTTTTCAGAGCCATCTGCTTCGAAATTTGTCACCTTGAACAGTTCATCACACATTTCCGGGTATTGGACCTGGACGGGATGGTGACATGGACCTTTGCACTCATTATCTGTGCTAGACCAAATATTTGGTATGGATATCATCACCATTGAAGCACGAAATAGCATCTCTTATGCGACCAGGGTTCGAAAACTACGGTGAAGATCAGTGACCGACAACACCCCGACATCGGGCTGTTTGACCTGACTTGGAAGGCCATGAAAAGTAATAGGGGAAAATGTTTCTAATAACTCCGGAAGTCCGCGATGAGCTACATCATGCCGTTTACCATATCTCTCCATTTTGTTTACCATATATCTTTATCTTGTTTACCATATCTCTCCATCTCGTTTACCATATCTCTCCATCTTGGTTACCATATCTCTCCATCTCGTTCGCCATACATCTCCATCTCGTTTACCATATCTCTCTATCTTGCTTGGAGCAACAGTTAGTGTAGCCGGGTAGCAATATAACCCCCCTAACCCGCACTGTCAGGGATAGAACGTTCTCCCGCACTTCGTACGTGAACTGTTGTACGACTCCAACAACTCGTGTTCCGTTAGAAGTGTCGAGCCAGCGCCACGTGTCCAGTCCGGTGGAGCATATATGTGTAACGAGACACGGTCGCGCCACGTAACCCCGCCGACGGCCGCACCCTCGACAACAGTCATGTTTCGATGTTTTGCGCCATAAATCATCGAACACGAATAGTCCAGATGACGTGCGGACGTGCCTAATCCGATACCTGCCAATGCTGTCGGAGCCGAGCAAAAAGGTGCAGTTCATTCTTGTACCTTTCATTCTGAACATCCGCACACTCTTCAGAACCGTGTGTACGATAGCGAGACAAGGTTACCATTTTAGCGAGGCGACGTTCCAAAAAATGAGGTCAGGCCTGTGCAGCTACTGAGTCCAGTGACCTGGAGTCAAGGCCATGAGCTGATGTCACCATGCGATAGCGATTGCGGTTGGTGGCGGGGTTTCCGTTACCGCATCGCTACCGTTTGCGATGTAATCCAGTCGTCCGGCCAGGATGCTAAGCCAGCTGCATTTCAGGATCGGAAGCTAAAAATCGTCCCAGGAGGCCAGCCTGGACGCTGCAATTTGGATTGGCTGGTCGGCTAACCTAGCCTCTCGATTTGCTGATCGGCTAACCTAGCCTCTCGATTGGTCCTGATCACTCCAATGCTACGACGTGAGAGAGCGTATGGAGTGAGTAGAATATATAAGTGTAAGTGTATATAGACGTGTGTGCGTGTAGGCGGTGCCGCGCGGTGATCGCTGGCGAAGGGCTACGAATCGAATGCGGTCCGAGTCACGCTCGTCCGAGTCACACTCGTCCGAGTAGGCAGGAGTCGATGGGCCCAGGAGTCCATGTTGTCCATACTCCTGTATGGACATGGACTAGGAACGAGTCTATTTGCAGCCAAACCACCAGGTCGCCACTACACCTAAACACGAAGGGCGACTGGTGATCAATCCCCAGTCACCCGGCTGATCTTCTCAGGATAGTCATACCTGGCCGGTGACAGCTGTGGCACAAGTCTCCTGGTGCGACAAGTTGGGCCACGAAGGCACGGGCAGATGAAACCTGACACAATGGAAAGACCCAATGTTTAAAAAAAGATTACACTGCAGGAAGATGGCGGCTCGGCCTGTTAGTCAGTTGTTTGGGTTTGAGGGCGCTTTGGCCGATTCGATGACCAGTGCAGGATATATGTTCTACAATTATCACGTGACTAGCTCATTGCATTGCAATGTGTCAGTGTGTGCAGTGCCAGACACGGTGACGGAGCAAATGAATCAGAAGAAACCAGTACTCGCGACCACGTGCATTTTACAACGGCGGCACAATTATTTCTGAACTCAGCCGGACGAGAGGTGCTGGCCCTGGCGGCGGCGGCGTCGGCGGCGGCGGCGGCGGCGGCGGCGGCGGTGGCGGCGGCGGCGGCGGTGGCGGCGGCGGTGGCGGTGGCCGCGGTGGCGGCGGCGGTGGCGGCGGCGGCAGCGGCGGCGGCGGCGGCCGTTCGGCCAGGTGCGGGGTGGCGCGCCACGCTCAGGCGGCCGGCCGCCAGTTACCGGTCCGCTGCGCCGGTCTCCGCACCGGCGGACGCGTCGTGCTGCGCGGCTCGGGTCGGCCGCTGGACGGCCGCTGCTCTCGTGGAGTCGTGTTGGGCCAGCGCGGAGACACCGTGTCGCCTGTGTGGTGCCGCGCAGACTCACGCATACACCTCTGTCGCAAGCCGGGCCAGTCGGCGTGATTGGCGGCAGTTCTACGGGCGTGCCAGCCACCGTTCTCGAGGACCGCCGCCCGTGACCCGTGACCCGTGACCAGTCAGCCGCGACCTGTGTCCGAGGAGCTGTGACGCTGCGTCAGTCTCCTCCGGCCAGGTGCCCTCAGCCGACAGGATGACTCTGCCAGTCGTCTCCACCCTGCTGCTGCTGCTGCCTACCCTCTCACTAGCCAACAGTCTAGGTACGCATCACCATGGCTAGTGCTGCTCCAGTGTGGCTGATTTGTGCCGGCCGTGTGCCACATGTGTGCGTGAGGACAGGTCACGCACTCCCTGACACGCACTACCGTGCCGGTTTGGCTGATTTGTGCCGGCCGTATGCCACATGTGTGCGTGATGACAGGTCACGCACTCCCTGACACGCACTACCGTGTCGGTGTGGCTGATTTGTGCCCGCCGTATGCCACATGTGTGCGTGAGGACAGGTCACGCACTCCCCTGACACGCACTACCGTGCCGGTTTGGCTGATTTGTGCCGGCCGTGTGCCACATGTGTGCGTGAGGACAGGTCACGCACTCCCTGACACGCACTACCGTGCCGGTGTGGCTGATTTGTGCCGGCCGTGTGCCACATGTGTGCGTGAGGACAGGTCACGCACTCCCTGACACGCACTACCGTGCCGGTGTGGCTGATTTGTGCCGGCCGTATGCCACATGTGTGCGTGAGGACAGGTCACGCACTCCCTGACACGCACTACCGTGCCGGTTTGGCTGATTTGTGCCGGCCGTATGCCACATGTGTGCGTGAGGACAGGTCACGCACTCCCTGACACGCACTACCGTGCCGGTTTGGCTGATTTGTGCCGGCCGTATGCCACATGTGTGCGTGAGGACAGGTCACGCACTCCCTGACACGCACTACCGTGCCGGTTTGGCTGATTTGTGCCGGCCGTATGCCACATGTGTGCGTGATGACAGGTCACGCACTCCCTGACACGCACTACCGTGCCGGTTTGGCTGATTTGTGCCGGCCGTATGCCACATGTGTGCGTGAGGACAGGTCACGCACTCCCTGACACGCACTACCGTGCCGGTTTGGCTGATTTGTGCCGGCCGTATGCCACATGTGTGCGTGAGGACAGGTCACGCACTCCCTGACACGCACTACCGTGCCGGTTTGGCTGATTTGTGCCGGCCGTATGCCACATGTGTGCGTGAGGACAGGTCACGCACTCCCTGACACGCACTACCGTGCCGGTTTGGCTGATTTGTGCCGGCCGTATGCCACATGTGTGCGTGATGACAGGTCACGCACTCCCTGACACGCACTACCGTGCCGGTTTGGCTGATTTGTGCCGGCCGTATGCCACATGTGTGCGTGAGGACAGGTCACGCACTCCCTGACACGCACTACCGTGCCGGTTTGGCTGATTTGTGCCGGCCGTATGCCACATGTGTGCGTGAGGACAGGTCACGCACTCCCTGACACGCACTACCGTGCCGGTTTGGCTGATTTGTGCCGGCCGTATGCCACATGTGTGCGTGAGGACAGGTCACGCACTCCCTGACACGCACTACCGTGCCGGTTTGGCTGATTTGTGCCGGCCGTATGCCACATGTGTGCGTGAGGACAGGTCACGCACTCCCTGACACGCACTACCGTGCCGGTTTGGCTGATTTGTGCCGGCCGTGTGCCACATGTGTGCGTGAGGACAGGTCACGCACTCCCTGACACGCACTACCGTGCCGGTGTGGCTGATTTGTGCCGGCCGTATGCCACATGTGTGCGTGAGGACAGGTCACGCACTCCCTGACACGCACTACCGTGCCGGTTTGGCTGATTTGTGCCGGCCGTGTGCCACATGTGTGCGTGAGGACAGGTCACGCACTCCCTGACACGCACTACCGTGCCGGTGTGGCTGATTTGTGCCCGCCGTGTGCCACATGTGTGCGCTGCACTCCCCTGGCACGCCGGTACTACTACACTACTATGCCGGCTGAAACAAATTTACATCTAGGGAGAAGGTTGCGTCGGAATTGAGACACAACTGGACAAGCTCCTGAACAATTAACCTCAGCATTCTCGGCTGTTGGAATAAGTAGCGGCTGAGTGACATACTGCCTGTCTTCTTTTTCTTTGCTGCCTGGCATATATGTGGCATCACCTCTTTACTTCTGCTTCTGCTTCTGCAGTACATAAGTCAGAAGGCTGGCACATTGTGCATAGGTATGCCATTAGTGGGTGTGTCGAGTTATGTGCGAATAGTACGGTCCTGTGGGACTAACTCCATCAAGGCGGCTCAGCGGAACTACCAAGGCCTTAGCAGACAAATGACTGCTACCCCAACCGGGCTGGTTATTAGATACAATAATGCCCCTGGGTAAGGGAGTCTAGAAGACTCCCTTGTCATGCAAGGGACTAGGGTCATGCAGACACCTCAGGACTACAGTTCTGTAGCTCAGATCAGTACCCATTATACACCAGAATACAAGAGCAGACGCAGAATGAAGGCAACCGCATCTGCCATTCATGTGTTTTCATCCACTGTGGCGTATTATTCTCCGGAGAAATGTCGCATATCAAGGGCGCGATGAATCTCCCTCCTGGCTGTCAACTCTGTGAACTTTCACACTCCACCCCGCCTGTGTTGACTGTCTCCTATGCTACTTGCCCCATTCTTTGGCGATTCCCTGCTTGACTCTCCGTATTCGTTGGCTGTTCTCGCCCCACCGCCCGGCAGGCGCGGCCCATCTATCTTCGACGTGAAGCATTTGCACATGCTAAAGCTGGTGAACTTCTCCACTTGGCACGCTGAGAGTGTGATCTTCAGTTAATATATTCTTTCTACATATTTTCGTTTCGATAGCAGCGCCTTCGATTCAAATATATCAGTTTGTGTCGGGATAACCGATTTCGATCAATGGCTACGTAAAGTAGTATTTCAGATAATCGTTGTTCGACGCTAACCTTGGAGATGGATCAATCCATCAACTAGACGACGAACATCGAAGTACATGAACATCCTGTCAATTCAGAGTGGGCGCAGCGGGTGAAAAATACCAGTAATTACTTCTTTGATCGGCAAATGAAGCGACCATCTTACAATGTAGTAAGTAGCAAACAGCATCAGTGTTACGACTGTATGTGATCTGGAAATCAATCACTTTTTTGTCGAAATATGCTATAGTTTTCGACCTGTAGTTGAATTCGACGTGCTTCATATTTTTGTGTATTTTCCAGCTGTGTGAAATGCATAGATACACGTATTAGTTGTAGTGTATGATCATGCAGCTCTGTGTATTTTTAGGTACATGGTACTGCCTTTGAGCAGTGAGCTCTTTTATACACTACTGCCGCTTCGCTTGAGATGAATTCTGCGCGATTGTTGCGTGAGTTTCAATTCACCATTTTATCGTTCAATGTCCCACCTACGGCCGCCTTCATGGTATTCACGAACGGCGCAGGTCTGCGTTATTCGGGAACACCATGAATGCGTCGCAATTGCACCTGCGCATTTGCGACGCAGCAAGCAATTACTAGATGAATGAGGTCAATGAAGCCATCCCATAAAAGGGGCGTCGGTCGAGGAATTCACTTGCAACCAGCGTGTAAAGTCTTTGCACAAGCTTTTGCATGCTTCTTTTTCTTGGTGAATAAAGAGATCCGCACACGCACGTAGCTGTCAAACTGAGTATTGAGCTCTCATTGCCAGGGAATGTGATTGAAATGGAGCATGCACCTGCCTTGCCACTCCTAAATTGGGTTCGTGAGTAAATGGAATGATGGGCGTTCCGGATCCTAAATGTATCGTATTGAGGCTGCATTCAGCGGAAGGATTTTCATAGTGTCTATCGGCTTGTCTCGAGAACACATTGACTGATATCGTCCGGATTAACCAAAGCGCTGCAAATAAAGGAAACATTCCGTATCATTTTCAGTCCACTGCACCGTCCCTTCACTATGCACTAGTTATTGAAGGTGGCAACACACTCCATGCCAGGTCCAGCGAAAAACTGGCTGATCTGAATGCAGATCTGTTTACAGTTAGAAGCCCTAAGCTCGAGAGTCCTTCCCGCTGAAGTGGCTGCCAGAAGCAAATCTATTTGTTTTTATCTGCACACTGCGAACCATGAAAAGCTCACGATGACCAATCTCCAAGTCATTCCCCAGTCAATACCAATCGTGTATACCCTTTTGCGAAATTGTAATATTCAGTTTACTTGCTTCCGGTACAGATGTGATAAACAAATGAACAACACTTGATGTCACAGTCTTCCACGTCACACTGCCACAGGGTAAAGGGCTTTACACAAGCAGAGACTGACCTAGAAGGTTCCACATTATCATAGCATAATCACATGGAGCAGAGAGGAAACTTACGGGCGGGAGGAATTCCGGCGAAGATGGATGGGGGGGGGAGACGGCTGGGTATGCGACTGAAGGTGGCTCAAGTGCATCTGGTGTAGTAAGACACGAGCACACGGAGTGGAGAGACTGCTTGACTTTGTGTCTGCCCGTCTTGCATTTGTGCATTGCATAATGTTATTAGCTTGCTTGGTGTTACTAGCTTGCTACCTAGCTGAGGTGCTCCTGTGGCTACTTCTACTAATAACTGGTGGTGGCCTATCTGTAACAAGAAAGACAACAAGGATGCAACCAATTGTACTGAACTGGAGGTATGGAGAGAGATGACATATGTATTGATATCCTGAGGTATTCCTAAGCTGTCTGTCCTAACCTTTGAATAGCTGGCCATAGGAATGCCGAATATCAATCGAGCCTGTAATAGTGCATGTATCCAAATATGATAGGCTGCTGCATGCGAAACAGGTGTCGACATTAGGGAAAAATAACGTCATATTAAAATTCGACACGAATCTGAGAATTGATGAATCTGAACATTGCGCATCTGGAATATACTTCCGTAAGAAAAATCAGTTCATTCCCTGAGACGCATGATCAGATGCGAACCTCAGCTTTGCATGGCTTCTGCTGAGGTGATGTCCAACTTGGGCGGGTGAGTGGAGGACATGTATGAGCAGTTCTCGAATCGTCAGTGGCATGCAATGTTCTCACCACACCCCATTTAGTCCACACATTCAATATTGTCCTGTGACCGCCAAGAGTGACGCCGCCCATTACGCAGTATAGAAGTCTACCCAACCTTGCAGATAACATGGGTTTAAAAGTCCCATCCCCATTTAACTATTATCAACAGTTGGGAACTGGCTAGTTATATAGTTATTCACTACATGTGTGGGCGGCATAACATTTTTGGCAGCCCCTGGCTGTTTGCGCGACACAGTCGCTACACAGTACTGGCACACGGTTCAGAGCGTCTTGGCTTCAATCCTTGCAGGAGGTCGGCTGGGCTATATTGGCCACGAAATGGTGAATACACGGATGGGGTGTAGAACATGTCAAAAGGTTCCCTTGGAATTCCAGAAGCTGAGTCTCTTCACAGTCATAGCCGGATTCCAGCATTTGTGCATTTGTAGTTCGCATCAAAAGCTCATAATCCCTTATGTAAGCTCGACAGGGCGTTACGATTTTGTTTTGAAGTCGGTCGAACGGAACCGTTTTGAGAACTTTTCCATACTGCGCCACGGCCACTTCTCGCACACACCTCGCTGCTCCGCGCGATGCGGATATGGGCCCTGTGAGCTAGGTTCAACACCGATGACCAGTGGGTCTGGAAGACTCTGCGAACACACTTCCGCATCTATGCCACGAGTCCGCGTAACACCAGTGTCGCGCGTCACTCGTAACGCGCAGGTCACGTGTCCAAACCGCGGCTGCGGACGTGCCACCTTTACTTGTGTGATGAGGGCTAATGGTCCACCCCGACCTTGTCGGCTCTGAAGGAGCGCCGCGACCGAACGCTGGCTCCGCGTGCTATGGCCTCCTGTCGAAACGGACCGCCTGACTGTCAGGCAGCGGCACCGGCAGTGTATCAACCTTACTGTCAGGTAGGGGCATCGGCATTGTGTTAGCCTGACTCCCAGCCAGCGGCATCAGCAGTGTGTCAGCCTGACCGTCAGGTAAGGGCATCAGCAGTGTGCCAGCCTGACTGTCAGGCGGTGGCATCAGCAGTGTGTCAGCCTGACTGTCAGGTAGCGGCACCAGCAGTGTGTCAGCCTGACTGTCAGGCGGTGGCACCAGCAGTGTGTCAGCCTGACTGTCAGGTAGGGGCATCAGCAGTGTGTCAGCCTGACTGTCAGCCAGCGGCACCAGCAGTGTGTCAGCCTGACTCTCAGGTAGGGGCACCAGCAGTGTGTCAGCCTGACTCTCAGGTAGCGGCACCAGCAGTGTGTCAGCCTGACTGTCAGGCGGTGGCACCAGCAGTGTGTCAGCCTGACTGTCAGGTAGGGGCATCAGCAGTGTGTCAGCCTGACTGTCAGCCAGCGGCACCAGCAGTGTGTCAGCCTGACTCTCAGGTAGCGGCACCAGCAGTGTGTCAGCCTGTCAGCGCTGACTAACTGGCGTGCCACTCACAGGTCGAGACGGCCACGTCTGCTGCGCCACTGGAAAGGTCACGGCCGCCGGCGACGGAGGGGAGCAGGGGGCGGGGTGTGGGCGGGTGGTGATCGGATTCCAGCACAGTCATGCGTGCAAAGCAAATTTCCGACCTGGCTGAGCGGCTATTCATTGGAGCCTATATTCATTGGATTGATTGGACTCGGCTGAGGCGAGGACTGTCGTCTGACTAGGGCGGCCTTGCCTGCACTGCCCGACACGGTGCGGGCTGGTGCGGGCTGGTGCGGGCTGGTGCGGGCTGGTGCGGGCGGACCGCAGTGACGTCACCGGAAAATACACCACGACGTGACCCGCCCCGGAACGGCAGACGTTCGGCTGCTCCGTCTGCTCGACTGGCATGGCTGGTCGCCAGAACGTCGCAGCAGACGCAGGTAATCCCCAGAATGAGTGCTCCCGCCTGGCCATGTGCAGAGCGCAAGGACAAGGTGGAGGGACGTGAGGGGAAGGCGAGGTGAAGGTGGGGAGGGGCGGGCGAGAGGAGCTCAGCTTCCATCTGCCGAGGCGGATGAGACGGTGAGCTCATTCAACCGTGGTCACCTGTAGGTTCCGGCCAGACACGGCCACCTCACCTCACCTGGCCACCTGTAGGTTCCGGCCAGACACGGCCACCTCACCTCACCTGGCCACCTGTAGGTTCCGGCCAGACACGGCCACCTCACCTCACCTGGCCACCTGTAGGTTCCGGCCAGACACGGCCACCTCACCTCACCTCAGGTCACCTGTAGGTTCCGGCCAGACACGGCCACCTCACCTCACCTGGCCACCTGCAGGTTCCGACCAGACACGGCCACCTCACCTCACCTCACCTCACCTGGCCACCTGCAGGTTCCGGCCAGACACGGCCACCTCACCTCACCTGGCCACCTGCAGGTTCCGGCCAGACACGGCCACCTCACCTCACCTGGCCACCTGCAGGTTCCGACCAGACACGGCCACCTCACCTCACCTGGCCACCTGTAGGTTCCGGCCAGACACGGCCACCTCACCTCACCTGGCCACCTGTAGGTTCCGGCCAGACACGGCCACCTCACCTCACCTGGCCACCTGCAGGTTCCGACCAGACACGGCCACCTCACCTCACCTCACCTGGCCACCTGTAGGTTACAGCCAGACATGACCACCTCACCTCACCTGGCGGAGGCAGAGCCTGGCCACTGCTGCCTGCGGCGTCACGCTGTGCTGACGTGTGACGTCACACGTGACGGACGTCTGCCCCGCTACCCCACAGTACTGTTCCGGCATCTACTGACAACTCCGCTGCCGCGGCGTGTGCCCATGTGGCAGCCGAAGCCGTCCTGCCGCCCGGGGCCAGCCATGGGTCGCGCTTCGTGCCGTTGGTGCAGGGTATCCGCTTGGCTTCATTTGGTCGGGGACTCTCAAGTGACGTCGTTTATTTCCCTATGGGAATGCTCCTTTGAACTCTGTGCAAGAGGCAAGGCTTTGAAAACACATTGCCTGTGTGAGTACTTTATGTGATGCTGCAACTGGCTCCGAAGCTCTCAGAAGGTAGGAAAGTTTTAATTTTATGAGCAACCGTAAATAAGTGCCATCTCAAGATGGCACGTATCTGGTCGGACAATTTTCGCAAGCATGATTGAAATTTGGGCAGCTCTAGGGAATGGAGCGTGGACGTTGCCGACTTTAGCCAGAGTGACACAGATGTGGAAGATTCCAGGCACTGTAGCATCCATGCGACACATAAGTGGGCGATCCCGGGAACTGCAGCATCCGTGCGACACATATGTGAGCGATCCCGGGCACTGCAGCATCCGTGCGATACATATGTGGGCGATCCCGGGCACTGCAACATCCGTGCGACACATATGTGGGCGATCCCGGGCACTGCAGCATCCGTGTGACACACATGTGGGCGATCCCGGGCACTGCAACATCCGTGCGACACACGTGTTGGCGACCACGGGCACTGCAGCATCCGTGCGACACATATGTGGGCTATCCCGAGCAATGCAGCATCCGTGCGACACATATGCGGGCGATCCCGGGCACTGTAGCATCCGTGCGACACATATGTGGGCGATCCCGTACACTGCAGCATCCGTGCGACACATCTGTGGGCGATCCCGGGTACTGCAGCATCCGTGCGACACATATGTGGGCGATCCCGGGCACTGCAGCATCCGTGCGACACATATGTGGGCGATCCCGTGGGACCGTAGCAGGGACATAGTCGGCTCGGGGTACCGTAGCACGGACATAGTCGGCTCGCGGCACCGTAGCACGTACATAATCGGCTCGGGCAGCGTACCATGGAGCATGTAGCACGTGGCACCTGGCAGGTAGCACGGATCAGGTTCGGATTGAAGACCCGATTGCTCGATATGTTACTGTCGGCGGTCCGTTTGTCAATGTCAACAGTCGCCGAGTCGGTGCCCATTTATTGGATTGGTTTGGCGAACAAATCAAAGATTTTGCTCGTCTATGGTGAACTTGCAAAGGTGAGTTTCAGCTCGCATGCGTGCCTGTACCCAACCGAATGACCATGGGAACACATCCGAAATTAAGGTTTTCATTTATCATAGTGCATTATTGACTGCAGGTATGCTAGCCGTATAAAGATATGACATTCTGACCCCAAAGACATGACATTCTGACCCCAAAGACATGACATTCTCACACCAAAACATGACATTATAACTCCAGACATGGCATTCTGACTCCAAAGACATGACATGACATTCTGACCCCAAATATATGACATTCTAACGGCTAACCAAAAACGTGACAGCCTGACCCTAAAGACATGACATTTTGACCCCAAAGGCATGACATTCTGACTCAAAAGAGTAAGTGCCTGGCACTGGATGAGTGTACATTGTGAATCTATAATATTACGAGTCAATTTTATGAGTGAATGTATTTTGTCCTAATCCATGGGGTGGAGAAAAGATGGGCGGTGGGTGTATTATCTTGGTGATCCGCATAGCTGAGCGAGGACTTGACACTGTGTCCTGAATTGCTTCTCTATACGTTTCTTTTTGTCTAAAGACAAAATGCATGTACATGTGTTATTTAGTGTAAAATGTAATATATGAAGACGAGCCTCATGAAATGTGTGTGCAGACGTACACAATAGCATGCACGCGACGCAGTCGCTAAGCAGTGGTAACTTACTGAACCCACTCCGATGCGATTCGGCACAGTCGCTAAGTAGTGATAAATTCCTGAACCCAACCCTGGTGCGATTCGGTACAGTCCCAAAGCAGTGGCAACTTCCTTTATCCTACTTCGGTGCCATTCAGTACAGTTGCTAAGAAGTGGAACTTCCTTAACTCTACTCCGGTGCGATTCGGTTCAGACGCTAAGCAGTGGCGACTTCCTTTACCTTACTCCGGTGCGATTCAGTAGAGTCGCTAAGCAGTGGTAGCTTTCTTTGCCCTACTTCGGTGCGATTGGGTACAGTCGCTAAGCAGTGGTAGCATCCCTAACCACACGCCGGTGCGATTCGTTACAGTCACTGAGCAGTAGCAACTTCTTTAACCCTACTCCGATGTGATTCGGTAACTCCGCCACCCGGTGAGGTATTTCCGCATGTCATCTCCGAACTGTTTGCTGCAAACGTTTCGACCTGGTGACTTCTCCTAGATATCCGTCTATGCATCCTGCCGAAAGCAATAAGTCCTAATTTGATCTGGACCGACTTCCAGGAGTGGCTTAGGGAGGCAGGTTCCGTCACTTTGACCGTTTTTGTCAGTCATAGCACACATTGATATATCTGGCATTATTCTCCATGTGAATGCGACTTGCGATTAGTAGCTATTGATTCAATTCAAGTGTACCTTGTGTTTACGTACATAAAGTTTCAGAAATCAATAACGTGTCCAGGGAGTCAAAATGGGTGGGTGATTATTGAAAGCGCTCCATATATAAACATATATTGTATTATAACTGGAATCAGGTAGCACTCTATTGTAAATTGATGTCTGCGTACGATTTATGACAATTAGTGGGTCCAGGCAGGGTTCTTGGGCGCGATTCTCACTGCATTTTCACTGCTGTCATCGATTCTAATGTCTCTATCTGTTCGAGTTCTCTTATAGGCAGGTGGTGCAGTTGAGAAGTAAGTTCTAGTGCGTAATGTGACCTCTGGTGGCTCCACGAGGTCAAAGTTCGGGGAGTGACAAACTGCATACACTTGAATGCACGTGAATATGGTGAATATCGAAAGGCGTTTCCGGATTTTGCGGAATATTTCCCCTCTGTTTATGCCTAACAACGCCATTGGAATGATGTCCCATTGTAGACATGTCGATATCAGTGGCGCAGACTCTGATCATGGGCCTTCGAAAGTCCAAATAATAGACATGTACAACATATATTCCCCACGTTCTCGTTCCTGCATCCGCCTTTGTCCCTGTTGGACATTCATAATGAGTAAAATAAACATCAATAACAGCATGTGTAGTTCATGCATGAGATTAGATGGCATTCTAATGAAAAAGAAACTACGAAGCTCTCCCATTTTGAGAGACAGAATGCGAAGGAAACAAATCGACAGCGGAGACCACACAGAGCTGCTGGAACGTCACAAAATGACCATTGGCTTTCTAAGGAAACAAATCGACAGCGGAGACCACACAGAGCTGCTGGAACGTCACAAAATGACCATTGGCTTTCTAAGTATAACCAGTCGGAGGATAGGACACAGAAGCTCCCATCTTGTCATTTATTGTGATGGCCTTGCACAATGACATACATTTACATATGCCTATGGTAAAACAAACCTTCAAGTAAAATGTAGGCACCCATGCATGCAAATTAGAGAAACGTAGAATTACAGTTTGCAGGACAAAGGACGAACTAATAATCCTCTTTCAGTTCCTGAGATCACCACCAATGTCTTCTCACTCAATATTTCGTAGGTGGATGGGAGATTTCGTCACGACGATTCGTCTTCGCTATCTCAAAGGAGAATCCCATAGTATGATTTTGGAACTTCACGTGGGCTGGAAAGGATATAGCACGGGTCAAAACAACCGCACGAGAGCAGAGTTAATGGGAATGGTACAGTGCGGGATATGAAAGGGACATTTTCTATGCTTTGATTCACTGTAATACAGTACCAGCTCTTATGTGTCACTTATCTGCTCAGCCGGCGAAATTCAAGGGGCATTGGATGGATGGGTGCGATACAATTTCGCGGCCATGCACAATCCATGATCATGAATCTGGTTTACTTTGCGACGCCAACGAAATCATCTCGCTGCTTAAATCTACACAGTTTGATTACTTCTGCGACATTTTTCATGCAGGCTAGTTGGTTTAGGTTAGAGCAGGTTAGGTTCGGCGGACAGTTTAAGCAGCCATCACCGCATGCTGTCATATTCCACATTACGTCATATCACTCTTTGCTTCACATCGCATCGCAGTGTCAATCTGCTATACCCAACAGCACAGAACAATGTCAGTCTGCTACACGCTACTCCCAGCACGATACCAGTCTTCTCCACTCTTTTTCTCGGCACGATACCAGTCTTCTCCAAGATAATGATGATAGCATACCAAAATTGATGGGGGGGGGCACACTCCACAGGCTCCCATGATAAAATGTGAAATTATTTGGGGGAGGGGCAAAGCCAACATCGAGGGGGGCACTTACTTGCCCCTTCAAAAGTATATATAGCAACACTCCTGCCCCACATCACAGCACAACACCAGTCTGCCGCACGCAACGCCGCGCCAGAACGACAGTCTGCCGCGCGTCAGGTCACGCGCCATAATGCCAGTCTGCCGCACACAACGCCGAGCCAGAACGACAGTCTGCCGCGCGTCAGGTCACGCGCCATAATGCCAGTCTGCCGCACACAACGCCGCGCCAGAACGACAGTCTGCCGCGCGTCAGGTCACGCGCCATAATGCCAGTCTGCCGCACGCAACACCACGCCAGAACGACCGTCTGCCGCGCGTCAGGTCACGCGCCATAATGCCAGTCTGCCGCACGCAACACCACGCCAGAACGACAGTCTGCCGCGCGTCAGGTCACGCGCCATAATGCCAGTCTGCCGCACGCAACACCACGCCAGAACGACAGTCTGCCGCGCGTCAGGTCACGCGCCATAATGCCAGTCTGCCGCACACAACACCACGCCAGAACGACAGTCTGCCGCGCGTCAGGTCACGCGCCATAATGCCAGTCTGCCGCACGCAACACCACGCCAGAACGACAGTCTGCCGCGCGTCAGGTCACGCGCCATAATGCCAGTCTGCCGCACACAACACCACGCCAGAACGACAGTCTGCCGCGCGTCAGGTCACGCGCCATAATGCCAGTCTGCCGCACGCAACACCACGCCAGAACGACAGTCTGCCGCGCGTCAGGTCACGCGCCATAATGCCAGTCTGCCGCACACAACGCCGAGCCAGAACGACAGTCTGCCGCGCGTCAGGTCACGCGCCATAATGCCAGTCTGCCGCACGCAACACCACGCCAGAACGACAGTCTGCCGCGCGTCAGGTCACGCGCCATAATGCCAGTCTGCCGCACGCAACACCACGCCAGAACGACAGTCTGTCGCGCGTCAGGTCACGCGCCATAATGCCAGTCTGTAAGCACGCTCATTGCCAAGTAATTTCCTGCGCGGGAACAATTCCCAGCTCTAAACACCATTGGAGCAGCGATAAGATTAGATTCGCTGCCGACTGCTCCAGGCCGACAGCTCCGGACAGGAAATGAGCAACCGTCTGCTATTTTGTTGATGCTTCTCGAGTGGAGGCACCCAAGCGGATTCCGGCACGATGTCGGTTCACAATTGTGTACACCAGACGGCACCCCATGGTGGCACGGGCGGTATCCCGCCAGGGTTCTCCCGCCATTCACTTCAGACATCTATTTCTTTTCGTTAGCATAGTAGCTCGTGTTTGCGATAGTTTGTTGCTACTCGAGCGATAACTTATCATTATCGAGGAATGGTTGGCTGATAATTGAAGCGACGGAAAGCGACGCCATGGATATCCGATCGGGTGCGAGGGGTTTTAGGTCGATTTTTTCTGACAAGGTCATATGGGGTACTGTGAAATTTCCGAAATCCGACGATTTCGCACTTAAAAAGGGGCCAGATTTTAGTTGCTAGCGACATTAACTGGTGCGACAACATTTTCTCCTGATTTTCGTGACCGACAAATATCACAATGTATTCATCCAGGACTGACCCCATCATGCCATCAGTGATGGAGATGTGTGGCGGAGTGTCTGCCCATACCGAAATCCTCTCCACATGTGCTGACGCCATCGTGTTATCAGTGGTGGAGATATGTGGCGGGGTGCCTTCCCACACCGAGATCCTCTCTCCATGTGTTGATCGCAGCGTCCCTGATTTCTTCCCTGGTGAGTAACAGGCGGGCACGCCAAGGCCACCGTAGGCCACTTATCTCGTGTACATGACCAGCTTCTCCGCTCATGTACACGAGATAACTGACACCGCTGCAGTGGTATGTAGAGTGCGCAGTATATGACAAATGTTTCACAAGTCAGCAGGTCTTCAGCGAGTAACTAAAACAGCTATCCTCCTTGCACATGGCTAGGCCGCCAACGTTGTCACCTCTGAGCTGGCGGCCGCCCTGTGTCGTCACCTCTGAGCTGAGCTCTGAGCTCTGAGCTGGCGTCCGGCGGTGCGGCGGCAGCAGGCGGCCGCCCTGTGTCGTCACCTCGGAGCTGGGCTCTGAGTTCTGAGCTGGCGGCCGGCGGGGCGGCTGCAGGAGGTGGCCGCCCTGTGTTGTCACCTCTGAGCTGGGCTCTGAGCTCTGAGCTGGTTCCCTGCAGCGCGGCGGCAAGAGACGGCCGCCCTGTGGCACACCGCGTGTCGTCCGACATCAACACACTCGCGCAATTCGTCAGATTGAGACCACGTGCTCACTGCTGGCGCCGCCTGAATAATGCATGTGGGAGAGTGGAACAGCGTCTTGACGCTCGTCCGACGCGTCTCAGCCGGAGGCCGGTCGGTGTGTCGCCGCCACTGGCGCAGCTCCCTCTGGCGGTGTCACTGGCGCAGCTCCCTCTGGCGGTGCCGGTCGGTGTGTCGCCGCCACTGGTGCAGCTCCCTCTGGCGGTGTCACTGGCGCAGCTCCCTCTGGCGGTGCCGATCGGTGTGTCGTCGCCACTGGCGCAGCTCCCTCTGGCGGTGCCGGTCGGTGTGTCGCCGCCACTGGCGCAGCTCCCTCTGGCGATGTCACTGGCGCAGCTCCCTCTGGCGGTGTCACTAGCGCAGCTCCCTCTGGTGGTGTCACTGGCGCAGCTTCTCTGCGGTGTCACTGGCGCAGCTCCCTCTGGCGGTGCCGGTCGGTGTGTCGCCGTCACTGGCGCAGCTCCCTCTGGCGGTGTCGGTCGGTGTGTCGCCGTCACTGGCGCAGCTCCCTCTGGCGGTGCCGGTCGGTGTGTCGCCGCCACTGGTGCAGCTCCCTCTGGCGGTGTCACTGGCGCAGCTCCCTCTGGCGGTGCCGGTCGGTGTGTCGCCGTCACTGGCGCAGCTCCCTCTGGCGGTGCCGGTCGGTGTGTCGCCGCCACTGATGCAGCTTCCTCTGGCGGTGTCGCTGGCGCAGCTACCTTTGGCGGTGTCACTGGCGCAGCTCCCTCTGGCGGTGCCGGTCGGTGTGTCGCCGCCACTGACGCAGCTCCCCCTGGCGGTGCCGGTCGGTGTGTCGCCGTCACTGGCGCAGCTCCCTCTGGCGGTGCCGGTCGGTTTGTCGCCGCCACTGGCGCAGATCCCTCTGGCGGTGTCACTGGCGCAGCTCCCTCTGGCGGTGCCGGTCGGTTTGTCGCCGCCACTGGTGCAGCTCCCTCTGGCGATGTCACTGGCGCAGCTCCCTCTGGCGGTGAGCCGCCCATGCTGCCGCTCAGGCCGTGAGTCCGGCGTCAGATGGTGTGAGGTCGGGTCGGCGTGCCCGGTAGCTGGGCTGTGCCGACCCGTCCGGACGTCAGATGGAGTCCGGCGTCAGATGGTGTGAGGTCGGGTCGGCGTGCCCAGTAGCTGGGCTGTGCCGACCCGTCCGGCGTCAGATGGTGTGAGGTCGAGTCGGCGTGCCCAGTAGCTGGGCTGTGCCGACCCGTCTGGACGTCAGATGGAGTCCGGCGTCAGATGGTGTGAGGTCGGGTCGGCGTGCCCGGTAGCTGGGCTGTGCCGACCTGCACCGGTAGCTGGCGTCCGGACGCCTGCATCGGCCGTGCCACTGCGCTACACTCACCGTGAGGCACGTGCGACGCACTGAATTGCGATGCACTCATCGAAATGCCAAGGCAGACATTACAGCGCCATCCTTCCCTGGGACTGGACTCGGAGCACAAACCCGGCACGTTGCCTGTCTGCCACCCGCGGCGGATGGCTAGTGTCGGTCATGGTGTGAAGTGCATGGCAGCTGCCCTCGCCAGCAGAATGCCGCCTCAAGCACCTTTCTTTGTAGACACGTTGAGGAAGTAATACAGAAAACATATTATAATGAAGTTTGAAAATATCAAACTGGAAAGGTGATTTCCAGTTCTGGCTCTGAGTGATAAAATTTTAACTTGAAGTACTGCATTGCAACGTGAAACATTGCTGGAAGCTTCCGTTGGCGGAAATGCCGTCGCGAACCTATTTCTTTTAACAAAGATTTAGATTACTTCGTGACAAATGTTATGAGGAGGGGAGGGGAGGGGTATGTGCTCGGCGTTGATTAACAATGAAACCGCCAATGGGTATGGTGCGGTGAATACAACGAGAGTAAACACAATTAATACGGAATCAGGACAGAACATCTTGACGAAATGTCGAGATACAGCACCGAATTACACTAAGGCCAACCAAGAAGATCAAACCGTAGGCACATGGAGTATAGTTAGGTGAGCCGAAGAGCACACAACAAAATAACTATGTTAACTTCAGGTGTCCGAAAAGGTCATACAGTACCAGTTATACGATTCATGCTTGCACGATGCACCCAACTTTATGATACGATGATTCCAACTTGATGATGCGATGATTCCAACTTCTACGCGTCCAACTTGTACGATACAAGCCTATGAGTCTGCTGTGCCGTTGCTGATAACGTTAATGCCCGTCCATCCGCATGCAGGTCATAGCCGTAGTGAACCACTTGTGGCCGTCTGGAGACGGGTATGAGTCACGGTTTTAAACTCACCTGCCTTGAGCGGCTTGAAGTCTGGACTGATAATGGCGGTTCTGTCAAAGAACATGTTTACCTTGTACATACTACGTCTTATGCACTTGCTAGGTTCGGGCGTGGAACTAAAACTATGTGGCTGGCTGGCTTGTCTGCACAGCAAAACAAGCTATGCTTACTGTCGTTAAGCTATAGTACTGTAGTGTGGTAGTCGTTCTATAGCGGCACTTAGTGCTAGAGTACTTGCTATTTGAAATAAATTCAAATTATAAAACAACCCACAAGTACGTTAAATTTGGACGCCAACAAGTACGTTAAATGTGACAACGTAAGGGAATGTATCTGAGAAGGTAAGGTACTGAGTGTGAGAAGGTAAGACACTAAATGTGAAACGGTAAGGCACTGGATGTGAGGAAGATGATGTGCTAAACGTCTCAATGTGTGAATGCAAGGTACTAAATGTGCCAAAGTTCGCCAGCGCTGACAGGATGGCTGGCGACTGAACTGGAAACAGGACGTCTACAGCAGACCCATTTAGCGCCTGCCTCTTCACTCATCCGCAATTAATTTCTGGCGTCGTCCAATTACAGCCCATTCCTTTCTCACCTCTCTGGCTGTCGCCAGTCACAGGGCAGCTTCCAACCACGGGAGCCGTTCATCGTCATCACACACACACACACACACACACACACACACACACACACACACACACACACACACACACACACACACACACCACACACACCACACACACACCACACACACACACACACACACCACCACCACCACCACCACCAAGCATCAGCCGTCACCACACACACACCACCAAACACCACTCGTCATCACCACACACACCACCAAACATCAGCCCGCACCACACACACACACACACGATCAAACACCACCTATCACCACACATACACACACACACACACACCCAAACACCACCCGTTACCACACACACACACACCATCAAACACCACCCGTCACCACACGCGCACCACCAAGCGCCACCAGTCAACACACACACACACACACACACACACACACACACACACACACACACACACACACACACACACACACACACCACCACCACCACCACCAAACACCACTCGTTATCATCACACACACCACCAACAAACACCACCCATCACCACACACACACATCACCACCAAATACTACCCGGCACCACACACACACCACCACACACCACCCGTCATCACACACCACGTACCGCTGATCACGACACACCACTCACCATCCGTCACCAACTATCGCACGTCATCCATCATCACACACCAACCGCACCACACACCAACCGCCACCACACACCATCCGCCACCACACACCAACCGTCACCACACACCATCCGCCACCACACACCAACCGTCACCACACACCAACCGTCACCACACACTGACCGCCACCACACACCAACCGCCACCACACACCAACCGCCACCACACACCATCCGCCACCACACACCAACCGTCACCACACACCAACCGCCACCACACACCATCCGCCACCACACACCAACCGTCACCACACACCAACCGCCACCACACACCATCCGCCACCACACACCATCCGCCACCACACACCAACCGTCACCACACACCATCCGCCACCACACACCATCCGCCACCACACACCAACCGTCACCACACACCAACCGTCACCACACACTGACCGCCACCACACACCAACCGCCACCACACACCAACCGTCACCACACACCAACCGCCACCACACACCAACCGCCACCACACACCATCCGTCACCACACACCAACCGCCACCACACACCATCCGCCACCACACACCAACCGTCACCACACACCAACCGCCACCACACACCATCCGCCACCACACACCATCCGCCACCACACACCAACCGTCACCACACACCAACCGCCACCACACACCATCCGCCACCACACACCAACCGTCACCACACACCAACCGCCACCACACACCATCCGCCACCACACACCAACCGTCACCACACACCAACCGTCACCACACACCATCCGCCACCACACACCAACCGTCACCACACACCAACCGTCACCACACACTGACCGCCACCACACACCAACCGCCACCACACACCAACCGTCACCACACACCAACCGCCACCACACACCAACCGCCACCACACACCATCCGCCACCACACACCAACCGCCACCACACACTGACCGCCACCACACACCAACCGCCACCACACACCAACAGCCACCACACACCAACCGTCACCACACACCAACCGCCACCACACACCAACCGCCACCACACACCAACCGCCACCACACACCAACCGCCACCACACACCAACCGCCACCACACACCATCCGCCACCACACACCAACCGTCACCACACACCATCCGCCACCACACACCAACCGTCACCACACACCAACCGCCACCACACACCAACAGCCACCACACACCAACCGCCACCACACACCGACCGCCACCACACACCAACCGCCACCACACACCAACAGCCACCACACACTGACCGCCACCACACACCATCCGCCACCACACACCAACCGTCACCACACACCAACCGTCACCACACACTGACCGCTACCACACACCAACCGCCACCACACACTAACCATCACCACACACCAACCGTCACCACACACTGACCGCTACCACACACTGACCGCTACCACACACCAACCGCCACCACACACTAACCATCACCGCATGCACACACTACTCGTCACACACGCACCATCCGTCACCAAGGTCACCACTCGTTGCTTCGCTCCATGCATTGTCCGGCGCTACAAATCATGCCCGCAACGTACCATCACACTGGAGGCAATGCAAGAAAGAAAAATAGGTGGGAAGCACACGAACAGATGCGGCCCAAAGTTCGCTTTAAAAAAATTCATCTGGGACATAAAAGCACTGATAGGAGTGCTTTTTTAAGGAGTCTAGTAGCGTAGCTGCAACAAGTGCAGCACGAATACTCCACACATCTTTAATTCGTGTGATGACGTGAAGCGGCGCATCGCGGACAATGCTCTTGTTGCTTGCTTGTGTTGTAAATGGCACACACTTGTGCAAACCGACAACTGAGCAGTCGAAGTGGCAGAAAGAGAAATAATACAATTCAGCGTGTTTCGTATACCCTATATTGTATTTAAAGCAGTTGAGGAATCTGGAAATAACTTTCATGGGATGATTTAAAAACAATCGGAAGCCATATCACCTTTGAAATTGATTATTATCAAGCAACACCTATCCGGTCAATGGTGTAGGCTTCCGGAAAGTGGGTGTGTGGGGTTCTAGTCTCCTGTATCCTGCATCCTGTATCCTGTATCCTGTATCCTGCTCCTCTGCCCATTGCTGCAACGCCACACTAGTTCTCTACATACATCTTAAGTGTCACTCCTGACAGTTCACATGTCACACCACACGCATCACACCTCACGTGTTACACTTCGCACCTTGCATGTCACACCTCACGCGCCACACTTCACCCCTCACACCTCGCATGCCATTCCTCACACCTCACACACCACATTACACACATCATGCCTTCACGCCTTACGCGTCACAACTCACTCCAGTCCTGAGATCGTCACGTGTCGTGCTCAGCTCACGTGTCATGCTCAGCTCACGTGTCATAGCCTGCTCTCGGTGTGGAATCGTCACACCTGTTGAGACGGAGCCGAAATCACACGGCCATTTGCGAGTGCAAATGTTCTCAACATGCGCTTCCTTTATGTGGTAAGCTTCATGTACGTACATGCGCGTCCCTCAAAAGAGCGTGGGATGCATATCGCCGAAGGCTATACAAGGCTGCTGCTGCTGGGTTGCAGGAGCAGACGGCTGACGCGACGCCCACAGATAACCTGTTCTGAATTGTCATACACCCCATATCGAGACGGCTGAAGTCATCGGCGCCCTCCCACTGTCACTCCCACTCTCACTACCACTACCACTTCCGTTCCTGTTGTCTTAGAAGCTCGCGAAATATATTTTCGGCGTGTCTGATCCATGAGAACGTCTCCATGCCAAAGGAGCACACACATCGGATCTACATTCATCCAAGCGGGCCATGGGACGAACAATCCGGCAGACGCTGTGTGTCGTTTTCAGCACTGGGCTTATCCTGCGTCAAAATTGAGAAGAGGTTGTCAGGTTCTGCCGATACTAACGGGCGTGGTCAACCAGTAGTCAACCAGTAGTCAGCCATTGGTCAACCACTAGTCAGCCACTAGTCGGTCAGTAGTCAACCAGTAATTGATCTGACACTTTGAATATGGAATGGAGGATGGAGGAGACAATTGAGGACTGTTTGAAGTTGAAGGCAACTGGAAAATTTGAAGATTAGCCTTATGGATTGGCACAGAGAAAGAACGAGTGCTAACTGGGTGCTTCGACTGCAGGCTGTCCAACCATGCAATAGTTTCCCTGCCATTGGTAGTCGACTAGCACCGACTGTCTACCCCGTAGCCTGAGTCCACATTCAGTGAATGGTTCCGTACATCCTTAGTCGACTGTTAGTCAGTGATCGGACCTGTTGCTTTGCACTGCTCCGTACGTTCGTCTGCTAAGTGTGGCGCACAGCATCACCGGAGTTCCGCCAAGTCATGACTACGAGATGCACGGCGGATGAGGCAGGCGACGAGACAATGAGGAATGGCTACGCGGCCGATGGCAGCCGTCGCAGAAATATGTTATCTCCGATGTCAGAAGTTGGGGCCGGAAGCAATGCAATGAACTGGGACCTGTTCGCCATCCAGGTCGGTTTGCCTCCAGAGTAGACATGTAAATGACAAGGTGAATAGTGTTTGTTGCGAAAGTTCGGGCATGGTCTCCGCATGGTTGTCCGTGTGGACGGAACAGTTTGCAACTGAATGCGGTTAGTTGAGACGTTCAGCTGCCTGTGATGACAAGCAGCTGAACACACACCAGTATCACAGTGAGTATCACTGTGCATCACAGTGATACACAGAGTGTATCACCAGTATCACAGTGAGTATCCAGACTGAGCATCGCATGGATGTGATACTCAGTCAGTTGGTGGAGCTGATGATGCAGCTGCTGAAAAAAATGGCTGATGGGATAGTTTGCTAATGTTCTTAGGGAAGCAAACCGGTTCCTCGACATCGGCCATATGTCTATGTAGGATCCAATTCCTACCGTCTATGCTCTCAGGGTGGAATATTATCCACAATCCCATTGCTAGAGGATTTGGGTCGGTGGTGATATCTTTTAAATCACCATTATTTCCATGAAATTTCCTCCGTTTTCTAATCTGCTGATTCCACAATTGCCAAAGCGTTCTATGTTTATGTCACCTGCTTCTAAAGCCTGAATGATTATGCTTGCTCATGGTAGCAGTTCTTAATATTGCGGCTGTGACAAGCAGAGAAACATATCAAAATAATTCCCATCGTTGATATGCCCTGAGCTCGCCTGTCATTTTTAGAAATCGATCTTTCTTACTGGAGCTGGAAGATCTTGGAGACAGACGTGACATCCGACCTACTTGTCGAAGAAGCGTAGGAGTAGCTCGGCTTTGAAATTTTTCCTGTATTGAACTCCGTCAAAATTGCGAAGATTTTATTTGATTAAAATGCACAACATGTCGCAAGGAAATTGACTGGTGTTTTCTGCAACCAAATCTGCTGGTTAGGTTTTTGGATCTGAGGGAGGGCCCACGGTGCCCCTCCCCTCCCTCATGCTCATTTCGTGACCGATCGAAGCCCTCCCACGAGAGGACTAGATGAGAGTAATCGTTTAGTGTTGTTGCTTAGCCTAAAAACGAAAGTGCCATTATTAAACCGCTGTGATAGAAAGTAAGTATTGATTTTGAACAGTGTTCTCTTCCACCCACCATTGCCTTTTGACCTGAGACAAGCACTACACGAGTGGTATATAAACTTGAGTCGCTTCTCTCGAACTCGCATTTCTCTGATATTCCCAATTGCTTAGGTGTAATGGTTGGAACACTATTAATCACGTGGTAAACGGAGCGGACAAAGCCATCATATACAGATTGGACAAGTTAGAACGGAACCAGAACGCTAAATCCTCGGCATTCTTCCCTCCTTTTCGAGGTGAAGTTACAAGACCTGGTAACTAAATTACACGAAATATCGGAAACGTTCCTATCACTATGCAAAGAACGTTTATTTTACTTATTTTTGCATGGAATAATGATAGAATTGGCTCCTTGATATTGTTCTTTTGCTATCGCCCCAAGGTTGTCTAGTTTGCAACTGGCGTTTGATGCCCATTTTTGCAGTCTATATTTGTCCAATGAAGGCTGTTTCGGCATCATGACTTCCATCTTGTGACATCTGACCCGGAAAACATTTTGTGCATTGGAAGTAAGCTTTCAAGACGAAGAAGCTCATTCTGCGTAAACTATTCTGCCTTAGTATTCTGTTAAAAAAAACATTACGTGCTGCGCAAGCCGCACGGCAATATCAAAATTAACGTCATTGTTGGTCAGATTTGAGCCGTCTTTCCGGACTTTAGAAGCCGATATATTCAGAAATGGCGACGGATTTTCAGATTGCTGCATGAAGCGAATCACTAGGTGGTGATTAAATATGGCACAAAAACCTGGTACTATGCGCCACTTAGATTTAGAGATATGGCCAAAAAAACACGACGGGGTAGGTTTGCTACCTCTCCACTGTCCGTGCTATCAAGCACCTGTTATATTTATCTAGACCAAGAAGGTTACCTTTTGTTGCGTGATACTCATTGAAAAACGGAAAGAAGTGGGTGGCTGCCAGATCTCGAAAGACAACAATTCCAAATTTCGCTTCTTGCTTATCAAATCTGACCTGCTAATTACACGAGAATTACCTGATAAGAGCGTGAAATCGACATACCTTGTTTCCTAAGGCCATGTCAATGTACGGCTAGACTTAATTGCTGGGTAGGGAACCAAACACAACGAACCAGAATATGATTATTTGAAGTTCACATCCATTTGCACCGACATGCGCTCCTTATGGCCGTTCGGTGAATGGAACATTTCCAGCTAATACTGCATCATTAAAAAAAAACATCTTACGCCATATTTCTCATCCTGATAACTCCAGAAAACTTGTAAAATCCACCAACATTCTAGAAGCATACATTGCTAACTTTTCTCATCAGCTAAATAGTTCAAACTGACTATCGTGAACACAGTTTGCTGCTGCTTAGAAGTTCAGTGGTAGTCTGTCAGTATATGGCACATGTTGGTCAGTAGTCAATCAATAGTCTGCTAGTAGTCGTCCAGCATTCGAAATATGTCGGTCCGTAGTGAATCAATAGTCTGCCAGTAGTCTGTCAGTATTCAGTCAGTAGTTATCAGCGTGCAATAACCACCAAAGAAATTAACTGTTTGTACCGGACAACGATTTAGATCCGTCCACCTCGCCAGAACAAGGAGTAATTCTTGGATGCCATTTTCTGCTCACCGGAGTCCCACATTTTGCAAGGAAATGGTGCACTGTCTTTCTCAGCAAATTATAGGCTTCACTACAACTGTGAATGAAGCATGGACGTGATTGGTAATAAAGATGTCCACGTAGCGGCATAGGAATGCACTAGAGTTTGTTAGTGGCAAGCCAATCTTCAAGCGAATTTAGTATACGCATCACCCAATGAATTGACTGAGCTAATTGTTAAGGTTGGTTAAGGTGAGGCCTTCCAGATAACCAGCTCCGTATTGATGCGCTCGATGGTAAGGCTCGCCGGCTAACATTTCTGTGGTGGCACTGGCACCGGCGGTCTGCGGGCACTCCAATTCAACCAGCACTAATTAAGTACACACTGATTGGGTAGTTTCACATGATGGAACACGTACTGTATGCTCAGGCTAGGTACCTATCCCCAGCCAATCTCGCTGATAGGATGGCGGCGTTCGGTTACCGGGAGCCGCCGAATCCGTCGAAGCGCAGTCTCTGAGGTGTACGGTTGCATCGTGCACGCAGGGCATCGCCAGCCGGAATTCGTCCTTGTGCCGGTTGCATGCCTTCACTACTGATACGACAGTCGGATGCCGTCATAGACACATGGCTATCGGGAGGGAAAGGGAGAGAGGGAGCGAAAGGGATAGCTTGGGAGGCAGGGAGGGGGAGAGAGAGAGAGAGAGAGAGAGAGAGAGAGAGAGAGAGAGAGAGAGAGAGAGAGAGAGAGAGAGAGAGAGAGAGAGAGAGAGGGAGAGAGAGAGAGAGATAGGGAGAGAGGGAGAGAGAGAAAAGAAAAGAGAGAGAGAGAGAGAGAGAGAGAGAGAGAGAGAGAGAGAGAGAGAGAGAGAGAGAGAGAGAGAGAGAGAGAGAGAGAGAGAGAGAGAGAGAGAGAGAGAGAGAGAGAGAGAGAGAGAGAGAGAGAGAGAGAGAGAGAAAGAGAGAGAGAGAGAGAGAGAGAGAGAGAGAGAGAGCAGACTGGTCCACCGGCCACCTGTGCGGCTTTGCCCGTGCTGCGCCGTGCGCCGCAGGTGTGGCAGTATGCGTGATCGGTACACCGGCGCAGCTGGACACCGGCGCGTGTCCGGGCCGGACAGTGACCGATCGCTGCGGCGCGTGACGGCCCGCGACGGCCGCTGGCCGCCCCGCCTGGCGTGACGTGACGCTGACTGCCGGGCGCCGCTCGAGCACGAGCCGCCGTGGGCGCGTGCACATACTTTTGAATGTGTGTGAGCACTGCGCGTGTAGATAAGCTGGGCGTTTCGGTGGAGGTGTGTGTGTGTGTGTGTGCGTGTGTGCGTGTGCATGTAAGCTGGGCGTTTCAGTGGATATGTGTGTGTGCGTGTGTGTGTGTGTGTGTGTGTACGGGTGCACGGGATGTCTCCAGGGTTGGGCAGAATTCATGGTTTGCTGGGCTTTCGGAAGTACGAGTTATTGCGTACATATTCTGGCTCTTTGTATATTTGTATTCGAATTAGTATTTAGTTTCTCATCCACAAAGTGGCTTATCGAACAGCCGCGTCACACAGGTGCATGCATGTCAAAAATAAATGGTAGATCAGATAATGACTAAACGACACAATTAATAATTATAAAATGAGGACAAGATGACACGGTATTAAATTATCATCGCGATTGAATACATCGCTAATGGAAATACCAGGCCAATTACTTAAAACAGCTGTCACATTACTTCATCTCCTGCAGAGCCGATTAACAGCCGACATGGACCTGCAGCCCGAGGCGACAGGAGGTAGCTGGCTCCAAGAGGCAGCGGCTCAGAATCGAAAGTTCCTCGGCGTGCTGCCATTTCGGCAGGTTAAGGGCGCTGGCCGATCAGGTCAGAGGTTAAGGGCGCTGGTCGATCAGGTCAGAGGTCAAGGGCGCTGACCGATCAGGTCAGAGGTTAAGGGTGCTGGCCGATCAGGTCAGAGGTTAAGGGCGCTGGCCGATCAGGTCAGAGGTTAAGGGCGCTGTCCGATCAGGTCAGAGGTTAAGGGCGCTGGCCGATCAGGTCAGAGGTCAAGGGCGCTGACCGATCAGGTCAGAGGTTAAGGGTGCTGGCCGATCAGGTCAGAGGTTAAGGGCGCTGGCCGGTCAGGTCAGAGGTTAAGGGCGCTGGCCGTTCAGGTCAGAGGTTAAGGGCACTGACTGATCAGGTGACACAATGGCACTTCAATGTTTCATGGCTTATTATTTTTTTAAAATTCCAAATATCGGTTGATATTTATTCACGGGAACAGGGTACATGCTAAGCGGAAGCTCATTGCATGAACCCTGAGCCCAAATCCGGAACTTCCCTCTTGATGGAAGATTTAAACCGAGGGCTGGACTCTCGCATTACGATGGGAAGGGGGGGGGAGTGGAATCGAAATGTCACCGAACCCCTGAGTTTTTCGAATCTAGCCAAGAAAACTGACTGATTTTTTTCTTCTGAATTTAGTGAGAGACAGTTCTGTATGTATGCAGAGAGTTGGAGATAATTATGTGTGGCTGAGTTTACATCATTTTGACAGCTTTGCACATGTCGTGAACATTTCAGATCTCAGACCTGCGGGGGCGCTGAGTAATGCATTTGCTTTTGAATGACAGCATCCCAGAATGGGTTATAGTTTGCGGTACCGCGGACAACCCTCACGTTTCACACCATGTAACATTTGTGTAGTAATCGTACGACCATAGTCAGAGCACTATTGGATTTCGAAGTACCGTGGCGTGAAGTTATCACGAAGTTGGCATGACCTACAGGTGATGTTGGCCTATAATTGTATCTTTTTCTCCATATGCTAGTCAGCATTGCTCCAATAGTGTCTGAGCGTACCTCATAGGCGGTATGTCCATGACGGCGGCCTTTAGACATATTTAATGGACTCTGGTATCACTCGGGCAATAGTGGGCGTGACTAAGCTTGATAAAATCGTCCACCGGATCTTGAACCGGTACCCAGTCGATGCATAACTTTTTCCATTATTCTGCGTTTGCTTGACGTTAGAAATTAAAATGCTCGAATTTGTTATTGGGATGCCCGCACTCACAATGGAACTTTGACCCTGGGTGTCATCTGTCTGTCTGTCTGATAAAGGGCGAAACTAAGCTTCCAAAAATTAAGCGCTAGCCGGGGCTTGAACTCACAGCCTCTACCTCAGAAGAAGCAACCTGAGTTGGCCTACCACCTGACGGTAAATATGTGTATGTTCTTTGGCAGCTTGTCACTTTTGAACTGTGAACTGTGAAGGTATCAAGATGCCTTCACAGTTCAAGAGTTAACGCCGTCTGAAGTGCGGTTTAAATTCGAGAGCGAAACATTGGTTCATTTGACCTGCATGACTGATCGTCTAACCTACTGTCGTAAGTTCAGTTTTTTTCAGCTGTGCATTGAACTGGCTTTGTAATGCCGTTCGAGTGTCTCCTCTACGACTCCCAGGTCGGAAGATAAGGGCATGGGGTCGGCTAGCTCTCCCCCTCTCAAATTATTCATAAACAGCGTGCCATCAGAACTGCCGCACTAACATGTCGCATTGCTCTAACACTGCTGTCACGTCCCCATCCTTATCGAACCAGCTACAAGTTGTTCCTCCCAGCCAGGGGCGAAATCGAGCGCTTGTAAAGAGGGATCCTGTATCTGCCTGATCTGCCAGGACAGTGGAGACTTACGGCCAGTGGTGCATTGGCTGGTCTGCCAGTAGAGGGAGACTTACAGCCAGTGGTGCATTGACTGGTCTGCCAAGAGTGGGGAGACTTACAGCCAGTAGTGCATTGACTGGTCTGCCAGGAGAGGGAAGACTTACGGCCAGTGGTGCATTGACTGATCTGCCAGGAGAGGGGAGACTTACAGCCAGTGGTGCATTGATTGGTCTACCAGGAGACGGGAGACTTACGGCCAGTGGTGCATTGACTGATCTGCCAGGAGAGGGGAGACTTTCAGCCAGTGGTGCATTGACTGATCTGCCAGGAGAGGGGAGACTTACGGCCAGTGGTGCATTGACTGGTCTGCCAGGAGAGGGGAGACTTACGGCCAGTGGTGCATTGACTGGTCTGCCAGGAGAGGGGAGACTTACGGCCAGTGGTGCATTGACTGGTCTGCCAGGAGAGGGGAGACTTGCGGCTAGTGGTGCATTGATTGGTCTGTCAGGAGTGGGGAGGCTTACAGCCAGTGGTGCATTGACTGGTCTGCCAGGAGAGGGGAGACTTTCAGCCAGTGGTGCATTGATTGGTCTGCCAGGAGAGGGGAGACTTACGGCCAATGCTGCATGGACTGATCTGCCAGGAGTGGGGAGACGGCCAGTAATGTAATGTAATGTAATGTAGTTCGGATCCTCCCGAGTAAGGTTTTTCAGTTTCCGTTACAGTAGTGCACTAATGTGCAGCACAAACCATCATCACGAGCATACACGATAATAGCGGGTGGCATTACAACGTTGACGTAAGCGATGTCCCGGAGGCCGGAAATTAGGCCTCGGACATACGCAGCATTACCGAAAGTCTCCGTCTGAAAACATTGTAGCCACCTGAGTTTCTAACATCTGGAGGAAGATTGTTCCACGTCCGGCAAGCTCTCGGTATGAAGGAGCGGCGCGCGAATTCTGTGCGGCATTGTGGTACCTGGAGCTCACCGTTAGCCGTGGCCCTGGTGCTCCGTTGTGGTACCTGGAGCTCACCGTTAGTCGCGGCCCTGGTGCTCCGTTGTGGTTTCTGGAGCTCACCGTTAGCCGTGGCCCTGGTGCTCCGTTGTGGTACCTGGAGCTCACCGTTAATCGTGGCCCTGGTGCTCCGTTGCGACACAGTTGGGCGACAGTTCAGTTGACCGCGAATGAGTTCTGAGTCAGTGAACTCATTCATTATTTTGAAAACTGAGTGAGCATCTTCCTCGGATATGAAGTCCTCGAATTTGAGTCATCCTAGTTATTTCAAAGTTGGCGGCACATGATCCTGGTAGTGCAAGCCGGCGACAATCCTTGCACCGAAGTTGATGCATTTTTGAATGCTGCATCGACTGATCTGCCAGGACAGGGGAGACTTACGGCCTACGAGAGGACGAGAAGCTTGCCTTGTGTTATCGGTGTTGTTGAGCTCTGCATGCTGTCAGATGTCCCAAAATAAATCTGCTGGGGACTCGACCTGCAAATACGACATTATACATTAGGATAGGAACAAGTTTTCGATTGCAAAGCTGCCAAGTGGTATCCTAAGGCGATACAGCTCTACAGCTCTCGGGGTTTTGTCGACTTTAGCATAGCGTTTCGCGTTTAGTGCATCTTGGAATTTTTTTGCGAAGTATCGAAATTAGAAAATATATTTAATAGTACAAACAATTGGCTGTCTTGAAATGGATCTTGTGACTATTCAGCATCTCAAAAATTAAGAATCGTGCAGAGTTGTGCCTGAATTGAATGATTAATCAGTCTGCATACATTAATTAGCAATTCCCGGATATCAGTTGAATAACGGCTTGGCCTGCCAGCCCCACTGACAAGTGATACTGATATTGCAAAAGAGTAGCATGTCGGTGCCTATTTTTGTCTTGCTATGTTGCTGATGTTTGCGGTTGCTGCTGCTTCAGTCGTCAAAATGAAGACAGCACGATACCCCAGCCAAACACAATTTGTGCGAATAGTTTCAATTGCGGGTGAAACTTGGGATGTGACATGTATTTGACTTAGATTGGGATGTTGGACAGCACGATCTGGACTGAACTGGATGAACCAATGTCACACCAGAGCCGTGCGCAAGCTTCTGATCTCCGGCAAGTGTTGGCAGGGAAGGTGCTGGCGGAAATCGTTGCGAGGGAAGGAGAAAAGAAGGACAAATAATCCGATTAGCGTGATGACCCCGGCCGATTTGATCTGCTTGCTTCGGGGCTCTGGTGGTACTGAGGGAACATAATTACCGGTTGTGAGAGGGGAGAGGAGGGAAAATATATCAGGTTACCAATGCAACTTTGACTCCGTGTCCTGACCTGGAGATCATGGTAGTCGTATCATAGAAACCTGCCCCGGAAGCTTGCGAAAGTGTAATCATCTTGTCGGCCATCTGCAGACGTGAAGACAGGCCGCACTCGTGACTCTGTACAATAGATCGTATTCGTATTGCAGTCTGCTCTATAATGCTATTTGACCAACGCTGAACTATTTTGCAATGTCCCTTGTTTTCCGCGTGTATTTCGCCGCTCCTATTTACATTTTTACACTGTTGAAGACAATCAAAATATGCAAATTGCACCTGCTTATTAGGATACCACTGCATACAGAACGGGGTGGTAATAATCAGGCCTGGCTGCGGTTCGCTGCAATCAAATTGTTAATTCCGACATCATCTTGCTTAGCCGCCAGGTGCTACTTCGAAAATGGATGGCACCGGTTCTGTATACCGCAATAGGCCGCCTTAAATCACAAGAGTTGTCACATTGTCCTACAAATACTTCGAACGTACTGTAAGCGAAGCGCATGGGGCGCCGATTGGCTACGTAGTTGATATTGATCGCGAAATTGTGACACATCGCCCTATTCAATTATCATATTGACTTATGTTCAATCATAGCATGATGCGCGGGGATGCCGTACATAGCAGGATACCATCAGGATGCCATCATAGCAGGATGCCATACACCCTCAGACATCGTCTGAGGGTGTATGGAGGGTGTATCTGAGGGTATATACACCGTGGCATCGTCCAATACATGCACAAGCAAGTAGTCGCGCTGGATTGTCGGATTCATCTGGCTGGCTGCCCTGTGTAAGGTAAAGCCATCGATGGCAAGACAGATGACACAATGCCAACAGTCAAAAGGGCACGATTCCTGCCCTGCTGTCTGGGACCGTCAGTAGCTATGCTCCAGCGCACAGCGCGCTCCGCGCCAGAACGCGTCCGCCGCCGCTCTGGTCTCGACACAGAGACCTCACGCGGCGCGGCGCCGATTAAGAATAGCCGCGGGGGTCTGCAATATCTCGGTCCTCCTTCGCACCTAATTTCGGTGCGCAGATGGCGCGAGCGGCGACAAATGGCTGCCGATGGCCGGCCGTGCAGCGCGTCTGCACCGTCTCACCGCCGCTGTCGGCGCCGTCTGCCGGAGCCGCCGTCCCAGGGGAGACGCCGGTCGACGAGTGACCCGGTCAGGTGCAACCAAACACGGCACCAGCCGGGGTCAGCGGTCAGCGGTCAGCGGTCAGCGGTCAGCGGTCAGCGGTCAGCGCACCTGCACACGCCGCCCACCTGACTCTCCAGAGATGGCTGGAATGGTGTACTCTGTTACGCCGCGAAGTGTTGTGCAGTACAAGGGTTATGTCTTGTTGCAGGTGCATAAATGCTGCACAACCCTCCTCAAAAGAGCACAGCGATTACGTAGCGTTCGATATTTCTACCAGGAGTGCTGTATTGGGCATGTCGGTTCTGCCAATTGACAAGATATTCGCTCTTATCCTAGGTATTCCACTTTTATTTCACTTTAATTATGTATAGTCTTACTCTGCTGAATGCAATCAAAATATGCAACCTGCAATTGCCTTATTAATATTCCACTGTATGCAGGACAAGCTATAATTATTCAGCCTATGATAATATGTGCACATATGCATGCATACACAGATGCATATATTAATATAAAGATATGGTATATATATATATACATACATACATATATATATATATATATATATATATAGATATGTGTGTGTGGAGTATGAAACGCCGTGATGTCATCACGCGCCGTGAGGGTAGCCAGACAAAAAGTCATTGTTGATTTATTTATCTTCCCTCCCTGTGCCCATGCTATTGCTTCCTGTGTCCGATGATTTCCATTCGATGCCCACCTATGCTTCTTTGTTCGGGAGTCCCTGTGCCGCAAGTATCGTTATGATGCCTATACCAATTACACTTATACACTCCAGCACCGGACTCCCAATGCAAACACCCAATTATCGCACAGCAAATGCACGGGCTTCACAGACGGACAGGCGCAGCTGCCGGCTCGCGCCGTCTCCGTCTTCGTCACCGATGACGTCACCGGACAGTCGACGCTTCCGGCAGTCATCGGTGTCGACGGCGCGTGCAGCCCGCTAACGAGCAATAAACGCACCGCCGCTGCAGCGCCGCGACCACCGGAAATCGCCTCGTCGACGGACGAGCCGTCGCCGAACAGGGCCAGTAACCTGCCTGCGGGTGTTCCACCGCGTCCAGCGACGCCCCATGCTGCCAGCTTAGAGCCAATTCAGGCGACTCAGGCGACGGCTGTGGTTCAGGCGCATGATTGGCATTCCTCCGGTCGCGTCTACTGTTGGCCGATTTGTGAAAAACCTACTTTAGGACACGTCTTCACGACACGACGTTTTCTGTTCCTGTGGCTTCGAGTTGTGTATCCGAGTCGTTTGCGTCGATATGAACATTTAGTTGGAAGCAAGAGGAAATATTCTCCCTAGTCTTGGTTAAGTGGACGATGCCAGTACACCGTCCCCCTTCTTGTCGGTGCATTGACGCTTTTAAGCGAGTTCCCTTCACTTCGGCTGCGCACCTCCCCGTGCCAGGAGTTGCCAGGAATTCCTGTGGTGATCAACACTTCAGAGCCGGCAGAAAAGGGCTGCAGCATTTCGCGCACAACACTGCACCCAGTTGGATGGGTGGAGCCGGGTTCCTTCTTCCGGATCTTCACCTGGGTGTGTCTGGCAGTCATCGAACTTGTGGTTGATGTGGGGCTTGGAGCCACTTTATTTTTTATTCATTAGATCAGCGGTGTTTTGATTGCCATGGTTACCGACTGCCGAAACACTCTCGGGTCCATTCCTCCTTATCCACCCAATCTCCATCTTCTCCGCCTATATCAGTGCCCATCTAGATATCAGGATTATCTCGTCGTCACTGTCTGTATCCTTAATAAGTCTTTATGCAGTGGTGTACATTTAAGCATCGATAATTAATCGATAGGTTGTTCACGACGACCGTAAGGCGATGTCTGATAATTCGACTCTTGCTTAGTTTCTAAATAGCTCAGTAATCTAGTTGTTTTTAGTAGCCGTTGTTTTTAGTCAGACTCTAATTTGGTTCCAGTGGTCACCAAACGACATATGTTTACCACTCCAAGTCATTCCCAGATACCATCTTCAGGTACACACCCCAGTTACACCTCCGATCAGAAACATGATTTTAGCTGCACATTTCTAATCAGAAACATTTCCCCCGAGCACACCCTTCGGGTAGCCGGACACCAACTGCGCTGGACACATGTACACTGCCGGAAAAATTCCTGTCAGGTACATTTCTAACCAGAAACAATATTTTAGCTGCACGTATCTAATCAGAAACATCTCCCCCGAGCACACCCCTCGAGTAACCAAACACTAGCTGCGCTGGACACATACACAGTGGCGTCGCCACGAAATTCTTCCAGTGGGGTTGGGGGTGGGGGGCAAGGTTGAAAGGGGGTCTCCTGCTCCCCGAAAGGGGGCCTCCATTGTGTTAGGGCCTCCTATTGCTTTTTAGACTCTTAGTATGGTCCGGAAATGGGAAACATGATTTCATATTGATGTCTTGTTTGTTCTTGGTATGGTGCATCATTTACGCAAAACGCAATAGCACTAATCATTTTTCGCTGAGAACTGAGCCATACCAGGGTATAAGTAATATGTGGTAATATAAGTATATATGTGGTAATATAAGTATATATGCGGTAATATAAGGTAATATAAGTAATATAAGTAATATGTAGATAAATACCTAAGTGCCAAAACAAACCAACGTCTTAATGCTTTCTCGACCATAAATATTCCCGCTTACCTCTAGATTGCTGCGAGCTGGCGGGGCTGATGCTAAGCATATCTTAAAGATATCTCCCATAGATCAATCCACTTTTATATCCTTCAAATATAACTGAATATAGCTAGATTCATCCCCACTGTTAGTCATCCCCACCAGCTTGATGTCATAAGCAAGCTTAAACGATCATTTCTCGGTCCTAGGACGACAATTTCGTGAAGATTACAACGAGAAGTGGAAATAATTGGCTTTCTGATCGTCATCTTAGGGATTTATTGACTTTAATAACATTTGGTGCTAGCTGCAAGGCACCTGGTACACAAGCTAAAATAATAAATCTTCAGCGAATAAATTCACGGCAAGAACAAGCATTGAACAACGATGCATAAATGACAATGCAACAATGCAACAATGGCAATGCATAAATAATGCAAACCTTCAAATTACACGCCGTCACGCCCATGGTTTTCGCTGTGCTGTACCGTTTTGTAGATTACGTCGTTGAGAAGGTATTGAAGCTGGGAAGCTCTAATAATGCAGGCTGTAATCACAGAAGACAAGTTTGTAGGAAGAAAATGCATTTAAAAAACATAATTACTTCCATTTTATATGGGGCGTGGGTGTTGTTTTGTATGCTTGTGAAGGGGAATTTGCTCCCTCAATGTTGGTTTTGCCCACAAGGGCGTATGTTTCTGAAAATTATTGGGGGACCAGTGGCGTACTTATATTTGCGTCAAGGGGGAGGGGGAAACGGATTTGGAAGGGGCCCACCTACCCCCCGTTAAAAATCCCCCAGGTTTCGACCACAATTTTGTCAAAGGGGACCTTTTAAAACAAAATAATTAGTGACCAACTGAATTGTCCTGTGGAGAGACCTAATCTACCACTATCGTTTCTGATTCGTCGCATTTCAACCCTAACTCCCCCACCCTGTTCGAAGGTTTTCTTTTGGTATCCCTTGATAAGTCACCTCACACTGATGAAATTATACCAACACAAATCACTTTAAAATGTAAAATTTCCCAATTTCAGGCGATTTCAGTTCAGAGCGCCCGGTCGCCAAGACCCGAACATTCGTGCACGTGCACACCCATCTTGCGCATTCGGCGCATTCGCCACACTTCGTGCGATGCTACGGTTTCTGCTAGGACTCCAACGTTTTGCTAATTGCTGCCACATGATAGACTTGCGCCATATTTTACATGATGGGATGCTTGGTATGTTCGTTCGTTGCGAAAATTCGATTAATTAAATTCGATCATTAGTTCCCAACTTCCCACATTTTCTGGTGGTTAAGAAATGCGGATACCTGCTGAGCTTTGATGCACCTCATATCTTTGAATAAATATGCTCCCAGATTGGCTACCGAGCGGAGGCCCTGCCTCAGCGTCCTTTTTTGGACCCGTTGTGTCTTTCCTTGTCGACGGGTGTGTCTTAGGGTTCCAATCAATTTTTGTTAGGGGCCCAACACATTTTAGAAACCCTTGGTCGTTTAGGTTTTTCGTGCTTTTTTGTGCACCGATGATTTTTTAGGTGTCGGGGCGTTTTCGAAGATCCCGATGTGTTTATCTAGTACCCGGTCTTTTTGTTCGTTTTGGGACCATATTGCCTTTTGCGACCCCAGCCTCTTTTTGAGACCCTTGTACGGACTCATGGCCCTTGTGTGCCTTGAGAGTTTCCGGTGTATTTTTTAGATCTCCCGGTATGTTTATTTAGGGCTGCCACGCATGTTGTATGGCCCCGTCGCTTTTTTGCGAGACTCTGTACGCTTTGGAGGGCCAGTTGCATTTTCGGCCCCCCGTTGTGCTCTTAGGGTCCCGCTGTGTTTATTTGGGGCTTCTGACGCACATTTGTGGGGCCCCAGTAAGATTTTGGGGCTTCGGTGCGATTTTTCTGGGTCCAAGCGCAACTTATCGCGCCCAGGTGCGTGGTTCGAGGACCCAACACCAGTTTTCTGGGCTCAATACTATTTTTTGTGGATCTTTTCTGAATTTATTTGAAAGTCCGAATCCCGGCCTGATTTTTCGGGCTCCTGGCGCCATGTTTTTGTATTCCACCTCGGTTTTTCGAGCTCCGGTATGTTTTTCGGGGCCGTACGCGATTTGTGAAAGCATCTAGTGATATGTTCGGTGCTCCAGAGCCATTTTCCTGACTGGGACATTTATTTTTTGGAATCCCTCCTTATTTTGAAGGGCGCCTGCTTTATTTTTTTGGATACCAATACGATTTTTGGGGTTAAACTGTGCTTATGTGGGGCACTAGACTCCAATTTTGATGCCAAGACCAAACTTTTGGGACTACCGATGGGAATTGTGGGTCCCGAGCGCGATATTTGGGGGGACTGGTTCGAGTTTGCGGGGGGCGGTGCACTTAGCTGTGGCCCCAACGCGATTTTGGCGGTTCCTGTTGCAAGTTTTCGGGCCTCGGAGCGAGTTTTCTGGGGGCCGTCGTATTTATTTGGAGCCCCCTGCGCGAATTCTGGGGGGGCTAACGCGAATTTTTGTGGCCAAAGCTTGACTTTTGGGGGCCCCGGTACGATTCTTGGGAACTTATCCCTCTCAGGAGGGCGGGGGCATTTGCCCCTTTGATATGCCACTGCGGCCACTGAAGGAGTTTTTTTTTGCAGCCGATGGCACCTTTCGGAGTAGAAAAGCCCTCCGGGTATTTTTTCCGGACCTGTTCTTAATTTTCCGGTGTTGGGGTCGATTCGATCAAGTCTCGGTGTGAAATTTTCGACATCGATTTCTATTTTTGTTAAGGTCCTTTTGTGATATTTTTGGGTCCCGGTACGATTCTTCGGTCTCCCGGTGCGATTTTTTTTCGGTGCCCTGACACGGTTTTTGTCCGATGCCCAACCGGTTTTTGGGGACTTTGACCCGATGTTTGAGGCCGCAGAGTGATAAATGGTTACTCATTGATTTTTGTGGCAGCTGCAAGGTTTGGGGCCCTGGCGCGACCTTTTGGGCCCACGGTGTGATTTTCAATGGCTGCGAAGGGAATTGTTTAGTCCAATGTGATCGTTTGGGCCCCGACGTCATTTGCTTGGATCCATAGCGCCAGCATTAGCGGCCTTGACACTTTTTGGGGATCCGATACGTTTTGGGGCTTTTGGCGTAATTGTTGGAGCCCCAGAGTGATTATCCATGTCCGGATTGTTTTTCGTTGCCCCGGCTTCATTTATGTTGGTCCCAATGAGACTGTTGGGGCATGGTACGTCCTGTCGTGCCCCTAGCGTGATTTGTATGGCCCATGCGTGACTTTTTGGTACCCCCAGGCTCAGTGTGATTTTCGGGGGCCGGATCTTTTGGGCTCATATCGTGATTTTCAAGTACCCCGGCACCATTCCTACTATTTCTTAGAGGCTTCTTCTTACAAATTATAGGCCTCCTCTCGCGTCTTCGGGATCTCGTCTCATATCCTGGAGCCTCTTTACTGGCTTTGGAAGTCTCCTCGTGTGTCCTACCCTCCTCCATATTCAATGGTCCTCCTCTCCCGTCTTGGAGGGCCTCCTCTTACATCCTGGGGCCCCTTTAACGTGGCATGATGCTTCCTCTCATGTTCCAGAGGCACTCTCTGCCAAATTAGGGGCCTCCTGCCACGCCTCGTGGGTCTCCTCCTTTGTCCTGGCAAAGCCTTACCCGTCTTGAGGGTATTTCAATTTTGGAAACCTCACCTCCTTCCATACCTGCTACCACTCCCGTCTTAAGGGCTTCCTCTCATTTCCTGGGAACTCCTTCTGGTCTTCGGGGCCTCATTCGGCCGTGGAGATCTCCTACTCCGTCTTGAGGGAATCCTCTCGAGTCCGGCAGGGGCTTCCTTTCCTCTTCTAGAAGCATTCTTTTTCAAATTAGGGGCCACCTCTTACGTCTGGGGCCTCCTACTCTGCGTTTTGATTCGATATTTTCCCATTTTAAGGGTGGTCTCTTATCTCCTGGTGGACTCCTCTTCTCTTCCGGGTTCCTCCGCTGCCAAATTACAAGCAACCTTTCCTACCTCAGCTGCCTTGTCATTTCCTGGAGACCTTCTTACCCGTCTTGGGGCCTTCTTTTTTTTCTCACCTGGGAGCCATCTCTCTTATCTAATGGCCTTTCTCTCCTATTTCTGAGGGCTCCTAATTCATCATGGGTCTTATTTCCAATCTTGTGTCGTCCTCTTCCGAATTAGGTGCCTCCTGCCACGTTTCTGGACCATCTTTTTCTATCTTGGTAGAACCTTACCCGTTTTGGGACCTGCCTTTGCGTCTCCGAAACCTCATCTCATATCCACTGGCTTTCTCTTCCGTCTTAGGGACTCCTCTCATTTTCTGGTGCATCCCTTCCCGTATTTGGGCCTCCTTAGCAATCCTGGGACCTCCTTTGCAATCCTGGGGACCTCCTTTGCAATCCTGGGGGCCTCCGATCCAATGTTTGCACTCTCTTTATTTCTGGAGCCTCCTATCCTCTCCTAGGTGACTCCTTTTTCGAATTAGGGGCCTCCTCTCACATCTTGGGGGCCTCCTCACCTGTGTTTGGAGCCTCATTATGCTCTTAGCAGGGTGCTTTTGCGTCATAGTCCCAAATATTCTCTCCTAGGGTTCTCCTCTTCCAAGATATGGGCCTCATCTGGCTGGTCTCAGTGACCTTCTCTCATTCCTGCGGAGACCTTCTTACCCATCTTGGGGCTCCCTCTTGCGTCCGGAGAAATATCTCCTATCATGTGTCCTTATTTTCTATTGTAGGGGCCTCCTCTTCCATCTTGGGGGCCTCGTTTTCCAAATCAAGAATATCATGCCATCCATCGGAAGCCTTCTTGTCTAACCTGTGTGGCTTCCTGCCCGTCTCGGTTGCATCCTTTTCGTCCTGGGGGCCTCCTCCCAACCTATGTCCTACGTCTTTTATAGGGACCTGATTAGATAGGGGCCTCCTCAAATTTCAGTGGGTGGGGTAGGGGTGGGGGTGGCGCCCCCTAGTCTCACGGCAGGGGGGCGACTGCTCCCGCTGCCCCCCCCGGTGGCGACGCCCCTGTACATACACACTGCGGGGAAAATTCATCTGCAGACACTCGACAGTCGACACACATCAAGTACTTAAGCACACTTCAACCAGTCACACTTCCCCCAGACACAATCTAAGAAACAATTATCCGGTATGTTCGCCGGCTATGGCTTGAGCCGCGCGACGTCCGGAAGTGCCGGCGAACACGATGGCAGCGCAGCGCCCAGTGCTGCGCCCTCTAACGCTCCTCGGCAACGTCCATCTGCCGAGACGAGGCAATTTTCAGACAAGTTTATATCCCCGGATTTTATAAATGGCCCACTAGATGCCCGCTCAGATGCCAGCCGCGACGGCTTTGACGTATGTTGACGTATTTGGTGGCAGAACGGGCGAGTTCCGGCCGATGACCACGGCGCCGCCGCCTCCCGGGCCATCGCGGCCGGGCCACGCGCACGCCGCCGGCTCGACCGGAACATTGGCGCGGCAGGCGCTTCCCGAGGCGAGCGGCGCCGTGACGGCCGCCGTTGGCGCGCTCCGACGGCGCGAGCTGCTGGCGGCGGCGCGCCCCGGATCGGTCTTGTCGGCCAGACACAATAAATCGCATTATAAATTTCGCTCCGACGCGCCACGGGCGCTGACGTCACCCGATTCGGCGCGTGACGTCTCGCGCCGGGCCGGGTCGGGGGGGGGGGGTTCCGTCATCGCCATGACAGGTCAGGACCTCCAGTCCGGTGTCGGCCGTGATGCCAGTCACCCCGGCTCAATTAGGTCTCCATGGCGGCGCGTGCGATACCCCGGGGGACCGACGCGACGGTGAGGTCGTTGTGTCGTGCAGATCAGCGACAGGGCCGTTCGGAGCTCTCGGCCACCACGCTCGCGCTGGCGGAAAGCTGCCTTGATTTGTAGCGAGCCTGATTAGATTGCATGGATATTTTAGAGGTGAGCCAGTACGAATTTGAGCGGCGTTGCCACGTCATGGCGTTTGTGGCATTCGTCGAGTGCTTGGAATATGGGTTCCGCATCTGATTGTTATCTCACCTTCGCTCTTAACCCACTCGGGGGTGGGGGTTCTTTTACACCCCATCTAATCCCCAAATCAAGCGTTGCACGACAACGAAAGTGGTGTCATCGGAAACCGCTCGACGAGTAGGACCAGAAACCACCCCCAAAATGTTACCCCCAAAAGTGACCTCACTAGGGGTCCATGTGATCTCGACAGACAGTTTTGGGCTCTGGGGAGTTCATTTTGGGGATATTTTAAAAACAAAAATTATTTGAAATCAGACAAAGAAGGCTAAATCGACCATGGACCTACAATTTTTACCCATCCAAAAATCAACATTTTAACGTCTTGAAGTTTGCGAAATTTTGAGTTCTCACTTTTCTTTAGTTTTGATTTTTCTAATGAGTAGAGCGGAACGCAACACGTTGCTTTAAGTCAACTTTCCCTCATAAAAAATGCTTACTTTAGGCAGATTCTCCGATTTTAGCCCCAATGGGCAAATATGCAAAACTAACACGTCATCAAAGACGAAAAATTCACGAATTGCTCAGGTGCGTTTTGTTGCGTCCCTAAAGACAAGCAAACGCTGAATATTTCATTCGAATATATATTTTTCCGTTAACGCATGACGACTGGTTGAACTTTTTTGGAGGTGATCTCACTTGACCTTGCATATCTCGTTGACCATAGATAACCTTACCTCAACATTTTCATGCAAAATGCGAAATTGATGTGGGAAAAGGTATGCCAAATTTCTGCGTACTTGCCTGGCCGTTTTTTTTTCTATCCTCGGAAAACCTTAGGGGGAGAGGGAGTAAAATTTACGGGTGGGGTTTACGTGTTTACGGGTGTAAACCCGCCTGAGACGGGGCGGGTTAATACAACGGTCTGCTTCCTCCTTGCGCTATGACTTCCTACTTAGCTCCTTTAGAACATCATCAATGAAAGAGCGATTGGTTCAGACCTCTGCACTTTCCGTTGGTATTTTGCTTTGTCATGGCACTTACTACATGTAACTAACTTCACATGCAGCACGAATATCTTTCGCAGCAATGTGCTATCCATGAAATGTCTAGGACAACCAAGCCACATCACTGTCGATACTCTGATTTGATACTCACCTGCTTCCTTGCTATCCAGGAGTGGATCCGAGGGGGGGTTCAAAAGACCCTGCCCCACAGAATGCCGAGTTTTACGAAAGGATGCGTTTTCTGTGATGCTCTCCAATTCTGTACACATTGTATGAAGGAGAGATTATTCACGAATTGAATTGATGGCTGGAATGAGCATTTTTTCCATAGAACATTTGTCCATCGTTAAAAAGCCCTGCAAGAAAATGAAAAAAACGTAATATTTTTCATGTTATTAGCGTTGTATTGCCAGCAATGGGCAAAATCTATGTTTTTTTCCATTCAAGGAGATTTTCGTTCTTCTTTCTTCTTTTCTTCAACACATCCTTCTTTTTGTATGTTTCCAAACAGAATGATTCTGTTCGGTAAGACAATTAACAAGTCGGGGCCGGTTACCAGTTGCCTAGATTGCTTCATCACAAAACACCACGATGCCGCAGTCTAAACAAGGACGCTAATTACACTGCTCGTGAATTGAAGGCCCATTTTCTCTGTCATTTGTGCTGTTCAGCCATCGTATAATATGTACGTGACTACGCGAATTGCAGCTATGCCTGTGAATGTAGATTCGCCCCAAAATACGAAGCTACTCGTGCTAAGGTAGAGTAAGTGTTATATCGTAGTCGGTGGAATGGGCGCCATGACACAAGGGCTATAGCCAAGGGCACGGCAGCATCATTTGAGAAACCTGCCCTTGGTCGGTCTTGGATCACTGGCATTGACCTGGACCTGGCACTGAGACCTGCAGAACCTAAAGAAGTTCGATCTGTGACATTTGTCTTATCTGGTACACAATTGACATCTGCGTCGTTAGCCGTAACTCGGTGAACGGGGAAGGGGAATGAGGACGGGGATGGGGATGGGGACGGAGACGGAGACGGAGACGAAGACGGAGACGGAGACGGAGACGGAGACGGAGACGGAGACGGAGACGGAGATGGAGACGAGGTTCAGTCCCATGTACTGGTGAAGACATCGAAACGTCGTGCAGGGCGAGGGTAAAGATATGCAATTTGCTTCCCGGGTGCCCTGAATTTATTCCACCAACCTTTTCCACTGAAAACTGCCTTACTTTGACAAATGTATTTATGCCTCGATGTGCGGCAAAAATCCAGTTACCAAACGAAATATTTTAGCGGTGGCTTATCCGATAGGCATTGTGCAACAGTCAGCTAATTCAAAACGTTTTTTGTTTGTTCGCGATAAGCACGACAATCAATCGCCATTTTCACAGTCATGGACCAATTTGCGTCTTTTGTATATATTTTCTTCTGTGTGATTCCTTCATCTCGGAAAATAAAGCAAATAATGCAAAATTTCACCTGAACTTGGTCCTTGGCTTAGTGCTACATTAACTTAGATCGATTCAATTTGGATCTTCTTGCAACTCAGTTGGATTTGCATCATTCAGAAACGTCATGTGAACATCCGTTGCGAAATATGGGATGAATTCACGTTATTTTCATTGATCAGGAATTCTGATGTGACAACCGTGCACTTTCCGTCTCAAGGGCAAAGGGCAGTGCTGGACGGAACAAAGCGCGGCTCCAATACACTTCCAAGCCACATCGAAATGGAAAGCGCATGTCTCCCTATTTCTAAGTACGTCTATTTTTCTTGCTATGTGACTTCAGGATCTCACGAACATCTTGTTATCAGCTATTTTGCCAACAAAGCCTTGATTTCCCTCACAGCTCTGGTAGACGCGGGCAGTGCATTCCTCTACCGCCAGGCTCAAAGGAGGCCGGCGAATGGGCAGTGGACGGCCGTCAGCGGTCAAGGAGCCATTTGTGGTGCCAGTCGGCGTCACGTGACGCCCTGCGGCGGCCGTCGCCGGCCACGCCTCAGGCGGCGCGGCCGCACGCGCGCGCCGACAGCGCCAGCATACATCGCTGATGACGGCGGCTGCCCTCCCCGGGGGCTCATATCTGGCGCACTTATGCCGCCAACACAAAGATCAGCTCGCACTAATGATGTCCAGTCATGAATAGAGCTGGTGCCGGCGTGGCATGCGGCCCGTGGGTGTGCTGTCGGGTATTGCCGTGGTGGTCGAGGCGCCGGAACGCGGCACAAACAAGCTGTGGTGCAGCGGCACGCTCCGGTATTCGCTGAGTGGCATGCAGAAACTCATATGGTCTCTAATCGACGTAAGCAGAGCAACTGCCGACAGGTGTATCAGCTGCCGACAGGTGCGTCAGCTGCCGACAGGTGTATCAGCTGCCGACAGGTGTATCAGCTGTCGACAGGTGCATCAGCTGCCGACAGGTGTATCAGTTGCCGACAGGTGTATCAGCTGCCGACATGTGTATCAGCTGCCGACAGGTGTATCAGGTGCCGACAGATGTATCGACGCAGTATGGTCGCACTCTGACGCGCAAATTCTTCCTCACTTCCCCCAGGTGACCGAAATACCAAAATCCAGCTCGCAACTGACATGCTTACACCAAGCGCAGGACCTCTAAGCGTTGGTCTTACTGACACGACACCATAATTCGCCAGTTTTTGGGCCGAAGTCTTCCGAATACACTGAGAGGCGCGTGTGTGTCAGGCGTCATGCAATGATGTGACTATAACCTGATAGGAGGTACACATGCCCCATGGGTGTCATTCTCCTAAAAACAGTAGTGTGTTTTTCCGTGATAGCGAAACGAACGGATTCAAAATACTGGATGAATAACAATAATACAAGCTTCCACAATGCTACGCACCGAATCATCGGGTTTTCATCGATCTCAACGTGAAAATAATCTTACAATCATTTTTGCTCGGTACATTTTGCAACGATTTCAGTAAAAAGCTTGCTTATGTCAAGCTTGCTCTTGCTCATGGCTAATATGTTCCTTCCCTAGATTCGCTCGCGGAAGACCCATGGAGCCATTCCCTGACCGGTGTCGAGCTGGTACTGTGGTACAGACACCTGTAGTGGTACTGACCATTCCTTGGCGGGTGTCGAGCTGGTGCTATGGTACAGACAACTGTGATGGGGTTACAGGGATCCACAAAATATGCTTTAATACAGCTTCCTCAAAGATAATTTAATCACAGAAATATGGGCAATGAGCTCTGAGTTACCGTTAAAGACTTGTTTTGTGACGAAGGCAATTCCGTCCATCAGACCGCCGTGGCAAACGCAGCTGGACAATTCGGTAATGTAGGATTATTCAAGTGATGGGCTTTGAACGAATCAGTGAGATCAGAAGCACACCAATGTACGAATTTTAAGAATTAGTCAAGAGCAATTCTCCTTATTGTTAGGGAACCTCCCAGGGCCCCGACATCGGTGCCATGGGTCACTCTGACCATTCAGGAGCCAATCTGCCCATTCCAGTGCCCCTCTGTCTGTCTCAGCGGCCCCTCTGTCAGTCTCAGTGTCCACCTGACTGCTCAAAAGGCACGTCTGTGGGTTTCAGGAGACCCCTCCGACCTTCCCATGGACCACGCTACCGATCTCAGAACACAAAAGGATAGCACTATTGCGGTCGGCGGCCATTTGGTCTCCAGACCGCCCATCTCCGCCTCAAAGCAGTTTGACCCCCGAGCTGTCCTGAGCTTGTGGCGCCTCCGGCCGCCGAACGGGGAATGATCCCGTGACCTCACCCTTCCCCTTTGGATCCTCGTCTGGCGTAGGTCGGACAATTACCATATGTCCATTGTCAGTACAGGAGTAGCATTGGAACCAGGGATATGCACAAGAATAAGTTGCTCCAGGAACGCCAGTAGCACTGTTGGGTCTTCGCGAAGGCACGCTAAAAACACTGGTCGCAAGGGCGCAACAAACGTGGTCTGGAATTCAACACCATCTTTTTGAAGTGGTGTGGAGTCATCCACACCAATTTGATACAAAAGGACACCCACGCCTGGGCTTATACGATAGTGACACATGATAAGAACACTTTGTCGCTTGCTATGCGGTCCTTAGCAATGTTTTTAAGGGACAACAACGGAGCGTAGTCGGATACCGGTGAGAACCCTCCACAGAGCTAGCAGATCAGCTACTCCAAACCCGACGCTCCGTCCCGAGCCGCTCGCTTGGCAAACATACGCCGCTCCAATCGTGCGTGCACGGCAGCTTGTTTATCATTCGGCTATACACAGGGCGGCGCGTCCGGGGAAGGTATCGTCCCCGAGCTGCACACTGTCCAAACACGCCTCTGGTCGTGCCTGCCGAAGGTATCGTCGGCTCTACAAACACAGTCAAAATACGCCCCCTTAGGTTCGCCGATAAGATATCGTCGGCTCTACGAACACGATCAAAATACGCTCCTTGGGGTCCGTGGATAAGGTTACGTCGGCTCTACGAATGCAATCAAAATATCCCCCACCCCCCTTAGGGTTCGCGGAGAAGGTTACGTCGGCTCTACGAATACAGTCAAAATACGCCCCCTTAGGGTCCGCGGAGAAGATATCGTCGGCTCTACGAACAGGAGAGGAAATACCTGCCTGTAGAGGGTAATGGCTTGTAGAGATAATACTTGCCTGCCGCCTTGGAGAGCAAATACCTGCCTGAAGAGGGTATCGTTGCCTGTTCGGTTCACGCAGTGAAACATTCTTCCTGAGTGGCCCGCGGACAAGGTATCGCTTGTTCGGCGGCCACAGCAAGACATCCCTCCGGAGGTGGCCATGGATAAGGAAGGTATATTTGTTCGGCAGAACGTGCAGCCAAGGCACGTTCTCCAGAGGTACCCGGAAAAGACTGTGTCAGCAGTCGAAACTTGCCGTCCAGGCTGTCTGTGGGTCATTGACCTCGATTACACTCTCAGTCGATGTTCAGAGGCACCTGGGGGATCCTGCACTTGATGGACACTGTCCCAGAATATAACCCCCAGGAATTTGGCGTCTCTGTGGTCAACCTATATGCGATTCTAAGCGCTCCTTCCGCATCTCCGGAACAGAGCCACGGAGGTGTTTTTGGTTTATAACTTGTGCGGCGAAGCCAGTACTGAAGAAATCTACAATGCTACGCAACGCGAGTGTAATCACACCGCTACGCTAGTACAATGGCACCGCTGAGCGAGTGTAATGACACCGCTACGCGAGTATAATGACACCGCTGAACGAGTGTAATGACACCACTGAAAACGTCATCGGTGTTCATTGTGTAATTTAATTAAAATAGCATCTTTGGATAGGCGTAACGTCAAGAAGTCTTTGTTTCGTGATGATGTCGCTATTAGGGAGATATGGCCGACACGGTCATCAAGTGCCTGAAAAGGATGCATTCTATCACACATCCTAATGAGATTCGAAGACTGAAGATCAGCAAAAGCATCGAGCTATCATTTTCGGCGTCAGTGGTTCCAGCTCGAGCATTTCTAAGTTTGTTTTTTATTTACCAAATCAGCATCTATGAACACGAGTTGATAGAAAACATAACCAACACATGTGTCACAACCCCGCACTATGCAGTGAGCTGTTACACTTGCACCGAACATGCTCATATGGTCCAATTTAAGCCTTGTTTTATTGTATTGCAAGCTACAAGCGCATTTGTGACATGTATGCAATTGGGGACTTCAATGTTCTCGTCGCAGGCATCACTTTCGGTTCCGCCTGGAGGTTAATAAATGTTGGGATTTGTCGCATCCGAAAAATCAGAGGGATAATTCTTGAAAAATTGTCGCATAAGCCAATTGTGTAAACGAGTATTATGTGGTGCCTTTTGAGCGAAACCTTGTCGAATTCCGAACATTTCGTAGAATATCTATGGCCGGGCAGGAAAAAGCGCCTGAAATCCTCTCGACCACTCCTTCAACATTCAAAATTCGTGGCAAAACGTTGACCCTGGGCATGATTTTTCCCAGCTAACCATTCCTGGAGACAACTAAATTTGTCGACAAAGTGACAACGAATTGTCGCCAACGCCAGCTGTTGTGCTAAAGAAAACGATAGATGCTTGGCTGCACTGCCGACGTGCAGCATTGTAGCAACTTGCAACGTGTAAGCTAATAATCCGAGTCCTTCTGCTCTACGTCTTAGATCTAAAGCCACCAAGAGTTCTTAATCTAAAACCAGATCTGACCAAGAGTAAACATTTAGCCAACCACACAATTGTACGTTAGACCACAGACATATTCCTCTGGCTTCCCGTGCTTAAGCCTATGACGGGGTTACATTTGTGGAATATACTACCACACCAATCAGTGACGTGAACTCACCGCGCATGTTATTGGATTGTAGCAAAGAGTGAAATGCGCCAAGGGGTATGTTGACAATCGCAACATGTTCCCGGACTTCTGTACTTTTTTGTGCCAAGCTTGCCTCCCACCCACGCTGCTTAAGTCAATTTTTTTGCACCCGTGTTGGACCACGTGATGCAAAGCGAAGCTGGACTGGTGCGTTCGCTAACGATAGACAACCATTTCCTGCAAGTCTCGCTAGTGAAATTCCAGACGAAGAGGCACGTGCAGCTTCCTGCTCCGAGATGGCCGGAAATCGGCATCGTCAAAGGCCAATCGACTGCGCCAAGTTCGGCGTACGGCAGCGGTCGACTCTGAGAGCAGCTGTGCAGTGACCTCCGTGAGTGCCAACTGCTGCAGCCAGTCGTCACGTCCGTTCAGAGAGCCGCGTCCACGGGTCCGCGTGTACCACACGAACTGGACATGCTCCCCAGGCGGGGAAGCTGAGGATGTATGTCCGCAGATGGTGGTGTCGCCCACCATGGCAGACGCAGCAGATGACTGGGACGATCTAGTGCGGCACAGACATCCAGAGATTTGCATGGCTGACATGTTTGAGTGTGTTTCGAAACGCTGGTGACAGCTGATGCGATTTTCATCACGTCCCATGGAAGCTAGGAAACGAGCGAGTGAGCGATGTGAGTGAGTCTGTTAGCAGGTTAGAAATTCGCCAAATTCCCTGTGGCATTCACCTCGGTTTTAGTTATTCATTACGCTGTGCATTGCTCATGAACTGGGAAGCAGTTAGGTGGCTACTGAACCATTTCGCTTTACCTGCCCCCCCCCCTCCCTGTGGACGATGTCTTAACCATTTTGTGTCTTTCCATGGGCAGAGGTAAATGGTTACCCTGAACCCTGGAACAAATGTAGGTTGCCCCATGCATGGTATTATTGCAATGACACCCTAGGAGTGTCAGTGCAATGTTGCTCTCTTATGTTGAACCGAGTGGGGAGTACTGACTACTGACTTAACTGATAATGAATACCGATTCAGCTGGTAGCTCAAAGAAGGGACCACACGGTGGCAAGAGCGGTCCAGAAATACCCGAGGGTGGGGGTGGGGTGGGGGTCAGACCGGTCAGCAGACTTGATGACCCGGCCTGTCTAATGCCGTGCAGTGACCGTGTCGAGAGGTCACAGTGTATGTGACGACGCTCCGCCCACCGGCCAAATACGCCGCCCAGGGAAATACTCGTGCCAGCCGCCGTCATGCATAAAGTGGAGGTGACCAGGACCGGCGGGCCCGGGCCCACCCGGGGGAGCCATCAGGCACCGGAGGTCATGCGTGTTGATGCGGGCTCGACACCAACCTCACGTGCGTCGGCCACCAATAATCTCGTGCCGGTCGACTGAGGATACAATGCAGCGGTACTTTGTCACCATGGCAACTTGGCACCGGAAGATCAACGCAACGATTTGTCCGGAGTAGTGAGGTGATACGTTCCGTCGCGTTCGTTCTCTCGTATCGCACTTGCCATATGCATATGCACCAAGGTCTGTTATTTTGTTAGCTTCTCATTCTGATGATCGTCAGTTGTTCGGTACGTTCTCATATTCCGGTGAATGATTCCAAGAGCTGGCATGTAGTGAAAAAATTGGATGCTCATGCGGAATTATCGATGCTCATAGATGAATGCGCGTGACCTGCAGGTATATTAGCTTCTTACTGTGTGACAAGGCACCAGTCCATGGCTGCATGTGGCCTTGACCCTGATCTAATCCTATATTCAGGTTGCCAACGTCGGGAGGCAGGTGCGACGCCTTCTACACAGCTGGCTTTAAACTCGATGCATCTTTGTCCAACCTGGGCCTAGACGGCCAGCGTGCAGTACGACTCTTCTCTATTGGGAGCGCAGCATCGTCCTGGCGCCATGGGAGGTCGTGGAATGGGAATGGGAATGGTCGTGACCTGACTTGTCGGCACGCTCAAATAAGCAGTCCACCTCTCACCACCCTGTCTCATCTTCCATGGCTAGTGCGAATGGCGTTGCGTATGTTTGGGAACTGGGATGTAATCATCTAGTGTATGATCTTCCGATGTATGATTCTCCGGAGGTAGATTTTCCGTGAAACACGACCAGGAACAGCCAAAATACTAGGTATGCATACACCAGCACTGAACCAAGATTATGCACTCCACTCGTTCCACAAATTAGATGCAAAACGAGTTCTTTTAAGTAGCTGCGGTCCAGCAGCCATGCTTGAAGGATTTAACGAGCATTGCATACGCATTGTGATACGGAGACATTTAAAGTCATCAGAATGCTCTTAAGATAAGGGAGTGTTTCAAATAAGGTACAAATCCATAACAAATCGGATATTCTACGCGCAGCCAGATTGTCGCCAGTGCCTAGAGCCCGAGTCAGATGTGGGCGGCGTTTGAAGTGTCGGGGGTGGGGGCGGCGACGGCGGCACTCCCAGATCGGGGGCAGGTGACTCTGTGGGGACACGGTCCAAGTGAGAGTCGTTAAAGGTGCGCCGTCGGCCAGACAGTAGGTGGAAGCCGAACAGGACTCACTTCTTTCGGCCACAGTGATTTGGAAGTTTGCCTCCTGCATTGCCCAAACAGCATGTTTTTTTTTGTGCGGGGAATATGTGGGACCCGCGCTCGCGTCGGTGACCTTGACCGTCCCGACCCGCCCGGCGGCCGCGCCGTGTACCGGCCGCTGATTGGTTCTCGTTCGTGACGTGACCGGGCCTGACCGCCACGCTGTTCCGTCGGCCGATTCAGGATGAAACTGGAATTCAATGGAGCGTGAGTCATGGGACGGGTCGTTTGACTGCCGCAGACGCTACACTCGGAATCTGTTCGCGTGCACCGAGACGATTTTTCATGCTGACAATGAATTTACTGAATTCCCAGATATTTGTTTGCCAGCTACTAATAATGGGGGTTTTACAGGGGTGTTCTCCCCAAACGTCTGGTAGGTTGATTGTACCTCCCACAGACGCTGAGCCGAAACTGAGAATATGAAAACGTAATACAGTCCTTTGCATGGGTGAAGAAATTTTGAATTTATTAGTGCGGTCCAATGCATGGAGGCAATGAATGCTGCCGATTTGCATGGTGAGGCCCATCCCATATGGCCAGATGCTAAGAGAACAAAACGCTGGTGGAGTCAAGGCAAGCATAGTGGGGCTCAGGTCCCACTAGAAGCATAGGAAGCTCCGCCCCTGGTCCTCTGCCGTATATTGCCACCTTGTTGAGTTGCGCTACATGCACACCGGAACACCTCGGTGGTGGTGGAGATGAACATTATATCGGGTGTGTTCAGTGACGTCACGACCCGGTGGTCGGTAATAGTCCAGAAGAGAGAGAGAGAGAGAGAGAGAGAGAGAGAGAGAGAGAGAGAGAGAGAGAGAGAGAGAGAGAGAGAGAGAGAGAGAGAGAGAGAGAGAGAGAAATATATATATATATATATATATATATATATATATATATATATATATATATATATATATATATATATATATATATATATATATATATATATATATATATATATATATATATATATATATATATATATATATATATATATATATATATATATATATATATATATATATATATATATATATATATATATATATATATATATATATATATATATATATATATATATATATATATATATATATATATATATATATATATATATATATATATATATATATATATATATATATATATATAGAGAGAGAGAGAGAGAGAGAGAGAGAGAGAGAGAGAGAGAGAGAGAGAGAGAGAGAGAGAGAGAGAGAGAGAGAGAGAGAGAGAGAGAGAGAGAGAGAGAGAGAGAGAGAGAGAGAGAGAGAGAGAGAGAGAGAGAGAGAGAGAGAGAGAGAGAGAGAGAGAGAGAGAGAGAGAGAGAGATAAAAAGAGAGGAGAGAGAGAGAGACGTTAAATTACCATCGTGGTCAGCAACTGAGAAGAGTTAGGCTTGGCAAGGATTTGTGCGTTGCTTTGTCGCCATGGGGTAGTTAATCATGCTCCCTCTCAGCCGGCGGTTGGCTTTGCATAATGCTGCATTGCTTCTGAACTCAACGTTATACGAACACGGAAGCATGGCTCACGGTGTATCCAGCTCTGAATAAAACCATTTGCCCGGGCATTGCAGAAGATATAGGCTGGCGCGCGGCTACTTCACACAACTGACATGCTCACAGAAATACCACCGAGCCGCCCACGGTCCCCGATGCAACCAACAGTCATACACGCTTTTCAACAAATATCCAACACCGTCCAAAATATCGGCGCATGCTGGTTGGTGCATTGATTGGCCGGGATGGCTGGTGCATTGATTTGCCGGAATGGTTGGTGCATCCATTGACCGGAATGGTTGGTGCATCCATTGACCGGAATGGTTGGTGCATCCATTGGCCGGGATGGTTGGTGCATCCATTGGCCGGAATGGCTGCCACAGGCGGTGAGTACCACCGTCTGACGAATCACCCTCTCTCGTCAGCTTGTTGGGCCCCAATCAATGCGGCGGCCGACATGGCCGGCGGCCACGCCCTTCTCCTGCACGCGACCTGTCGGACTCCACCTGCGCCCGACCATGCCCAGCTGTCGTGTCAGCATCCCCACCATGCCCAGCTGTCGGACATCAGCTCCACCGGATCATGCCCAGCTATCGGACACCACCTCCATCTGACCATGCCCAGCTGTCGTGCCATCCGCTCGACCATGACTTGTCGGACACCACCTCTGCCCGACCATGCCCAGCTGTCTGACACCACCTCCACCCGACCATGCCCAGCTGTCTAACACCACCTCCACCCGACCATGTCCAGCTGTCTGACACCACCTCCACCCGACCATGCCCAGCTGTCTGACACCACCTCCACCCGATCATGCCCAGCTGTCGTACACCACCTCCACCCGACCATGCCCAGCTGTCGCGCCATCCGCCCGACCATGACTTGTCGGACACCACCTCCGCCCGACCATGTCCAGCTGTCGTGCCAGCGTCGGCAGCATAGGTCGGCGGCGGCCAACACGTCAAGGCACTCGGCGGCGCCGGGTCAGAGCGCTGGCCGGCGCGGCTACCCGCCCGTTACCCGCAGTATGTGTGCGCGTGGATACACTCTTGATCCAAGTTGGGGAGGGAAAACGAAATCTGGAGAGAACAAATTTTAGTTGAAAAAAGCGGCATGTCTGAAATGAAGGGAGAGAAAGAATATTGGAAGGAACAACTGAGCATGACCATTCGGGAAGATAACGCATAAGGGGCACGTCCTCCATCTAACTTTGCTATTCCAAGAACTGCAGAATATCTTCCGGAAGCAAGAACCGACTTCAAACCAGTTGGAGGCGCTACGTTGCGACAGGCTCTCCGGTCGCTGTATTTTGTAGTCGACTGCTGGCTAGCTGTCTGAGTGAGAAACAGCTGCCTAAGATAGCACCCAATGGCACTTGATGTACTGGACCTTCGTGCCGTCTCAGTTTCGACACGATATAAATGGTCACTGCGCATCACTACTCGACCACCGCCCACATGTCATGGCGACTGGTTTATCGCTCTGACTTCTAGCGAACTATTTTGGCTTGTGCAGGCAACGGTTGCATCATCACAACGTCATTCCAGATTATAAATACTAAAGACGGCATGAAGTTTCCATTTTTCGCATGTTTGCACTGGTGGATCTATGGGAAGGGAGGTGGGAAGTGGACATATTTCCACGAATCCTTACAATGAACCGCAAAATTCCAGTTTTTCCATTTCTTTCCATCTTGAGAGTCGGGACATTTGTGACGAATGCTCATTTGGTTCGAACACATCCAAATCCAAGGAGTTTTGAGCAGCCTTTGAGCTTTAGTGTTACCGTACGGGATCACACGATTTGCTCTAAATTTTATTTATATGAATCCGCCCCTGCGTGATTCAGGTAGTGCATAATACTAAGCTGAAACAATTATTGTCACATTTTTGTGTATGTAGCATCAAGCTATGTCGGGTTGTCATACATCAGAGGTTCTTCGCAATTAGAACCACGTGCAATCAAGTTAGTGCATGCATGTGCAATTACGTTTGGAGAGAGGAAGATAATTATCTTCCTGTTAGATGATGGTTCATGCGAGACAACAGTGCAAAGATATCTCTATCTTTACACTTACCCAAGGTGTAGAAATAAGAGCGTGTGCGTGAGCAAAATGCCAAGCATGTTGCAAGTATCAATTTCGTAGCTGCAGGTTGCAGAGTTTTTAGCGAAGCTTCAGCGTGCCACTTTCAGAGTCGTACCTTGTTGAAGCATTGCCGGCCATTGATGATGTGATGAATTTGATGTTTTTAATGCTTGTATTTCTGCTAGTGCGATGAATGAACCCAAATCTTACTATTCCGGGCTATATTTGCATTGGTCGGCACACAAATATCAACAAAAATAATCAAGGACCAACGCAACTCTTCAAAGACTTCCTCGGTTTGCAGAAGAGCCAGCAGGCACCGGAGAAACTCGGTCACACATGCCTGAGTGCGCCACTATGTAACCGTTGGGTTGGGCCGAGGAGGCAGAACGGGGCGGAGTCCGTGCCAGTCACAGTATAGACTGGCTCGAGATACGTGCGCCTTACTGCAACATTTTAAGAGACAGAGCCAGGTACCTCGACGAAAAACGGTATGAGGCGCATATTTTGGAACAAAATCTCTAGAGATGTACAGAATACATTGAAAAGAACACTGAAAGAACTGAGGGAAATGCTTCGCCAACATACAAAAACGTCCGCGTGCTTGACGGATGGAAAAGCAGCGAATACGTGGAATTCTGGAGTATTTACGTGCTCCACAGTCATTGGCCTGCTGGAAGCATGACACATTTACATGTCTCTACCTTGGGATGAGAAGCGAACGAGAACACAGATATTTGCTGTGGGAGATGTGTTCTGTCCTCAGGTCCGCAAGCTCTTAAGGGTATAAGGGGTATGACTGGTGGACCCTTCACTCTATCCAAGTGACGTAATGACGTCGACTGAGATCTGCTGGTTCCTCAGCCTGGGAAGACAGGTAGCGGTGGGTAACTTGACAGTCAACAAGCCGCAGCTGAGCTGCTGTCTCTCCTTGTGAGCGTATCCTTGACGTTCGCTGAAAATATCAAAAGCAGCTGGGCCATATCGGTCAATTGAGTCCGACAGGAGCACAGCTGGGGGCGTGCGCATCAGTTGCGGGAGGTAGGAACACCGCTAGGGCCGTATGTTTCAGTTGAGGGGGGGCAGGCACACCACTGAAGCCGTATGCTTCAGTTAAGGGAGGTAGGAACACCGCTGGGGCCGTACGTTTCAGTTGAGGGAGGCAGGAACACCGCTGGGGCCGTACGTTTCCGTTGAGGGAGACAGGAGCACCGCTGGGGCTGTATGCTTCAGTTGAGGGAGACACATGGCTGGGGCCGTATGCTTCAATTGAGGGAGGCAGGAGCACAAAATATGCACGACAATGATGCAGTTGGTCAGGATCGGCGTATTTACAACTCAAAATGAACCAAAGTGCATTAATAGGGGAGGCCTCCCCCAGTCAGCATGCTAAAGTAGGCCCCGGAGTCGGCTCAACAGCTTTCATTCCTCGTGCACGGTGTCGCTCACCTGCTTAGCGATACAACATCACCCTTTCGTGCCGAGGGATAACGATACGCGAAAATGTTAAGCAGTCAGCGAGATTCGAACCTGGCATCTCACAGTATGGGAAGTGCGTCATCAACCAGCCAGCCGGCCGCCCGGAGGCTTCCTTCTCTGCGGTGTACCGCTGGAGAAGACGGCGCGACGGCGCTGTGGCGCCCGCAGGCATTTCTGCATCCGCTCGGTATAAATGGTCCGCTCTGTTAGTCAGGAATAAGAATCGTCGCATTAGTGTATTTATTGGACGCATTTATAACCTGAAGAGTGGCGAACTGGGTGGCGGCCGGACACTTCTGCATACAGAGCACAGCACGAGCCCGCCTGCACTGCGGACGGCCGAGAAAACCGCACACTGGAGCCGGTCCATAACGGTGGTCCTTCTGGAGCCGGTCCACAACGGTGGCTCTTCTGGAGCCGGTCCACAACGGTGGTCCTTCTGGAGCCGGTCCACAACGGTGGCTCTTCCGGAGCCGGTCCACAACGGTGGCTCTTCTGGAGCCGGTCCACAACGGTGGTCCTTCTGGAGCCGGTCCACAACGGTGGTCCTTCTGGAGCCGGTCCATAACGGTGGTCCTTCTGGAGCCGGTCCACAACTGTGGCTCTTCTGGAGCCGGTCCACAACGGTGGCTCTTCTGGAGCCGGTCCACAACGGTGGCTCTTCTGGAGCCGGTCCACAACGGTGGCTCTTCTGGAGCCGGTCCACAACGGTGGCTCTTCTGGAGCCGGTCCACAACGGTGGCTCTTCTGGAGCCGGTCCACAACGGTGGCTCTTCTGGAGCCGGTCCACAACGGTGGCTCTTCTGGAGCCGGTCCACAACGGTGGTCCTTCCGGAGCCGGTCCACAACGGTGGCTCTTGTGGAGCCGGTCCACAACGGTGGCTCTTCCGGAGCCGGTCCACAACGGTGGCTCTTCTGGAGCCGGTCCACAACGGTGGTTCTTGTGGAGCCGGTCCACAACGGTGGCTCTTGTGGAGCCGGTCCACAACGGTGGTCCTTCTGGAGCCGGTCCACAACGGTGGTCCTTCTGAAGCCGGTCCACAACGGTGGCTCTTCTGGAGCCGGTCCACAACGGTGGTCCTTCCGGAGACGGTCCACAACGGTGGCTCTTTTGGAGCCGGTCCACAACGGTGGCTCTTCTGGCTTGATGAAATGCGTTCAGCCTTCGGAAATGTCAGCTGATATGTGTTCCTCGTACAGCAAAGTGGTCTTAAGAACACGTCTGATTCACCACAATTCGTCGTACGTCTGAACCAGCTGCCGGCCACAATGTCAAGACCACGCGCTGACTCTGTGGCGGCTTTACGATCAGTTCACAAGTTATGAAGATAGCGGAAGCTAATATCGGTACGAGCTTATCTCTGCATTTCCTAGAATGCAGCTGTTGTACCGCCCCGGAGTGACCGGACAGCCTGGCCATGTGCCAACTTATCTGCAGTTTGTCTTCCCATCTGACGGACCCCGTCGCTATGCTCATTTGTTTATCTCGTTCTGTTTATCTGCTTGACAAAGATTCAGTGGCGAAAATAATGCTGCGAGATGCGTAGCGGTCACACATCACTGCCTTCCAGAAGCCCCCGTTCCCAGGATTAGTGGCACGCCTCACCACTGCCCCTAGGTGTCAGCTATGGCACGCCTCACCATCGCCTCTCAGTATTTACCACACACCTCACCACCGCCCCTAGGTGTCAGCTATTTGCCACACACCTCACCACCGCTCCTCAGTATTGACCAACCATACACCGCATTACCGCTCCAAGGTATCAGTGTCATCACGGTATCGATTGTGTACGTTGGTGTCGCTTCTCAGTGTTCGCCATATACAGGGGCGCGGCCAAGGAACCCCCTTAACAAAAATGCACTAGATGAAGCAGGAAATTTGTGGACTTACTTCACGCCAAGCGATACATTTTCGTTCTGGCTGCGGCCCTGGCTACACACCTCACCACTGCCTTTCAGTATTTACCACACACCGCATGACCACGCCTGGATATCGGTTATGCACGCCTGTGTCGTTTCTCAGTGTTGACCATACACAGAAGTACGGCCAAGGAACCCCTGGAGGAACAAAACACACGCTAGATCAAGCAAGAAATTTGGGGATTTACACATGCTAAGAGATAAATTTCCGTTCTGGCCGTGGCCCTGGCCACCCACCCCATCACTGCCTTTCAGTATTGACCACACACCGCATGACCGTCCCTAGGTATCGGTTATGCACGAAGCATCGCCCCTCAGTATTGGCCACACATCGCAATACCACTCCCCTATCAGCATCACGCTTGTATTCACCACCTCCCTCTCAGTATTGGCCACACACCCCACCACTGCTCCTATTCAGCTATTGGCCACACACCAGCACTACCTCCCCTCATTATTAGGTGTCAGCTATGCACCCACCATCGCCTCTCAGTATTTACCACACACCTCACCACTGCTCCCCGTGTCAGCTATGGCACGCCTCACCACTGCCCCTAGGTGTCAGCTATGCACCCACCATCGCCTCTCAGTATTTACCACACACCTCACCACCGTAGCTCAGTATTGGCCACACACCGCACCACCTCCCCTCAGTATTGGCCACACACCCCACTACCTCCCCTCAGTATTGGCCACACACCGCACCACCTCCCCTCAGTATTGGCCACACACCGCACCACCTCCCCTCATTATTGGCCACACACCGCACCACCTCCCCTCAGTATTGGCCACACACCCCACTACCTCCCCTCAGTATTGGCCACACACCGCACCACCTCCCCTCAGTATTGGCCACACACCGCACCACCTCCCCTCAGTATTGGCCACACACCGCACCACCTCCCCTCAGTATTGGCCACACACCCCACTACCTCCCCTCAGTATTGGCCACACACCGCACCACCTCCCCTCAGTATTGGCCACACACCCCACTACCTCCCCTCAGTATTGGCCACACACCCCACTACCTCCCCTCAGTATTGGCCACACACCCGAATACCTCCCTCAGCATTCGCAATACACCGCACCACCTCCCCTCAGTATTGGCCACACACCGCACCACCTCCATTCAGTATTTGCCACACACCGCACCACCTCCCCTCAGTATTGGCCACACACCCCACTACCTCCCCTCAGTATTGGCCATACACCTCACCACCTCCCCTCAGTATTGGCCACACACCGCACCACCGCCATTCAGTATTGGCCACACACCCCACCACCTCCCCTCAGTATTGGCCACACACCCCACTACCTCCCCTCAGTATTGGCCACACACCCCACTACCTCCCCTCAGTATTGGCCACACACCCCACTACCTCCCCTCAGTATTGGCCACACACCGCACCACCTCCCCTCAGTATTGGCCACACACCGCACTACCTCCCCTCAGTATTGGCCACACACCGCCAACCCCCACCCCCCTCAGTATTGGCCACACACCGCACCACCTCCCCTCAGTATTGGCCACCCCCGCCCACCCCACCCCCTCACTATTGGCCACACATCGCCCACCCCACCCCCTCAGTATTGATCACACACGTTACCGCCTCGTTGCGCGTGTCAACGGGCTTCAGTTGTCACAGTTTGTGGTCCCCGAGCTCGCGACATGTATCGGCGATAAATACAGCTGCAGCACCATAACGTGGCCGGTGATCCTGCCGCCATGACTGCGGCTGCGGCTCCACCACGGTGTCGCTGTTCTCTGGTGCTGGACGTTCCCAGGTGGCGGCAGGTCCCGCCCGCGAACTGAGAGTCATTTAATTAGGAGAACCTGGCGGCAATACGAGCCGACAGCACGCGAGACACGACCTCACGTGTCGGTCACGGCCCGGGGAACGGCCCAGTCAGGATATGGGCGTCCTGAAGAGCAGCGCAGTGGAGAGTGTAGCGCGCCACGTGCTGCTACATCAAAACAGGGAAACATCCAAGCAAACGCATGCAGCACCTCAGGTGTTATCACTAGTACCTGCGTGCTGCCGTGGTGTTTGCACAGTACATCACATGTGCGACTCGAACCCATGGGCGAATCGCGGCATTGTGTGTGCATTTCGCCCGCCCGCAGCTGACTGCCGCTGTCCTGTACGGCGCAGGACAGCGGCAGGGCGCAGGGCGCAGGGCGCAGGGCGCAGGGCGCAGGGCGCAGGGCGCAGGACGCAAGGCTCTGACAGCTGGCTGTCCTGCACGGCGCAGGACAGCGGCAGGGCGTAGGGCGCAGCGCGCAGGTCACAGGGCGCAGGGCGCAGGGCGCAGGACGCAGGGCTCTGACAGCTGACTGTCCTGCACGGCGCAGGACAGCGGCAGGGCGCAGGACGTAGGCAGTCAGCACTGCATGCCAGGATTTCCGGCGTGAAGAAGTGAGTTTGCCACTCGGCAGATGCTCTGAATGGCAGAAGCTGTACTTCGGCCCTCTCAATTATCTAGCCTCAAGCCTAGGAGGTTCAACATCATATGTTAGTGAATGCTATATATGCCAAGAACTTGTTTATTTTGTATTGTGACAAGTGTTGTCCCGGTTTAATATACACGCGCATGGGTATTTTCCATGACTGGGGGTGTCATTCTATACGCCGTTTATTGTGCTACTTGATGTTCCGCCATCCGCCCATCAATGCCCCTTTGATTGAAGATGCAACAACATGGAGTCACCCCCAGAATAAGAGCCTCATAGCTGGTGCGTATATTTCCCTCCATCGATTTCGTGAAACGTTGTCCGTGCACATGGTCTCATGTACGGTATCAGGTCTCAAGCATGGTACCAGGCCTAAAACAAGGTATAGGTCTATGTACGGATCAGCAGGCCACATGGTATCATGCACGGGACAGTCCATGTACTATCGGATCACTCATGTACGGTATCGGCCACATGTATGCATAAGGCCTGTACGTGAACATGTACTCGATCAGCAGGCCTAAAGTACATCAGTAGCATTATGCCGGGAATCAGATATTATCAGATATTAATCAGATATTAATCAGAATCACGTATTATGCCGGGAATATATCGATCAGAAGGCCGCATGTATCATGGCGGGCGTCATGCATGGTATCCTGCCTCCACAGCGCTGAAAATGAGTTCAGCACGAGGCAACATGTTGTCCTTTGAGTTGGCGTGACATATTGTTGAAGATAACTTCACCAGAAAATATTGTTTTGTTGTGACGTCATTGAACCTGTGGAGATGGTAACCATATACTGGTAGCCTGTGAAGATGGGAACCATATACTGGTAGCCTGTGGAGACGGAATCCACATACTGGTAGCCTGTGGAGATGGTAACTATATTATGGTAGCATGTGGGTATGGTAATCAAATGCTGGTAGCCTGTGGAAATGATAACCATATTCTTGTAGCCTGTGTAGATTGTAACCATATAATGGTGGCCTGTTTATATGGTAACCATACACTGGTAGCCTGTGGATATGGTAGCCATATTGTGGTAGGTTGTGTAGATGGTGACCACATACTGGTAGCCTGTGGAGATAGTGACCACATACTGGTAACCTGTGGAAATGGTAACCATATGCTGGTAGTCTGTGGGGATGGTGACCATATACTGGTAGCCTGCGAAGACGGTAACAATATACTGGTACCCTGTGCAGACGGTAACCACATCCTAGTAATGTTTGTGTTCTCAAGAACCATAGCCGTTGCTAAGATTAACGCTGGACAGGCCGGGCCAAACTGCTTGGAACTAATCCAACATGATTAATTTTGGTCGATAACTTAGACTCAGCCGAGCACCGAGATAAGCTCATCAGGTTCGCCGGCTAACTTTATGCTGGAGAGGTGCTGATCCTCCACCTACTCCTACAGTGTTTCGCGTCCGTACTCTCTCAGTCGCTAGGATCGTATATATTCCGATGACAAAAGCTACTCCTTTATTGTGCATGCATATCTGTATTCAGGGGCCTTCCACTGCGCGTGTGACCACATGATGCTGGAAAACACTTAAAAATGGGATGCAGGAGTGTGAAATTTCCACCCTCCACAATCAGGAATTTTAACCCGCCTGATCTGGTGGCAACTTTGCCACAATATTGATGCACGAATATGTCGCAGCACACCCTATTACGTCCAATGAAGTTATTCCTTTGTTAGCCGTAGATCTGCCACGGAAACCTGACACCAGCTTCCTTTTTATACCCTACAGCCCTACATCGCATTCGTCGTACAATGGGCTACTAGCAGCGGGTGGGCTTCACGAAGAAGGATACTCCAGCCTGATAAACCGTACAGGCAGCTAGGCAGCAAACCGAGTCACCATGGAAAAAACGGATTGCAAATGTCTTGAAGAATTTGCCAGGTCGCTCAGGGCGTGGGCGATTCGACAACCGTGGTTTATCGCTCGTGTGGGCTGGGTACAAGATGCCGGCTCCCTCCAGTGCTCTGTCAAACAGCCTCGCCACGACAGCTCAGAGCCCCCCCCCAGCCCTGTCGCCTGCCAAACCTATAAATATCCGCGGTCGGTGAGGCCATGTTCTGGCTATATATACATATATATATATATATATATATATATATATATATATATATATATATATATATATATACTCTCTAAAATATATCCGACCGGCTGTGAACCGCAGTCTCGCTTTGCCGCAGTCTTTATTGCCGTAGTCTCGCCGTCACTACCTCAATACGCCACCAATTGGATATTGATTGTATTCAGTTGATTGTCCCCCCCCTCTCTTTCACCCATCTATCTCTCTCTCTCTCACTTCCTCCGTAAATCCCTCCCTCCCTCCCCCTTTCTCTCTCTCCATATGCAACTGTGCACAAGACACTTTCCCACCGATCAATTATGCAGCCGACGACCTTGGTGCGACTATGGACCAGCAACACCTCCGTCTTAACTCACCCATGCGAAAGCTAATCTCTTAAGTCTGCCGCACATGCAAATCAGCTGTGTGATGACACATCAGCTCGCGATGACACGCGAAATAGCCAAGCCGGAACCTGTGCCGAGCGCGGCAATGCAGCGCGCACAGATACCGTCGTGGCATCTGGCTACTCGACTGGTAGCATGCCGCAGCATGCTACCTTATTCATGCCGCAGTATGCCGCAGGTGCCGGTGCGCTCTCTGATCCGCCGGGAAGTGGCGCTTCCGGGTGCGGCAAGGACCCGCTTGGTATTCATTGGCGCCTTACAGGCTGACCGTGCCCGCTCACGAGCACCGTGTTCACGGCGGTGTGCCGATCGACCTCTGCCACCCCTGCTCCGGCTTTGGAGCGCCTGCAAGGTCGCGTGCAGCGCTGCAGATGCGGCCGAGTGTGCCGGTGCCAGGGCGGAAGTGGGTCACCAGGTCAGGCGAGGGACAGACCCGGCGGCGCCGTGACGTCGGCTCGTTCACTACAAGTCGGCCGCCAGCTGACGTAACTGGTGGTGCCCCTGCCTCGTGAATTCGCGGAAACGTCGCCGGTGGGGCCAGTAGAAACGCTGCAGGCCGCTCCCACAAAGCACAATCTCCGCTGCTGACGGAAAAGTCGTCGCCACCGAAACGTCTTTTGTCTTTTATCTCTGATATACTTCTAGGAGAACATCTTTTTTATTGTGATCCATTCACAAAGTGTTTTTTTTTGTTCTGACATACTAACACAAACAGCGGCGCGGCAAGGGGGGGGGCGGTCTCCTTAAAACAAATATATTATATCAAATAAACAATTTTGGGATTTGCACCTTGCCAAACCAGAAATTCTCGGCATGCACAGCGCGCCGAAAGCCTTCTCGGCACCGCGCTGTCTTTTGGGTCAGGTTTCCCAAGACATTCTTGGTTATGCCACTGCACATGAACGTTCTCACGCTTCCGACGCAGAGGTGCTCACAGAAATGTCGTTAGCTGCACTGACGGATGCATGTTGAGAGGAGCGCAGCCTCATTGTGCGACCGCTCGGTGGCAACTCATCTGAGCCCTCACAAATATACCTGCTCCAACAGTCACAAAACAACCGTCCAGGAGCATCTTCGTTTGCTGATGAGTCTGTGAATCGGCGTAGTCAGGTTTCCGACCGCGGGTGTGCCCGAGTTTCGGCCTGTTAGTGTGTTGGTGTATGTGTGTGGTGAGTCTATGTATCAGACTGTTTGACCTAGCGCGTACATCAATCATATCATATCACATAATGGTACCAAGTCATTGTCACTTGCTCACATCAACATCGCCAGTTCACGTCACTATCACCGTTGACGTAGGAACGGGAGAGGGATGGAGAGCGGAGTGAACATCAATGAACAGAAATGCCTTTAAAACTTAGCTTTGTTTTACAAACATTTATTGTGCTACACACTTGTGTTTGCCTCTGATGTCTCGACGAGATGGCCTGACGCCATCTGGTGCAGATCCTGGCGCAGTGCCTCGCGCCGTTTTTCGGCGCTCGCCGTCGCCGCGGGTGAATGAGAACGCTTCTGGCGGCTGTCGTTGGGCGCCTCCTATCTGAACAGCATCAGCGGTGAGCGGTGGCCCGCACGGAGCGATGCCGGCCGGCACATTCGTCCGCCGTCGTGCAGTGTTCCCGCCGACCGGGCCGTCCCAGCGCCATGGCGGCTCCTGGGCGTCCGTCATGGCGGACGGAGCGGCTGAGGAAGTGGCTGAGGGGACAGCGGCATGGCAGCCCTCGGCGTTGTGTACCGGAGCGGCTGAGGCGGCGGCTGAGGCGGTGGCTGAGGAAGCGGCTGAGGAAACAGCGGCTGGTGCATGGCGGCCCGGAAAGCGTCTGCTTGGAGAACGGCGGTCGGCAGAAGGCCTGAGCAGCGGTCGGCAGAAGGCCATGACTGAGCAACAGGAACCGGGCAAAGCGTCCGTCAGAACAGCGGCCCGGAGAACAGCGGCTGGAGAACAGCAGCCTAGATGGCGGGAGGCTGGCCAAGAGTGCCGCCGCTGTGGGACTGCCGCCGGCGGCTCTTCTCCGGACGGTGACGTGCTCGTCGGCGCGTCAGGCCCACTCTCGAGAAGGATCGCATGACCCACTGCAGAGTGCCCTCTTCTGGTGTGGTGCACGTACACTGTACAGCCTGCCCGGAGAATCACATGCACTGAGGACTGGGTGGCGGTCTCGGCGATGAGCTGTTCGGCGTCTGCCACCAGAGGCCGCCATCAACATCCACCATCAACATCCACCATCAACATCCACCATCAACATCCACCATCAACATCCACCATCAACATCCACCATCAACATCCACCATCAACATCCACCATCAACATCCACCATCAACATCCGCCATCAACATACACCATCAACATCCACCATCAACATCCACCATCAACATCCACCATGAACATCCACCACCAGAGGCCGCCATCAACATTCACCATCAACATCCACCATCAACATCTACCATCAACATCCACCATCAACATCCGCCATCAACATACACCATCAACATCCACCATCAACATCCACCATGAACATCCACCACCAGAGGCCGCCATCAACATTCACCATCAACATCCACCATCAACATCCACCATCAACATCCACCATCAACATCCACCATCAACATCCACCATCAACATCCACCATCAACATCCACAATCAACATCCATCATCAACATCCACCATCAACATCCACCATCAACATCCACCATCAACATCCACCATCAACATCCACCATCAACATCCACCATCAACATCCACCATCAACATCCACCATCAACATACACCATCAACATCCGCCATCAACATACACCATCAACATCCACCATCAACATCCGCCATCAACATACACCATCAACATCCACCATCAACATCCACCATCAGAGGCCACCATCAGAGGCCGCCATCAGCACCGCCACCTCCTGCACGAATGGTAGCGAAAGGAAAAACGCAGATGGATATTTATGTAGCTCATTTTGGGTTACTTTGCCTGCTCTGCAGTACATAACCTATGCTTGTCGTCCCCAGTTCGCTGCTGGGATATGCCTTGCGCTGCATTGGTGAGACAGCTGCATATTATGTTAATATTCACTTTTTGTGGTCAAACAATCGTGGGTCGATGCACGTCGGGTCGATCTGATGCGACATGACCCGAAATTCCTTGATGGAATCGGAGAGGAGCTCAGTAACAGGACTTGCGCTTTTCCTCTCGCCCAGTGTGTGTATTTATACTGCGAGATTGCAGGCATCATCGTGATGAGTGCCTAAACAACTGACAGTCATCCGGTATGTGAGGACTCGACTTTCATCCGGACATGTATGTCCAGCGGATGGCTTCTGTCACGTCGAGGTGTTGTTAATCACACAGGTGGTGCCATGATTAACATAACGTAAATGCAACTAACCATATCACAACAGTATCTGACGTTCTTTCGCCGGTCTCAACACAACTCATCACATTTGTGTCGGGTATCGCAGCGGCGATCTCCACTGGACTCTCGAAAGGTAGTCCCACTTGGTGTGGTGAGTTATGCGTGGCTGCCTGCTGAACACCGCAGTAAAAAGTGGCGGCGCGTCGGCTACGAACGGTACAAGGCGAGTCAGCAATGGCCCCATGCTGCGTCTACCCAGTCAAGCAGAAGCCACGTGGATAATGCGGGGATGTTATTCTGTGTCAACTGTCCGAGTTGGTGGTAATGACCGCATAGTCGGCTTCATCACATCCCTTCGATAAGATCGGCCCACCATTTTTCATTGGTCGCCTTCGAGCCTGGTGCACTTGCGATAACATTGTCAGAGCGAGGCACCGTATTATAATCTGGACGCGGTGATCCATTTTTCGTAGCATAATTCTTCCCAGAGAAATGAAGGGCCATTAAATGTGGTAAATGTCATACGGAATAACCCAGGTGGTATTGTCCGGTTGCTGGTATTGTTAAGCTCTTTGGACTTGCCATGTATATTCTGCTGAAGTCATGTGAAGCTGAGCGGCCGATTTACATGGGGTGATATTTTTGTTAAGTGGCAGCGCCGGAGATATTTCAGCCGTAGCTTAATAACCTCGCTCGAGCCATATACATGTACACGTATTATATTGTATTATATACAGTAATCAACTCAGTGGGGTGTGCCATGATTATGTATGTATGCATATATATATATATATATAGGTATATATACATATATATATATATATATATATATATATATATATATATATATATATATCTATATATATGTGTGTGAGTAGTTTGGAAGCAGATTATTTTATATGCATGTTTCATTGAATACGACCGCGAGTTCAGCGTTGGTGATTTTCTTGCTTGTGGATTCAATTGATCGTATTATTTTCCTTGTCTCTTCGTTGTGTTTGTGTAGTATTTCGCCGTAGTGCATGATGATCAAGATTAAAATTAACACATAGGTCATCACTGTATTTTATCGACGTTTCGTCTTAACCTAAGACATTTTCAAGACGGTATGTTGGGAAAGTCACATTGATGAAATATACACACTTGATATTTATGTTTTGGGTAACAATTCGCGTGCGTTATGTGAGTGGGTGCTGGAAGTGCTGGAAATTTACATTTCCGGTATTACACTGCAAGACACGTCACTGTGGTGGTGGGGTGGGGGGGGGGGGCTGCCCCTCGTAAAGTTTGAGTGTTCCACGCGCGTTGATTCGTTTGTTGATAGCTGCATCGATGTGTCTGATGCATATTGCCTCTAAGGCAATAAGACGTCGTTTGTTTTGGGTGGTTGCGAGTATTTTAGTGTTTTCTACTAGTAATTCCCTTGTCAACGCTGTGTTGACAAGGAAATTACTAGTAGAAAACACTCGCACTAAAATACACTAAAATACTAAAATACTCGCAACCACCCATAACAAACGACGTCTTATTGAATTATTAGACACATCGATGCAGACACATTGCCTTATCTTATTGGCCTATCAGACACATCGATGCAGCTATCAACAAACAAATCAACGCGCGTGGAACACTTAAACTCTACGAGGGGCAGCCCCCCCCCACCACAGTGACGTGTCTTGCAGTGTAATACCGGAAATGTAAATTTCCAGTACTTCCAGCGCCCACTCACATAACGCATGCGAATTGTTACCCAAAACATAAATATCAAGTGTGTATATTTCATCCAAGATAACTAGAGACAACAGGTACTCCAAAGTCCGCAGATCTAGTATATTTGGTTTAAACTAGACAAAACCTAAGCCACGTGACGTCATATACCAGAAGCGCCTTTTTATTCCAGAATACTGCTGAATTATATTCCAGATTTTGACTATACTGATAAATCTACCAAATATGGTGCTTTCATTTCAGCACTATTATGGCGCTTTTCCCACGACTTGTTTCCTCCCAGTTTGCAATACACATTCATTGAAGCATCAAAGTTTTTTGTATTGTTTATGTTTGTTCACGTGCCAGTGGCTTTGAAGCGACGGGCACCATCCCTTGAATTAGCGTAGCAAAATCTGGCCGTGGTAGGTATTGATGGAGAACATGCATCTCAAACAATGTATGTCAATTAAGGCCGTACACAATGCCAACTTTGTCATCATGCCATTGATGCCATTGATGTCAACTTTCCGTTTTGGCTCCAATCTGGTGATTAATGCCAACTTAGCATGTGCTTTGGTCTCCTATCAACTATCACATTGTTCCTGTTATTCTATGTGTAAACATGTACATACATGATGTGCCACACCCCAACTTGTGCACAGTTTGGTAATTGCTTGCCTATGGCATCACAACTGGGTAATAATTACTGGAGAAGCAATGCGGGATATCACTCCTAACCAGGGTTGTCCGGGTTCTTATTTGCGGGGTGAATTTGTGATTTTTAAGTCATATTTGTATTCTTGGAATTTCTTTTTGCAATGCAATGTTGATGAATGTGGTTAGCATTTGACCACTCTCAGCTTTCATGTGTGAGATATGTGTGAGATTTGAATTGAGCCATTTTTGGTTTTGTTATTGCAGTTTGGAGCTTTCATGAGTGATATTTTACACACTTCTTCCTGGATAAAGCTCAAATTGGGTTAGGATAAGTTAGTTGTTTCTTTAACTTGCTTAATTTCTAGATTATTTTTCAAAGGTTGGAAATTATTTTTTTTGTTAAAGAGGCCAGGCAAGGGTAGGCTATGCTTTGCTAGATGAGGTTTTTACAATTGTATGTCCAGAAGAAGACTTGCATTTTAGCTGAGATGGCAGTTGCAGGAAAGAAAATTGTAAAAGCTTGTTTCTGAATGTGATTAAGATGATGTTACTATTAGTTTCCAGCACAAATACATACTTTTCAGTTGGGAAGCAAAGTAATGCCAAAATTGTGACTTTGAGAGGGGTAGTAGATAATGCAGAATAATGTTAAATATACAAACAGCAGAACCAAACCAAACTCAGCCCTTGAATAGCTTTGCTATAATATATACAACAATGCTGCTCGAGTTAGCACTACCAATCCTCATAAAACCAAACCTAGCCTAGTCTCTTTTTCAGGAGAAAACATTGTGTTGCATCTTTTTTTAGTTTCCAAATTTTAAAAACCTTGGTATTTATACATATAAGAAGCCCCAATGAAGACAAATTTGGAGACAAATGTATGGACTGGACTTCTTCAAAATAACCTAAGAACTTCTTCCCAGTGTCCTAAAAATACTTTCCATCAAACTGTCTTGAATGAAGAACAAGCTACTTGGAAATAGTCAAAGATGGGAAGAAGACAGGATAAACATTGAAGCATGAAAACCAAAACCAGGTTTAGTAATAAATAAATAAATACATATATGTATATATATGTGTATATAGATATATATGTATATATATATATATATATATATATATATATATATATATATATATATATATATAATATTTATATATATATATATATATATATATATATATATATATATATATATATATATATATATATATATATATATATATATATATATATATATATATATATATATATATATATATATATATATATAATTTCCATTAACTAAATGTCCCGATCACATTGTGAATTAATGTACAGTGTATGATTGGTACAATGGTACAATTAAGGTACCATACCTGTACCATTTCTTTGGGAAATCACATGCAACATCCAACATCAGTAGGTATTAGATGATTGAACATAAGGATGTTATAGGTGATCTAACATCAGTAGGTTAGGTTAGATTCAGTTAGGATTTTGTTTTGCAATCTGACATCAGTATTCTTTGTTAGTCATCCCAAACCACATTTTCCTCACGCTTCCCATATTTGTTTAGGGCTGGGGAATAACATGTACCTGCATTGTCAGAAAGATGTTTTTCTAGTGTTTCAAAAATGTTACTTGAATGATATTAATATTATTTTCTTCGTCAAATTACTGTTTGTTAAGATATCCGCACATCAACTTGAACTGCTTATATCTAAAAAAGTTTTCACTTCCCATAAAATAAATATCAAATTCCTTCAAATCACATCAGGAAACACCAGAACAACACATGTTTTAACTAAACATTGGCTTTGGGGTTTCTTATGCATCTTTACCCAAGCCTAACCTAACCTAGCTGACTGATGTTTTCCTTGAAATATGGAATATTTGAGTAACATCTGGTGTTCAAACTAAGCTGCAATAATATACCTTATTTTTCATTTCATATTACCTGACTCAAAGCTCCTTTATGGTATTATTCTCCTTCTTAAATGAGAAAAAGCATTTCTGACAGAACTGAGGGATCACATCAACCAATGTTGGCTGTGACCTCACTGTGATTTCAACTTTTAACATGAGACCCTATGTGGTCCTTCCCTCAATCCCGAGATATGAATGCAGCGTTCTGTGTTCACCATGCCCAAAAATCCGACCAGCTCAACATACATCCGAAGCTCATTGAAAGTTTCCGCCATGTGTTATAATCCAATTCACCTCGACAGACCAATTTATCACCCTCCCTGGACACTGGCATCTCCAGATATTGACATTTCGCTATCATATCTCAAAAAGTGTGAAGTCGTTCCCGAAGAATTCAGACTAAGGGCACTAGAGTTGATGGCATCTCACAGCCATTTTACAGACACCTACACAGATGGATCCAAGACCGAGTCTGGTGTTGGGAGTGCGTTTGTAATGGGCACAGTAATGGGCACACTTATACATCTGAGTTGTATGCCTTAGACAAAGCACTGAGTTTTATTGAGACGTGATGACACGCGGCATATAATTTACACCGATTCTCTTAGCAGTCTTATGACTATAAATGCGTTTTATCCGTCGAATCCACTCGCACAAGATATTTTACGTAGGCTTACATTGCTGACCTACGCTGGAAAAAAACGGTTATTCTATGTTGGATTCCGAGCCATGTGGGAATCCGTGGGAACGAGGCCGCGGATGCTGCGGCGAAGCGAGGTGCACGGGCCCCGTGCACACGTTCCCTGCCTCTCCCTGCGAGGGACTTTTACTGGGATGTGAAGGGATTTTTCCTCAGTAAGTGGCAGGCAAGCTGGGACTCCTTAGCAAATAACAAGTTGAAAACTGTAAAGCCCTGTATTGGTGACTGGGCTTCATCCTCACAGCGAAACAGACGTCACGAGGTTCCTGTGTCGCCTGCGCGTGGGATATACCTATGCGACACATCGGTATCTTCTGGGTGGTGGCGAGACGCCGCTGTGCCCGATATGCACGGCACCAGTGTATGTGCGACACATTTTAGTTTCATGTCCCCGGCTTGCCCACGAACGGAGACGTCACTTTGGACGTTCCTGTGTCACTTCGGGAAGTATTAGGGGACGAGTCTGACATTGTTCACCCGGGACAACGTTTCAAAATCCTCTTGGAAAATAGATTTCCCGTGATTTGCACCTGCCATTAACATACTGATGCAGACGTGGCTAGTACCAGTTTCATTATGAACAGATTCGACATCGTCTTATAACTCGTTGTCCGAAGTGGCGTTCACACGTTTTTATGTATAAATGACTGAGTTATGAGCGCTATATGACATGTGCAGTCGATGCGCCCCTAAAGCACAATAACTAACTAACAGACCAATTTACCATCATGTATTTCGCGAGGATCCGGAAATAGTCGACGTCTATCCTTGTCAAAGCAAGGCTTACGGAGTCCTGGCGACGTGTGCTCACTGAGGATAGTCTCTGGAGAGGCATGGAGCCGAGCTTGGAACTGACATCGCTATCACTCACCCCAGTGCGGGACAAGTCATTTCACTGTTCGTCAACATATTCAATTGATTGGTTTTGATAACCAATCACCTACCTTGATCATATGGACACTCAGGGGTGTTGCTTTACATCCTTTCGAGGCAGCAAGTGCTCCCTCAATGTTGGCTTCCCCATAATTTCAACTTTTAGCACGGAACCTTATGGAGTGCGGCCCCAAATCCATTTTGGTCTGCCCATTGCCTTCATGTATTCCCCCCAGTAAAAAAAAATCAACATCCGTATGCACACCTCAAGAAGCAGGACGGTACCATGCATTTTGGCCGATGGGTGCAGGTGGGTGGGGAAAACGTCAATTTTAGCTCAATATTTGTCATGCACCGCCGTAGGGTCAAGGTTCAAATTATTCAATTCAGGGGGCCATGCCCCCTGTCCCTGCCCCTGATCCCACGCTGTCCATGCCAGTGAGTCTGGGGGTCTGCGCCCTGTCCTAAGCCGTGAATGCGTTCCGTACTTCCTATGGCTGGTTGGACATAAAAGTGATCAACCATAGCACAAGTTGTGGTGGCCGAACCCTAGCCCTACAGAATATCTGCGTGCTTCATTTCCCTTTATGCAAAAGCTCGTCCCATGTAAGCAAAATCATTATCTAGCGCCGCTAATTAGAAGGATTCCCCGTCAATACCAACAAAAAGTCCGTCCGCGCTGGGCCTCGAACCCGGGGCCTCCGAGTTATTAAACCGACGCGCGACCAACTGCACTACCAGCGTTGGCCGCCCGGCCGCGCTTAAGTTAAATAGTGTCGATGGATGTGACATGGGTATACATCACATCAATTTACACAATAAATAACACGATCATATGAAAGCTTACCACGATTATCGAAATACCATGAAACAAGCTTTCACATGACATATACATTATACATATCACCTACACTTGCTAGCCAGGAGTACAGTCGGAAAAGTACTATTTCTTGCTGTCGTGACAACCGGCTGAAACCAAATCTGCGCCCAGATGACGTCACCGGCTGCCAATAACATTGACAGGGGCCGATTTCACCAATGTGACTTTCCCAACATACCGTCTTGAAAATGTCTTAGGATCAGACGAAACGTCGATAAAATACAGTGATGACCTATGTGTTAATTTTAATCTTGACCATCATGCACTTCGGCGAAATACAACACAAACACAATGAAGAGACAAGGAAAATAATACGATCAATTGAATCCACAAGCAAGAAGATCATCAACGCTGAACTCGCGGTCGTATTCAATGAGACATGCATATATATATATATATATATATATGTGTGTGTGTGGGGGGGGGGGGTGCATATAGTGTATATCAGTATTGGAAGCTGCTTGCGTTTCAGATGCACTGTTTATGCACTGTGTACTGTTCGTGCACTGCACAAACTGTTTTTCTGCTTCAAAAATTGCTTCCTTTGCTATGAATCGTTTGTATGCGTTTTGCTGCATAAAATATTTCACCATCGATGTACAATATGGTTTTGTTTGGTATGTGGATTCGGTCGCGTCAACCCGTCGTCCGACGCCTGCTCAGCGGTCACCGCTACGTGAGGACTTGACAGAAATCAGAACCCCGACGTCACCTCTGGAAAGTGGCTAGCTATCGTCTGGAAGGTGGCTAGCTATCGCCTGGAAGGGGGCTAGCTATTGTCTGGAAGATGGCTAGCTATTGTCTGGAAGATGGCTAGCTATCGTCTGGAAGGTGGCTAGCTATCGTCTTGAAGGCGGCTAGCTATGGTCTGGAAGGTGGCTAGCTATCGTCTGGAAGGTGGCTAGCTATCGTCTTGAAGGTGGCTAGCTATGGTCTGGAAGGTGGCTAGCTATCGTCTGGAAGATGGCTAGCTATCGTCTGGAAGGTGGCTAGCTATCGTCTGGAAGGCGGCTAGCTATGGTCTGGAAGGTGGCCAGCTATCGTCTGGAAGGCGGCTAGCTATCATCTGGTCCACACACTAAGCACGGGACACCCACGTGAGCCACGCATTCACCATGGACATCTAATGACGTTTTGCCGCTTTATTGACGTATCCATGCCACCAACACTGTGGCCGGCCGGGGCTTTATCGCCATCGGACCACTTCAGAAACTGCTTCTAAAAGGCATTCGCCGCAGCTTCAGTGACGTGAGAGAGATATCGAAGATGTATGGAAAATTCCAGTGATGTAGATGACTGGCAACAGACGCATGTTAAAGGTCAAACACACGAGAGCAGATACCAATGACGTGTGCGAGTTTCGGCTATGTTGGTATATAGTTGATGTGTTGAGATTAAATGCGATCCAACTCCGTGGTTGGGCGAATGTGACTCAGCCGCGACGAGGCGTGATGCGATCTAATTTGTTCCGGTCCAGGGAACCCTTGTTCTTGGAATCCTCATGGATAGGAAGGCAGTCAAGTAAGTGTTCACTGAGTTCTAATGATATGCTTTATGGTGCTGGCTAATAATGTTTATAAATTGTAGGTATGTATAATTTATATATATATATACATATATATATATATATATATATATATATATATATATATATATATATATATATATATATATATATATATATATCTATATATATATATGATATATATATAATATATAATATATATATACATATATATATATACATATATATATATATATATATATATATATATACACATATATACATATATATGTGTGTGTGTGTGTGTGTGTGTGTGTGTGTGTGTGTGTGTGTGTGTGTGTGTGTGTGTGTGTGTGTGTACTGTTTGTGATAATCTTCATGATAAACCAGGCATCAACTTGATAATTGCTTTGCACGTGGTCTCTCAGTCTATTGAAAATTGCCGACTTTTAGCTTGCTGCTCTCTCCAGTCGAAAGTCGCTTGACGTTTCTCGGGCAAAGATCCCTGTGGCTCACCGCAGTGACATGAAGAGCCAGTATTGTTCCAGCTTCACAGCAGTCGCCGTGCGAGCGGTCGGCACGTGCCACCCCCCCCAGCTACAGCACAGACCCAACGGCCGACCAATCAGTTCTAACTGAGCGGCAGCAGTTAGGTGTCGGGCCCGGTTGATTGGTGGGCAGGCTGATTGTGACGGACCCCGCCGGTGGGCCGGCTGATTGTGACGGACCCCGCCAGTATGCAGGCTGATTGTGACTGACCCCGCCGGTGGGCAGGCTGATTGTGACGGACCCCGCCAGTATTCAGGCTGATTGTGACGGACCCCGCCGGTGGGCCGGCTGATTGTGACGGACCCCGCCAGTATGCAGGCTGATTGTGACGGACCCCGCCAGTATTCAGGCTGATTGTGGCTGACCCCGCCGGTGGGCCGGCTGATTGTGACGGACCCCGCCGGTGGGTAGGCTGATTGTGACTGACCCCGCCGGTGGTCCGTCTGATTAGCCAGCACCGGCCAGATTACGACCAGATGCACATCCGCTCAGACCGCCAATTCGCAGATAAATTCACAAGTGGGCCCGAGCTGAGGTCGGCTGTCACTCTCAGCCCGGCGGCAGCTCGGCTGAGAGACGGAGCCGGTCACCGGGTCAGATGAGACAATTTAGCCGACTGGCCGGTCGCGCCACTTTTATAGATCAACTCGGCGGGCCGCAAAATACGCCGTCACACCGCGCCGACGCACGCCTTGACGCTGTGAGCACGCTTCGGCGCCGCTGTTTGGACGTGGACATGGACGTGGACGTGGGCGTGGGCGTGGGCGTGGACGTGGGCGTGGGCGTGCGCGTGGGCGTGGACGTGGGCGTGGGCGTGGACGTGGACGTGGACGTGGACGTGGGCGTGGACGTGGACGTGGACGTGGACGTGGACGTGGACGTGGACGTGGACGTGGACGTGGACGTGGACGTGGACGTGGACGTGGACGTGGACGTGGACGTGGACGTGGACGTGGACGTGGACGTGGACGTGGACGTGGACGTGGACGTGGACGTGACGGCGGTCACGACTGAGGGTGTCCGTGAACACTGCCTCAGATGTACACTGCTCATATCCTAGGCACGCGTCCGTGAACACTGCCTTGGATGTACACTGAGCGTATCCTTGGCACGCGTCCGTGAACACTTCCTCGGATGCACACTGTTCGTATACCAGGTACACGTTCGTGAACACTTTCTCGGATGTATACTGCTTTTATCCAAGGCACGCGTCCGTGAACACTGCCTCGGATGTGTACTGCGCTATGCATGTATCAGTCAACTGCTGCATGTAATATGTATGTATCCTAGACACGCGTCCGTGAACACTGCCTCGGATGTACACACTACTCTGCGCTATGCATGTATCAGTCAGCTGCTGTATGTAATATGTATGTATCCTAGACACGCGTCCGTGAACACTGCCTCGGATGTACACACTACTCTGCGCTATGCATGTATCAGTCAGCTGCTGTATGTAATATGTATGTATCCTAGGCACGCGTCCGTTAACACTGCCTCGGATATACACACTACTCTGCGCTATGCATGTATCAGTCAGCTGCTGTATGTAATATGTATGTATCCTAGGCACGCGTCCGTGAACAATGTCCGGCAGCTTTGCTACAGCAGTGCGGTGCATGCAGTTGAGAAACTGGGGCGGGCGGGCGAGCCGCGCCACAAAAACCATCACAAACACTGCTCAGGTAAACTTCAGACGCGCTCTGCTCTTTACGGCCGTTTTTTACCAGCCGCGTCCTGGAATATACCCTCACCTGGTCGGCCACGCCAGTGTGGAGGGGAATACATACGAAGCGCACCGCGACACAAACAACACCATATGCGCACGATTAAAAGTACAAGATCGCACAGCAGTAAACACGCGTTCTTTCTCAGATCCGCGAACATGGGCTTAGCTTAGGCGACAACGGACAACATTATTCGCCGTAACTCCCACGCTTGCAAATGCATCTATCCGGTGAGTATAATCCTGCTGCATGACCGACCTAGTCGATGCGCCCCTAAACACCAATAACCTCCGGTGAGAAAATCCTGCGAAAATCGTATTTCGGGTTGTGCAGTGTTGGCATTGTTGGACTGCGTCACGTGCAGCTGCCGAACAGCGTTGATTGCATTTGTCGGCTGAGCAATGAGCGGCCACCTCGAGTCGACAGCAGGCACGAGTGCCGCCAATTGCCACGACCACGCCCCGGCCGAGGAGCGTGAAATGGGTGGCCGCCGCGCCGGTCACCGCGTGATGCGCCGCCGCCGCCGCGGCACACAGAGCGGCCCGCTGGCCAGGCGAAATGGCGGCCGCCGCGCCGGTCACCGCGTGATGCGCCGCCGCCGCCGCGGCACACAGAGCGGCCCGCCGGCCGCACCTGAGCGCGTCTCTGGCGCACCGTTCACCTGGTGTCGTGCTGACAGTGCGTGTTTAGCGCGCTTGCCACGCAGCGAGTGGACGCCGCCCGCGGCGGTCTTCAGTCAACCGGAGGAGAACGGCGAAACGAGTAGAGCGTGCCTCCTTCTGGCCTGACTGACCGTAAAGTCTTCGCGGGTCCTTCGGCAAAAATCGCGAGCAAGAAGCGCGAGAACGGTGGGGGAGGGGGAATGAGGGGGCAACCACTTCCAAACTTTCAGCGAGATTAACATTGACTCTATGAATGTTGAATGGGAAGAATCGACTTCAAAATGCTCTTGCTCGCCCTCCCCAGCTTTGAGATAGTTCCCGTGCCACTGTGTGCTACTTGAAACTGCGGAGTGATGTCATGCAGTCAGGGTGTATTGTGTGGGGCCGTCAGCTCGCTTATGGTAATGCCGTACTCAGTGCCTATACAATACGGATTTTTCTTCTCTCTCTCTCTCTCTCTCTCTCTCTCTCTCTCTCTCTTGTCCTCACTCCACAATCACCATGATACCATCATTGCCATCAGAACCAGAAGTACCATCACTATAATCCAGCTGCGACGCCACTCGTCTGGCAACTGTGCACTTCCATACCCGGCTAGGAACACCCCAGCTGCGACTCCACCCGTGCCCAGCCACGGGACAGTGTGCCAGTGTCCGGAGGCGATCGACGTCAGCATCGGAAGCCGTTCAGTATGCACGCTGCAGACACCGGCAGCCGGCACCCAGTGGCCGACTGCACCAGCCGTCGCGGCTCTGTCAGCCGCGCCGGCGCCGGCTGACAGAGCCGCGCCAGACACCGGCAGCCGGCACCCAGTGGCCGACTGCACCAGCCGTCGCGGCTCTGTCAGCCGCGCCGGCGCCGGCTGACAGAGCCGCGCCAGACACCGGCAGCCGGCACCCAGTGGCCGACTGCACCAGCCGTCGCGGCTCTGTCAGCCGCGCCGGCGCCGGCTGACAGAGCCGCGCCAGACACCGGCAGCCGGCACCCAGTGGCCGACTGCACCAGCCGTCGCGGCTCTGTCAGCCGCGCCGGCGCCGCTGCCGTGTCCTGGACGGAGCGGCCCGACGCCAGCCGGCGGCCGGGTCACCGGTCCGACCTCGGCCACACGTGTGGGCCGTGGGAGCGGGCTGGGCTGGAGCCCACATGTGGGCCGGGTTACCGGTGCGGCCTCGACCACTTGTGTGGGCCGTGGGAGCGGGCTGGGCTGGAGCCCGCATGTGGGCCGGGTTACCGGTGCGGCCTCGACCACTTGTGTGGGGCGTGGGAGCGGGCTGGGCTGGAGCCCACATGTGGGCCGGGTTACCAGTCCGGCCTCGGCCACTCGTGTGGGGCGTGGGAGCGGGCTGGGCTGGAGATCGCATGAGGGTTGGGCCACCGGTCCGACCTCGGCCACACCGACACACGAGGCGCGGTGGCTGTTGTGTGGGGCGTGGGAGTGGGCTAGGCCAGGCTCGAGGCCACACGTGGGCCGGGTTACCGGTCCTGCCTCGGCCACTCGTGTGGGGCATGGAAGCGGGCTGGGATGGAGCCCACATGAGGACCGGGTTACCGGTCCTGCCTCGGCCACTCCGACACATATACGGCGCGGTGGCTGAAAGGTGGGCAGTGGGAGCGGGCTGAGCTGGAGCCCACATGTGGGCCGGGCTGAATCGTGTCGGCGTTTCTGCACGGGCGCAAAAGGCCGGCAGTGGCCTCCCGGGGACGGTGTGCCCATTGGGTGGCCGCCCGGGCTCGGTGTGCCCATTCGTCGTGACGCTGCGCTGTGAGGAGCACGGCGTTGAGTTATGTACGCGCTTGTTGGAGTGACTCGCAGGATCCGACACGACACTGACCTTCGCCTACCGACGCATGACGTAGGTCCAGCGGTACGCCTGCGTCCGAACTCGGCCATCAATCAGAGGTACCCAGTTGACGGAACTCGTAAACTGTCAGCGGCAGCACATGGGCCGGAGACGAACAGCACACTCATAATCTGACCTGTCAAGTCAAGCTGACGACTTGACGAGAGAGGCTACGCCTAGACTCAGGTCCTGTAGGCCTATGCCGGTGTGTGCACTAGATTCTTGTTGAAGTTATATGATTGAGCTAGAAGCATGTCACTTGGTGGCAGGCTAATAATTGATGAAGCAGACTGTGGTACACAAGAGCCATTTACCGCAACGCTACCCCAGCAGACACACAGGTGCAATATATTTCTAAGCATCGAGATAGATGCTTTCAATGGAGCCTTTGTTTTGTTAACTTTACGTACGTGTGCATTGCAGTAAAAGGCGATGCTCTGACGTGTACATTAGATCGTGTTAAAGCCACGCTTTACGACGTGGTTTATGTCAGCCTTCCCCACTAGCCAGCCAGGAAATACAAATACATGCCTAGCAAACCGAAAGGACAATTTGACACGCTTGCTGCAGAGGCTTCCAGGCGAGGCTTCCAGTCTGCATGACGACACGGATTGTTATCGTTTGGTTTCGTCACAGAGGACCGGCATGTTCCATCCAGACAGGGGCTTGTCCAGCCATACCCAGCATCACCCCTTGGCGTCATCGTCGGACAGGGGCTCGTCCAGCCCTACCCAGGGTCACCCCTTGGCGTCATCGCCGGACAGGGGCTTGTCTAGCCCTACCCAGGGTCACCCCTTGGCGTCATCGCCGGCTCTAGTGCACGCCAGGCACAGTAATGCACGTTACGATCGGTAATGCACATCACAAGCAGTGATACAGGTGAGACACGGTAATGCACATCACAAGCAGTGATACAGGTGAGACACGGTAATGCACATCACAAGCAGTGATACATGTGAGACACGGTAATGCACATCACAAGCAGTGATACAGGTGAGACACGGTAATGCACATCACGATCGGTAATGCACATCGCAAGCAGTGATACAAGTGAGACACGGTGATGCACATCACGATCGGTGATGCATAATTTGTAGTTGCCGATCCAAAAGTAAGTACCGAGCACGGGGAAGCACGTGTATTCGCAGTCGACGGACCGACACTACTGAGCGGAGTCGCGCGCGCTGCCGACCCAGCCGCCCTCAACAACCGACCGCACTGCAAAAACCGCTGACTGCGCCGGGTGCGACTTGACACCGGCGCCACCGGCCATCCATACCAGCATGGCTGCTCACTACACCTCCACCTGATTATCAATAATCATCATCGTCGTCCGGTATACACAAATCACTTGGTACACCGCAACCATACAATTCGACTGGCGCCCGCCTCACACGCATACTTCGCCGGGGCGCGGCTCGCCCATCCCGTGCATCCTCCGTGACCACACATTCAGCGCTCGGGTGGTCATGAAACGCTTCGTCCTCACAATCCTCCGCCCGGCCCGCGCCGTCTGCGAGGTCTGCACTCAATTCTGCCGTCGCCCACGCATCCGGCGGTGCCGGTGGCGGACGCTCCGCCTCCGGTTCTACCGCCCCACCCGCACTGGGCGACACCTTACGCGGTTGCTCCATCACTTCCTCCGGTGGGTCAAAGTCCTCCGACTCGCTCGCGCTCCCGTCTGGTCCGGCGTCCTCACTCCCGAATCGCCGCCGGACACACCGCACGTGCCACGGGGCACCGTCCACCTCCACCAGCGGTGTCGGGAGCAGCCGCGTCACCACACCTCGCCGCGACACCTCCGTGCACCGAGTCGGCTGACCTCGTCGTCGTATCCACACGGTGTCACCGACCTGGAACATCGCGCGCGCACGCTCAGAGCCGTCGTTCGCCACGGGCATCGTCCGGCTGGGCCCCTGCTCACCGGCGGCCACCGGCAAGTCCCGGCCAGCTCGCTTGAAGAGCCCCGCCGTCGGAGCGCTGGAGGGTCGTACACCGTCGCGAGGCGTAGCATTGTAACGGTGTACCGCTTCACCGATGGTGCAGTCCTGGCGGGCCGCCATCACCTTAATTGTCCGATGATGGCGCTCGACAATCCCGTTACCTCCAGCCTCGTGCACGGCCCGAAAGCGCAGCCGGACGCCCCATCGCGCCGCGAACGCAGCCATCCGACGACCCCGGAATTCTGTCGCGTTGTCCAACAGCAATTCAGCCGGCGCGCCCCGTTCCAGGAAGATGGTTTCCAGCTGGCCCGTGACCTCGGCTGCGTCGGAACGGCGCAGCAGCCGCCACATCCCGTACCGGGACGGCCCACAGTCGATCACCGTCAGGTACGACCGGCCCCGGTAGTGGGTAACGTCGATGGCTAGACGTTCCCACGTCAGCGGCACGCTCAATGACCCGCGCTGCCAGCGCGCAGGTGCCGGGTCGATGGACTGGCACACATCGCACTGCTGGATCACCGCTCGCACCGCTGACCGGGTGGCCCGCGCGTCCTCGCTCCGACGCACATACCAGAGCGTCCGGCGGACCCCCTGGTGCCCGGTGTTCTCGTGCACCTCACGTATCCGGGCGGGGTCGGCGTCTGGTCGCGGGTCCATGGCCGCCGCGACGGCGCCTGGTGGCGCGTCAGCCGCTGGGTCCGGCAGTCGAAGCCACTCTTTTGGCACACGGGTGAGTGCGTCCGCCAGGTTGTCCGCGGATTTTACCAGGCCGACCGTCATCTTCAGGCGAAACTCCTCCACCAGCTGTCGAATGACGTCGATCCTCCGGCGGATAAGCATCTCCCCGTGCGCCTTAGTCCGCAGGCGAGAGCGGCCGCTCAGGGCGTCATCGATCCACTTGTGAACCGTGGCCGAGTCGGTGCGAAGGTCGATGGTGGTAACCCCCCACGCAACCGCCATGTTGACACCGCTGAGCGCCGCGTCCAGCTCGGCCATGTTGATGTGCATGGCCGCCTTCGACTCCGGCCGTAGCCAGCTCGCGTCCTCCACGGCGCCACTGACCGGATCCTCCAGGACGACCCCGGCAGCAAGGGAACTGGCGTCCGTCCACACCACCAACTTGTCCCCCTTCAGCTGCCAGGGGCCTCGTGCCGGGTCGGCCCCCTTACCCGCACCGCGATACAGTCGACCTGCTCGCGCAGCCCGGCGTCCATTGTCGGGTCGTCCCAGCCTGCCGTCAGGGCGTTGACGCGCCGCTTTAACCACGCGGCCGCCGGACGCAGCCACCCCACCACCGGCAGGTGGGACACCAACTGGCCGCACCACGCGAACAACGCTCGACGTGTCAGCACCTCCGGGGGCGCGGCCACCGGGTTGTCGCGGCGCCAGCACAGTTCTCCGTCGTCCGCGCGCACCCGTAGCCCGAGCAGTCGCGCTCCCTCGGCCGCCCGCTCCGGCGGCTTACAGACCAGACCGTACCGGGCGAAGTGCTCCACTACGTGGTCTGCGCTGACAATGTCCTCGTCTACCAGCAGATCGTCCACATAGGGCAGCACCCCCCGGTTCACCTTGGCATCCTGGAGCAGGACGGCCCGCACCACGGCCTTCATCACGAGCGGCGCGACGTTCAGCCCAAAGCCGATGCGAGTCAGGCAATACCTCTGGCCTCGCACCTCCACCGTCTGATACGGCCACAGCCGCCGGTCCAACCGGAGCTGAAGGTACGCCTTCCGCAGGTCCACCACCGCGACGCGAGCGCCGTGCCGTCGCCAGCGGCGAAGCTGGTCAGCACAAACGTCCGCGTTCGCGGTGTGTGTGGTAACGTGGCCATTCAACTCACGGTAGTCCAAGACAGGGCGCACCCTGTCCCTATTCGGCTGCCGGACCGCCATCAGAGGGATCAGGCCACGGGCCGGGCCATCCGCCTGCTCGTCATACCGCTGCAGCCATCCCTCCCGGATCCACAGCTCCAATTCAGCGTCGTACGCCGGCCGAGCCGCCGGCGGTACCGCATACTCCGCGACTCGGTTCCGCAGGCTCTCGGGACCATTCCCGTCTGCCCACACCCATGCCACGGTCCATTCGCCCGTCCGCGCGGCGAATCGCGCCGTGAAGTCCGCCGCATCCACGGCCAAGTCCCGACGGTCGACCTCAACTGCCGCCGCACAGACCCGCACGTCTGTCGGTGTCCGCAGGCTGATGCCACCCAGGGCCGTGATGCCCGACATCCCCAGAACCACGTCCACACCCAGCGGGCGGTCTGGCACAACCAGCGCCGCGAGCATTACTCGCCTGCCCTGGTATTCCACCTTGACCGTGACCGACCCACTGCACCGTAACGTTCCCCCGTTCACGGTTCTCATTTTCACGGGCCGCGGCGTCCACCGCCGACAGCAACCTCGGTACACGAGCGTGTCAGTGCATCCGGAGTCCACCAACACGCGTCGCTCGCTGCCGTCCACATGCATCCGGGCGACCGGAAGGGCGCGATCTACTGCTCCAGAGACGGCGCTCGCGCTGACGCGTCCCCGGATGCGTTTGGGCAGGCCGCGGCGAGATGACCCTCCCTCCCGCATGTCCAGCAGCGTCGCGGTAGTCGTGGCCGCCGCGCTTCCTGACGAGACGGCGGGGGCGCGGGCCGCGACGCCGCTGCCGCAGCCAGCACCTCGTGATGTTCCTCGCTGAGGATTTCCCGAGCCAAGCGGACGAGACTCGGCAGCTCCATCCGCTGGGCACGCGTACCGGCCTTTAGCTGGCTCCGTACCGATGCCGGCAGTCCCGATATGAATTTGGCGTCCAGGATGGACTCGGGGAGCTTCTCGTCCGAGACCAGCGCTATGAGGCGGCGCAGGTCCGCCAAGTAGGCGTCCACGGACTCCCCGGGTCGCAGTTCTCGGTCCTGGAAGGCGGCGTACGCGGCGTGCCGGTTTAACGCGAACGCGTCGTATAACGCGTCGCGGACGGCCGCTATGGAGTCCTGCGCCTTGTCGGGTAGCTGCTCCCAGACGGCGAAAGCTGCCCCCGTCAGCCGCTCCGGGATGACGTCCACGAAGTTGACGCCGCGTCGTCGGCACAGTTTCTCTGCCCGCGTAAACCACTCGGCCACATTCACCGTCCCGCTGAACTCGGGTATGTGGCGCGTGTCGAAATTACGCGGGCCTGCCACACCCAGGGTCCCCAACGCCTCCGCGACGTTCACTGCTTCACTCGCGACCGGCGTCGCCTCCCGCGGTTCTCCCTCTTCATCCCCGTGCCCCGGCATAGTCTCCGCAATTTATGGCCGAAATAGCTTGTAGTTGCCGATCCAAAAGTAAGTACCGAGCACGGGGAAGCACGTGTATTCGCAGTCGACGGACCGACACTACTGAGCGGAGTCGCGCGCGCTGCCGACCCAGCCGCCCTCAACAACCGACCGCACTGCAAAAACCGCTGACTGCGCCGGGTGCGACTTGACACCGGCGCCACCGGCCATCCATACCAGCATGGCTGCTCACTACAAAGATTTACGTGAAATAAGGATGTAATTTCAGCTTAGGTTTCATTCTGGCCTAATCAGAGGCGTTGAGACGATACTGCGATAACGTTCTTGCAATCTGTGTTATGCCATTAGATTAGCTTCCAAATTAAGTGGTGAAGATACATCAATGCACCTAAAGGTTAGCAACATGTTTGCAGTGCGTTGTATGGCATTAATTCACCTTCGAATCTAATACTTTCGTATCGCTTTGCTATGGTGGAATATCTGACTGCCAATTTCAGAGGCTGAAGCAGGTGCATACTATATAGATGTCACGTTTTTAGGCAGGTGACCAGCCCGGCAATTGGAAAAAAGACCGCCCGTCTTTTACTGGTCCAGGTCAGGATAGGCCGGTCTATTACCGGTCCAAGTCAAGATAGGCTGGTTAACACACCGGATTGAAGAATGCAAAAATGTGGGCATCGCACGTGCTATATGTGTATATTAATGTCACATGCTATTGTTTAACTTATGCTGTTGGGCTGAATACTGAGTTACTACTAATATGGAAAACAGAAAATAGCTATGGGTATGGGATATTAATGATACCCATGGGTGTCGCTTCTTGAAAATCATTGGTGGGGGGGGGGGGGGGCAAATACATGAAGGCAATGGACAGGCCCAAATGGATTGTGGGCAAACTCCATAGAGTTTCATGCTAATAGTTGAAATTATTGGAGGGGGGCAAAGCCAACATCGCGGGGCACTTGCCCCCTCAAAAGTGTATAAAACAACACCCCTGTTAACACCAGCCACATACCGGACCATAACGACGATTGTAACCATACTATTGTAACCACCTACTACATAGGTATTTCGAGAAACCCGGTACACCAACAATTTACAAAATCATTAATCCGAGGATGTGCTGGACATGCACATCAGTGAAAACACATCCCTAAGTGAATCCCGGAACAAATACCTCATCATATGTCGTTTGAAGGTGGGTGGTGAGGTATCTTCCGACACAAATTGACAATTTTCCCACCATATTTATCATTTAGATTTGCAAATAGTTGTTGAGATGAAAGTTGGAGTATAATGGTGGCATGTTATCAGTGCTATAACACAATATTCCCTGCATCAATAGAATATATCCCAAGGGCCTACCGAATTGAAAACAATGAATTTGTGGGAAAAAATGCGCAACAAGCAACATGTATTTCGGGTATCACTTCTAAAAATTAATTAAATGTTCAGTTTATGGATTCATTTGCTATCCCATATTACTTACTATCTGGGGAAACTTTGTTTGATCCTAAGCTGTTGTTTCAAAAGCCACGCCACGTTTTGTGGGCCCGATCCATGGACTGGACCGAATCTCAGCTTTGCTGGGCCAGTGTTGTCCCTGGATCAGTGTTTTAAGCCCGGTCCATGAGCCGGTCCTGCATCCACAGTTGCTGGGCCAGTGTGGTCCCCGGCCGAAATGCTTCCGATAGGTGACATCTCTAGTGCATGCCGCCAGGTTCAGACTGCTCTGTACTGTTGCTGCAGTAAATGTTGCTTTGCGGTACCTGCCAAGTCAACACACTATGACGTGCTTCCAGTGGTGTCCCGGCTTCAAGTCTTGAAGAATTGCTGGAAGAGATCAAGGGGGAGGGGGACTATCTGATATTGTTGTCTGATTTGGAACCCACAGCACCACCTCTTGCCCTGGCTCATCCAGCGTCCCTGATGCCCAGCAGTGGAGACTTCCAAAGTCTTCTGCAAATTACAGGTGGTGAAAATTGCACAACTATGCCGTTTTCGGGCCTGTGCTGTTCTTTGCATCACCATTATTCGTACGTTGAATTTCCAAAATATAGATGCAGCTCAACAAGCCTAGGTGGTGCTCCTGTTAACATTAAGCCTCCACCAATACCAATGGCGGCTTACATCCACGTTAATGGCGGCTTACACCCATGCTAATGGCGGCTTATGCCCATGTTAATGACGGCTTACATCCATGCTAATGGCGGCTTATGCCCGTGTTAATGGCGGCTTACACCCATGTTAATGGCGGCTCACCCCCATGCTAATGACGGCTTACACCCATGCTAATAGCGCCTTACACCCATGCTAATGGCGGCTTATACCCATGTTGATGGCGGCGTACCCCCATGCTAATGGCGGCTTACACCCATGCTAATGGCGGTGAGTACGTGCTGATGAATAGACAATATTTGCCAGGCGAATGTGATCATTCAAACGCTATTGGTGACCATGTCGCGTCTTCGTCGATGCATGCAATTGTCTCGGGTCAGGCCGGAGGAAACGGCAGCCGGTTGTTGGGAGCCGTGCTGCATCGAGAAGCTGCGGTTTGGTGTTTTGATTAACATCCCTTCGGCCGGCATTGACAATTTCGAGTCTACGAGACGAATGAGAAATAACGCAATTCAAAATGTATTTAGAGTGCAGTGCGGCGTGCAGGCGGATCAGTGGTTGCCGCGAGGGAAGTCGCGGCGGTGCGCCAAACGGTAGCTGAGACGAGCCGCCGGAATGCTTTGGCTAAACGTCGCGTCGCATCAAGCATGATGTGAATGCCTGAACTCCCGCCGGGCCGGCGGTCCATCATCGCTGGCACGCCGTGCCGGCTCCGACTCCCCGAGTTCAGCCGCACCGGCGGCTGCGCCCCACGTCGGCGCCGTGTTTTACTGACCCCGTGACCGGGGCGACCCTGTCAGCCGTCGACGGCCGGCCGCCGGCGGGCCCGCCCCCGGCGATTAGGTCGGCGGCACGATTGCGCCACAAGTCAGCGCCGGCCCGCCCGTTGTGTGTCTTCTGGCCGGCCGGATGACGGCGCCGCCGGCCCGTCCCGGCGCTAATGGCACCGCGGCGGCGGCGGCGAGGTCGGCGCGCCGCCGCCGGGTATTTCGGGCGCGCCCGGGCCCGGGCCGCTCGGCGCGCCGCCAGCCGCCACGCTCGGCCGCTAGATGGCAGCACGGCGGCGCGCGACGGCAGGTCGCGCGGTGTCGGCGTGTCGCGGCGCGGCGCGCGTCGCCAGTGACGCTCACCGTGCCGTGCGTGTCGCGCGCGCGCCGTCTCGCATGTCGGACGGTGTCGACGCGCGCCGGCCACTGGTGCAGCGTCGTCAAACGTGTGACGTCACCGGTGCTGCGTCGTCCACCGCGTGACGTCACTGGTGCGGCGGGTGCGTCACGTCACGGGCGTGACGGCGGCCGAGGCGCCACAGCCGGCCGGCGATGACAGCGTGATATGGCAGTTCTGGCGCGCCTGCTCTGCTGCTGTCTGTGGCTGGCAGCGGTCGGTGCACAGGTCATCTACCGGCCGGACGACCTAGGTGAGTTACGTGCCATTGCCAGACGAGCGGTGTGCGCTTGGCGTGTCGCGAGAGCCACAGCAGACCTCGCTGGATCAGTTCACTATCGACACAAACCTCGCTGGATCAGTTCACCATCAGCACATACCTCGCTGGATCAGTTCACCATCAGCACATACCTCGCTGGATCAGTTCACCATCAGCACATACCTCGCTGGATCAGTTCACCACCAGCACATACCTCGCTGGATCAATTCACTACCAGCACAGACCTCGCTGCATCAGCTCACTATCAGCACATACCTCGCTGGATCAGTTCACTATCAACACAGGACTCGCTGCAGCGAGTCGCTGCTGTGTTGGTGGCGGCGGTGAAATGGCCCGCCCCGCTCACGCGATGTCGACGCCGTCACTGCACCGTGCCGAACTGTCAGAGTAGCAGTTCGTCCACGCGATGTCGACGCCGTCACTGCACTGTACCGAACTGTCAGAGTAGCAGTTCGTCCACGCGATGTCGACGCCGTCACTGCACAGCAGGCGATGTCGGCACCTCACTGCCCGTCCGAACGTCAGAGTAGGTTCGTCCACGCGATGTCGACGTCGTCCGCACCGTACCGAACTGTCAGAGTAGCAGTTCGTCCACGCGATGTCGACGCCGTCACTGCACCGTACCGAACTGTCAGAGTAGCAGTTCGTCCACGCGATGTCGACGCCGTCACTGCACCGTGCCGAACTGTCAGAGTAGCAGTTCGTCCACGCGATGTCAAAATAGCAAGTTCGGTTGCATTCGCGTCAGACACTACTAATACTCCTCGGTGTATAACACCACTAGAACTTCGGCAGTCGTTGCTGGTGTGGTTATTTGCCCAATGCAGACGAACGTCTTGGATTACCAACGATGCCAACACAGGCTCGATTTTGTAAACAGTTCTGAACTGTCAGCTATTCCAGGTTTATACTATACAAATATTGCGTTGTAGCTTGTGGCGGCTTTATCCTTTGTTTAGAGGATATAACAACTTGGTACATTATTGATACATAGCGCACAAATAAAACGCATTTAGCCTGGTGCACAAATTTCAGGGAACGGTTTTGAACGTGAATTGAATACTTGAGTGACAGCATAGATATTAATTTTCCATCATATTTTCCGTTCACACGGTGTGTTGATTTAGATGTGCACTCGTTCTGCTTTGCAATGCAATGCTGATACTAAACTACGTCAGCAAGATTGCAAGAATTTGCATCCAGCTGGCTTGCAAACCTCTGCTTTGTATTTCCACTCTGCACTTAGCGTACTGCCTTCAGGGGACAGGGCTTTTCATTGTTCATTCAGGACAGCTCTTGCCTTTTCCATCAGCGATCACGTTCGCTGTGATTTGTGATCTTCATTAACTCGACTCACATTTTTGTAAAAATCAGCATTGTCGAACTGCACGGTAGCAAACTTGGTCGGCTGACCTTCGTCTGCACTTCATTGTTTTGCTAACGATGGTATGGGCGCTGTATGGCCATTGCAGTCGATGCGCCGTTAAACTCCAATAACCAACCTATCTTGATGACAAAACGCCTTAATTGCACTGAGGGACACATTGAAGCATAATGAATGTAGGCGAAACTTGCAGATATCCATCCGTTTGACGGAACCGAGAAGTGCAAGTCCTCATTTGTACTAGGAATGCGTATCTAAGGGACGCGCCTGACATGTCCGTAGCCGCAGCTATCTAAAGACATTGTTGCCGTCGGATTTTTTATCTTCCTTCCGGATGCTATTTTTCGAGTGGGTATCGTCGACACGCGCCACTGTCGGCAAGATTTCATTGAAATGCCTGCCGGCATTCTGCAACGAGTTGCGGCGCGCGTTCCTCCGGGCGGAAAAACACGTGCTCTAATCTGTGTCGCGCCGCTCGCCACGTTCGGCGGACGGAATTCCGCCGCGTCGAATTCGGCCGGCGCGCAAAACAGCGCGGCCCGTCGACGGCGTCGCGCCAGCTGTGCACGGCAGGCGGCGCGCGCGCACAGCACAACACCAGCCCGAGCCACAACACGCCGCGCCGCCGCCGCCGGAAGGAACGAGCGCCGTCGCCGACCGACACCAACCGCCACATCCATCGCGGCCCGGCCCGGCCCGTCGCCGTTGTTTTCGCCGCCGTCGCGACCAACGACGGCCACGCCGACGCGACGGCCGCGTCTCCACTTGCGGCTCGTTGTGCCTGTTAGCGTCGGCGGCGGCTGTCGGCCGTCTGTCAGGCGGACCGATGGTGGCGTCACGACCCCGTGACGGCTCCGTGACGCGCGGCTCGGTGCTCGCCGACGGTGACCGGCGACCGGACGTCCCACTGCTCTGCCTGTCCGGACCGACCAGTCCCAGACCGACCGTCCAGACAGACAAGCCGGGGAACGCGTGTCGCTTCGTCCGTGCCTGCCACACCGATGGCTCCAAGGACGCCTCCCTGCCAGCCACGCCCTTTGTCCTACCTGATTGCCTGCTAGTTGCGCTGACCACCTGAGGATACCGGACGCTGTCGTCTGGTGTGACCCTTCGCTGTCGTCTGGTGTGGCCCTTCGCCGTCGTCTGGTCTGGCCCTTCGCTGTTTATCTGCCGGGCGGGGTCTCCATTACGGCAACATTTTGCGTTAGGATGAAATGCTTGGCGCATTCTTTTCGATTCAACGATCATGGACGCAATCTTAAATATCTCGTGGAATGGCTCATGGGAAGTGCCTGGAAGATGTAAGATATCTTCTCGAAGTGAAGATGGGAAGGGATAAGCGCACCTGGAGTTTACAGTAAGAAATAGACGAAAACATAATTTCCGAACACGTAATATGTTTTCCTGCTAAATTGTGCACTGAATTGCAAAATTGTCCCACTGAGAGGAGTCTTAGTGGTCTAAGGTGAGACGAGCTGAAGGTTACTCAAATACCGTGTGGATAGTGGCAAGGGTGGCAATTGCGTCGGGAAGATGCAAAAATGCCACGTCGGCGCCTTTAGTGCACCATTAACTGACCCTTCACTGCGGCATCACATGCTCCGGCTACGGTCTCTCTGTGCGCCACCGGATTGATGCGGTGTTTACCGGGTGCGAACACACGGGACGTTGCGCTCAATGTGTGGCGGTGTGTTCAAGGAGTGGAAGCCTGCCGTTGCGTGCTTAGGCTCCGCCACGAACAGTGAGATGTAGCAAACGAAGTGCGTTAGTTTGAGATTCAATTTTACTTGCAACGGATCTGCATGGAAACGAATATGACCAGCAACCTTATTATCCCTCCTCCTCCAAGTTTGTGTTGCTAGTCATCACGCGCCTGTTTGCATGAGCAAACCAATTATTGGCGGGGCCAACGAAGAAGCAAGTGAGTGATCTTTAACTTCTGGATTTGGGCCAATTCAGGCGACCAGAGGCGCAGCCAAGGGGGGGGTCCCGACCCTACCACCTTAGCACCCAAAATACACTAGATGAAACGATATATTTTGAGATTTTCACCACGAAAAACCATAAATTTTCAGCGCGATTCACGTCCCGGAACAATTCTCCGTTTCATCACATGTTTTTGGAGTTGGCCCCCTTAGGAAATTCCTGACTGCGCCACTGCTGGCGATCCAAATTGTTCCCAATGCAGAGGTTCAAGACGTAGAAAGAAGGAGCCGGGAATGTCAGGCTGGCCAAACTCCGGTTTAAGCTTAGTGTTTGAAGCTGCTTTACACTGTCTTACATATATTCAAGGGTGCCCCGACTGGGTCAGTCAATGCATCAAGTCTCACTGCGCACTCCAGTGCTCATCACGACGCGTGCCCGTCCATTACGACGCACAGCGTCCAAGACGAAGGTGTGGTTTGTACGGCAGTGAGCCACGCACATTTTACACGCCCTGGATGACGTGGGCTCCCGAGACGAAGGTGTAGTTTGTGCGGCAGTGAGCAACGCACATTTTACACGCCCTGGATGACGTGGGCTCCCGAGACGAAGGTGTAGCTTGCACGACACTAAGCCCTGCACAGTGTACACGCCCTGCATGACGTGGGCTCCCGAGACGTCTGGCTTCGTTCCTGGTCGTTCTCCAGAGCCCAGTTTGGCTGTTTGTGCCGCGTGCCTGACGGGGCCGCGGTCACGCAGCCACGCGTGAGCCGGCCCCTGGACAGCAGCCAAGTGGACTCACAAGTTAGCCAGGTCCGGGCCGGGGAGGGGCGGCGCGACGCCACGTGCCGCCGGTATCATCACGTGCCTCCGGTATCACCTGGCATGGCGTTTAACTGTCCGCGTCACTAGGTCGCTGTGGCACTGACACTGTGCCACCGTGGCACCGTGGCACTGTGGCAGCCGCCGCCAGGCTATTCAGCGATATGTGTGGCGCTTATGGGGGGGGGGGGGCGCTGAAGCCGTGATCACCAGTTGTCGATACTGGCCTGACCACGACCAGGTATGCTTTATTAAGACCTACAGTGCCTTCCAGCACGCGCTGACTTAGTAATGTGCTTCCTTTCTGTACTTGGCTCATGCATAACAGCTGAAAAAAACGTCAGGATGCCCTCGTTCTTGACAACCCGTTCGATAAATATTCCAGATACCTGCTGACATCATTATCAGTTGCGCTTTGCAGGCCGTGGTGCAAAACCTGCATGCTCGTCAGCCAGCGTATGTGACAGGGCGGCATTCGAATGGCCGTGTTTTGTGACATGTTGCTGCCGATCGAACGGGGACTATCCTTGGTGTTACCAGTATTCGAAATAATATTCAAAGAAACGCTGATTTGATTTTAATTGGCATTTCCCCAATAAAATATCACAATGAGCATACAAGCTAGTAATCTGTCATGACTACAAAAATAATTTTAATCTATAAAATGTTTCATCATCGTGGGAACTTGTCATCTCTAAGTTGTAATACACTAAAAAAAACTGTTTGAAAACATGTTCGTTAGGCTGCTCACGAAAGGACAGATATCGGACTCAATGTTTTGAATGAGTGCAGTTTTTGGGCGCTGTGAACCTATATTTTGCGGATTTATGTCATGGACCAAGTAAGTTTCTCAATATTCATGCGTAATTCCATCGAGGCGTCGTGAGAAATAATGCAAGTCTCAAGTTTATCAAGTTGCGGCTACCATGAGAATAGATGCTGGACTCATTGTCCATTTCTTTCCAACGGCGTTCGGCCGCCATTGCTGTGCAATCTGTCTGGAGTTACCCAGCTATAGCCTCACAGTGACTGCAGTCCGAAGTGTGCAGATAATTATGGAGAGCAAAGGTAAGTCGAATTGCATTACATCATATTCCTTTAAAAATTGTCTGCAGCTGCTTCCTATCCTTCCTTGCATCATAGAGCTGGTCAACTGCAGGGCGGGAATTTCGAAAGCTCAAAATGTTACGCCCTTAGCGGCTACTCATAACTTGTGCAACGACAGCTAGAGTTCAGCCCTGTTATTTTGTGCAATCATGTTTTATTGGATTCAAATGTATAAAACATCGTCTTCATTGGGGCATACACGTGTTCGCCAAACAACACAGGCGATTTTCCGTGTGTTCCCTGAACCGAACAGCGGTGTTCGGAATACGGCACGTTTGTCTGCGCCTGTTAAAGCTAGCGAAGTGTGTGCTGAGTTTCGAACACGGGGCTATAATAAGCATTCTAAGCCCGCAGGTTGGCACTTGGGAAGGGCGGATCAAGTAATTATCATTGGGAAAGGGAGGCATTTCCTCGGAGGGGTGCTTTCAGCGGAAAAAATTCGCTAAGTGGGGTGGGGTACACTGAAGCTTACTGAAGGGCACCTTTCCAACCCAAAGGGGTGCATTTTTCTCCTGCGCTCCTTCCCCAATGATAATTACTGCATCCACCCTTGCCAAGTGCAACCTTGTGGGCTTAAGTCCGTGTTCGGAATTCAGCACACCCTTCACTTGTATTAACCCTCGGGGGGTTTTAACCCTCGGGTTTTAATCTCGGGGGTTGACATGCGCCCCCCCACCCCAAGGTTTTCCGCGGATAGCGAAACAACGGCGCGCGGCAGCGCGCCGAAATTTGGCATACATTTTCATACATCAATTTGACATGTGTGCAAATCTTGATGTCAGGTCATCTAGGGTCAAAATGTTAGTCTAGGTCAAGTGAGGTCACCTCCAGAAAAGTTCAACCAGTCGACACGCTTTAACGGATAAAGATATTTGATTGAAAGTAAAATAAGGTGAAACATTTTGGCCCACATTGAGAAGGAATGCTGTGCTTTTAATAAAATTAGATATATTAGATCTCAAACTTTTCGATCATGGATCATTTTCAAAAGTAACAATATTTTGTACACATCAATTAATGATGAATTGATGTGTACAACATATTGTTACTCTTGAAAATGATCCATGATCGAAAAGTTTGAGATCTAATATATCTAATTTTTATTACAAGCACAGCATTCCTTGTCAAGGTGGGCCAAAACGTTTCACCTTATTTTACTTTCAATCATGGCAGGCAAGGAAATCGTCCATTTCTTCTCGCAATTAAATGAAGATATTTGATTGAACCTTTCAGTGTTTGCTTATATTTGTGGATGAAACAAAATGCACCAGAGGATTTTTTTTGCTATTTTTCGTTTTTTAATGACTAATTAGTTTTACATATTTGCCCATTAGTGCTAAAATCGAAGATTCTGGCTCGAGTAAACATTTTTTTTTATGAGAGCAAGTTGACTTCAAACAACGTTTTTTAGTTCGCTCTACCCATTATAAAAATAAAAATGAAAGAAAATCAAATACTCAAAATTTTGAAATAATAAGAAATTGGCAGCCAAAAAGTGTAATGGCTCTGATTGATTTCGCTTTCCTTTTTCGATTCCAAATAATTTTTATTCTTCAAATCTCCCCCAAAATGAACTCCCCAGAGCCAAAAATATGTAAGTCGTAAACACATAGAACCCCTAGTGACGTCACTTTTTGGGTGATGCAATTTTGGGCGTGACTTCTAGCCTTACTCGTCGAGCGCTTTCCGATGACACCTCTTTCGTTTTCGTGCGACGCTTCGTTTGGAGATTAGAGTGCAGCTGCATCGACCCCCCCCGAGACGGAGTGTGAGGATCCGACCGGAAAGACGTTAAGAAAGATGAAAGGGTTAACAGGTGCAAATACACATGCTGTATTCCGAACACTGCTGTTCGGTTCGGGGTGCGCACGGAAAATCGCCTGTTCTGTTTGCCGAACACGTTTATACCCCAATCAAAACGGTGCGTAATACATTTGAGCGCAATAGAACATGATTGCACAAAAAACAAGGCTTCACTGTAGCTGTCGTTGCACAAGTTATTATTAGCCGTTAATGGCGTGACATTTTCAGCTTTCGAAATTGCTGCCCTGCAGTTGACCAGATCTATAATTCAAGGAAGCATAGTAATCAGCTGTAGACAGTTTTTGAAAGGACTATGATGTCATGCGATTCAACTTACCATTGTTCTCCATAATAATGTGATTGCACTACACTGCAATCACTATCACTATGAAGCTACGTCCCACCGTTAAAGTGTTTGGTGTCCTCCTCGACCAGCACCTTAGCTGGGATTTTCACTGTCTCAGATTTATCCCACATTCTCACTGAACTGTCTCCAGCTGCCGATTGACACTCTCCGACGGTCCCGTCACAGTTGAAGGCGGTTGGGCGGTGGCAGATAACATACCGGCGGCAGGTTTCTCCTCTGTATCCCATGAGCTGTTCCAACATATCTGTTTTGGGATAAAGAGGCCAAGAGCGCGACGTGGAAAACAACGGGCAAAGAAGTTGCGTTATACCTGAACATCCTTTCAGCGCAAGTCCTTGGAGCTCCCGGTGTCTCCTTTATGCCTGGGCAGGTGAACAGTATGCCCAGGCATATGTCCAAGTCTAAGATTGTTGTCTGCGAGTGACGTAGCGAATATGCCAACGGCGATGATATCTGATGCAAATGCACGCCTGTTTCTATGGTACATTTTTGGAATACCTTTGGCAAATAAAAAGAATGTTGTGGTGCTCACAACTCCTCTTCAATGACTTCGCTGGCCATCGTCGGGACAGTGTCCTCTGAGGCAGCGATGAGCGGCATGTTTGGCAGATGACGCCGGCATAAGTGTGCGGTATTCTAGAACTGCAATTAAAAGCATGTCATGTGACACTGGGACAACAGTTCATCTGCCCTGTTTTAGCTGCGATACCAAAATAAAACGTGTATTTAAACCTGAAAGAAGCTTCATATGAGAACAGCGAGGGACATTTATGCAAATAACCACTCTCAGTTGAGGCATGTATTGCTCAAATAAAACCTGAAACTAGTCTTATTTGAGTAATAGCTTCGAATGTTGAAACCAATAGCTATTCTCAAGTGAACTGGTTTGAACGAGAACAAAAATATGCTTGTTGAGACTTTGAAGTGGTTTACACGAGTACGTTTGCGACCCACGAAAAGTCAGAGTGAACTTGGGACCGGTCTCAATTGAGCATAGTTGTTTAAATTGAGAACAGTTGCTATTCTCAGTCTGACTGATGTCACTTGAGACCAAAAGATATTCTCCTTCCTGAGTCTTAAAAGTGGTTTCACATGAGTACATTTGTAAGTCTCAACGCGCTGTCATTCTCATCTGAGAATGACGTTCTCAGCACATCGCGAACAGAGTGCTCGTTTGTGTGGTCTGATTTGAATGGGGAAAATGAGAACGTCTGCTATTCTCAGATAATATATACACTTCTCACATTTCTCTCAGTGTACCTTCGTGGCTGGAAAAGAGCCGCGGAGTCTGCATGCTACCTATTGCTGTTAGTACTACGTTTATGGATAGTTCGGCCATACCGCGCAAGTGCCTGTTAAGAAAGAAATATAGCGTCAGTAGTTATAACAGCGAGTATTCAAATTTACATGCAGCTATAATATTCTTTCAAGCGGATTCCATCCAACGTACTTTACAATCGGATGCTTTTAGCTGATGTTGCTTCAGGCAGAAAATGCAACCGGCCCATCAGTCATTCTTTGAATGAAACCACTTCTAATTATTTGAAGATGGAGCAGAATGTAATGCAATATTTTGTATGTTGGATTGCAGCATGGGCAGCATAAATGATGCCTCATTGGGCCAGTGGAATGCACTTTCAAGGCCATTCTAGAATTGTCTGCCAACACGAAGTGGATCGTGTGAAGTTCAGCGCGATTGGTATTCTGTAAATATACATTGGGCCAAAGCACTTTAATACTTCTGATAATTGCTGGGAACAATGACCAACTAATTTTCACGAACCGGGATCGTTTTCCAGATCAAATGGCTATCATACATCAACGGTGTGCGTGTGCGTGTGCGTGTGCGTGCGCGTGGCGTGTGCGTGCGCGTGTGCGTGTGCGTGTGCGTGTGCGTGTGCGTGTGCGTGTGCGTGTGCGTGTGCGTGTGCGTGTGCGTGTGCGTGTGCATGTGCGTGTGCGAATGCATTGGGCCACTTCCTACGCTCTTGTATCTTACCCGATTTCGTCTCCTGGTAAAAAAATACAGTGTTGTTTCCAGTGCACTGCATCGCACCACTGCAGTGGTGTAATGCTTTTATCTCCTGCACCAACATCAATTACTGGGAAAAGGTCAATGCGTTGCAATTATCAACATGCTAAGTCACGGTGGATACAGAAGAACCAGCAAATAACTGGACATTTTATGCGAAATTTTATGTAAAATTGACATAAATTTTATGTGTATTCCAGCTTAACCGCCAGTGCAGTTAGGCTGAAGAATGAATAGCAAATTGACTCTCTCTCTACGGGTCCTTGCGCTCAGGCACTGTATAATATATAGGTCATTGCACCGTACGATTAACACATACTGTTAAACCACAGTTGTACAAAAGCACGCGACCTAATATGAATCGTACCTTCTGGTGTGGGATAATATATATTAAACCACGTGTGAAAGGAACTTTTGATTTAAACCACAGCCGTAGGAGAATGGTTTAAATAAAATGTGTCTACTCACGACTGGCTTTAAAATATATCCCATGCCAAGTTTCACGTACATTTTATTTTTAATCCGTCTCAACCAGTGCAGTGATGGGGAATGAATAGCAAATGGACTTAGTCTAAAGGTAGGAAAACAGTGTAAAATAACCTTATGTTCATTGGCATAGGGTTAATTTAGCTGTTTTGTACCTCAGCAAACGGCAATTAGTCACTGCATAATATAAAGGCTATTGCACCGTACGATTAACACCAACCGTGCGATTAACACATACTTTTAAACCACGGTTTTGCAAATGTACGCAATCTAAGAGTAGTCTTACTTTGTGGCGTGGGATAAATCAATTTATCCCAGGTCAAAAAAGCAGATATGCACTCTGTCTTGGGTGCCGAAGGTGTTCCTTTCAGTTCTGTGGGTTAAGAAACAAGATATGGTATTAGCATATTGTTCATCCATAAGCAAATTCATCCAAGTGAGCGAAGCCTATTATTCCAATGTTGTATTTTATTGCGAAGGGAGATAAATCAAGTGCTTCACTCGCGGTATGCAATTTTTAACCCACTTGTATTCGACACGTGACTTGCACGTATTTTCTTTTATTCTCGCTCGTGATGTAATTCATTTACACGGTGACCGAAAGTGGCCTACTTAAGCCCTTCGAAATCACACAAGATGCCTTATCGAAAGCCTACTTGTATTGGAACAGCTTAGCCAGGATATTCAAATATATTGTGTGTTTTTTTATCTCAACAACAGCACCAAATTTGTCACATCGGTAGTCTGATGAAGCATGAGCAGATTTAGATATTGACCGGCGCACAACTGCCACCTGGCGGCTGCGGCGCCAGTTTTCCAAAATACTAGATTCAGGGCTCTGGCTGATGACACGAGTGGTGCTGTTCTGTCATCGTAAAATGACAAATGTAGAAGAAGATGCTACTGCATCACTCACTGAGTTACTGTGGCTTACATCCGATTATCTGATTGGTTGCAAATATTTTGTGTGCGGCATACATGCGATAATTATTTATTCGACGCATATTAACAAAGTAACCTCAATACACACATGTCCGCCTGGTTAGCTCACTGGCCTGCAAAGATCTCCCATTTTAGCACATCTGGTCGAGTCGCGTCACGCGCTTGCTCCTCACGCCACCGGCTGAGGTTATCAGTTGGAAATTGGCCAGGCAAGGTCTGGACACGGGCACCAGGCGACCACCTGGTACCTGCGTCTAACGTATTTGCATCATAGCGCACATACGTCATAACGTATATGCGTCCCATCTATCGTCATAATGTACCAACATACTGTGAAAGTTGGGAATTCTATCATTATTTTAGGACAAGAGGACTTCATTGACTTCATTGACTTCATTGTCATCGTAAATCTTTCTTTCCGTTTCGCTACAACCTTTGCAACCAGGCTCCTTCCAGCCCTTCCAGCTCATTCTGTGTTGCCGAAGTTCGAAATCCATAGCGATCAATTGGTTCTTATCGACAGGAGTCCTGTGGTAGCCTACTCACCGAACTGCCAATGTTGTCGCCATAAACCGTGATCGTGCATAAAGTGCGTCGAGAACCGCCCACTGCCAATGTTTTCCGACTGAGGCATGCAAGGCAAGAACAGCATACACCCGTGTCCCTCGCTTCGTGACTACAGAGCAAATGGTCACGTGACGACCGCAAACGCGCATTCCTGTGTTGGACACTGGCCCGTGATCAACCTCGTAGACTGCCACGTAACGCCTAACTGTGAAGCGGTGTTGTATTCCCTGCCAATATTTGCTGTGAAGCGGCACAGCCTACATTCCTAGTGGCCAGCCATAGAAAAGGTATACTGCAATATAATTCGGTGACCGACCGTACCAGCCTCAAGAACATCTGTCAAAGTATGCCACTCTCAATAATAAAGGAGAGCAGGCTGCATGTTATGCAAAGGTCATTCGGCTACAATTACCTTGGGGAGAAACGAACGCTTCCCGGGAAGAGCAAGGCTGTGAGTCAAGATCTTCCAATCAAATTATTATTTTTCAAAAAGGACTTGGAGAAGGAGATCGTTACGGCTCATGGTGTGAGCTTTGAGCTTACGGCACATGCGTCAAGTGAGCTTTTCTGCCGCGTCAGCAATGACATTTGCTTACTGAATTTGCAATATTTGCTGAACATGACTGGAAAACATTTCAAGGTAGCAAACAAAGTCGATGTGGGAAGTTCCATGCATTACACACGGCTACAGAATTCTGGTATTACCCGAATTTCCTCTCAAACCTCTTGATATCAGCAAGGTCGCAGCTGACTGCTAACCAGCTGACTGCGAGCTGACGCCAGCCGCGTGTAGCAAAGCGAAGCATGCAGGGTTCGCCAAGGAATTATGCTGAGGAGTAGGCAGTGAAAGTTCACATGTAGGGGAGTTATCAGGAACTTTCCTCGAGCAGACGCGAGAAGCACAAAATCCATGGGAATTTTCGAAAACCCAGCGGTGTCACAGGGATTTTTTCTTCACATATGTGGGCATTAGGTACCTCTGTACATACAAGGGAGGTAATATCATCCACGTTCTGCATGTGCTCCCACAAAGCAGTTCACTCCAGTGCGTGGGACGCGCGACAGATCTCTGTTTTTTTTTCATCGAGCGCGTGACAGCTCGGGAACGCTTTGCATCTCTGATCGCTGCCGGCAGCTGGTCCGCATCACCAACGGCTCATCACTGACAGTGGCCTGCGGGTGGCCCGTCTGTGACCACGTCATGCTCTCGGAGCCTCGTGGGGTCATCTGAGGCCACCTGCCAACACGCATGCCTCTCTCGCTGTCCAACATCGTATACTCGTAGCCCTGTCAAGCCCGCTATTGTTGATAAGCATATATGTACCGCACCATATGTGCCGTGAACAGCCATGTAGTCTGCTTTACTGACGCACCATTACCCGATCTTGTCACTGACGTGTCATTTAGCTGATGCATTGGCATTATGTTATCATTCGTTGGAATCAATGGCTGATATCCATTGAAGGATACCGTGAAGGATATCATGGATATCATGGATATCAAGGATATTGTCATGAATGATATCGTGAGGAATCGTGAAGGATATCAATGACCGGTTGCTAAGCTGTTCGACGAGTGCCAAGGGAGGAATTCAGTCAGGAATTTCAGCTCACAATGAATGTACAGTCGCAGAATAGACAATGCAGTGTGCACGCCACGTGGATGAGCTTTCATGACAACATTTCGGTGATCCATTTGAGCAAGGCGACATGTGTGTTCATTGTGCCGCCCCGGTAGCGTAGTCGGTTGGAGCGCCGGCCTGCACTCGTCTCCCCCGTCCTGGCAAGACAGGGTTCGAGTCGCTTCGCGCGCTCGCATTTAGGGTCTGGGAGGGTCAGTTGGCAGCTGGCCCGATAAGGCCGGTGGACGAGCTGCAGGGCGGCCGTGTCGGTGCATTGACGGCACGTTAAACTTTCGGTCAAAATTCTGCTGTTGAACTGGAATTCATGGATCGGGTGGTGGGACCAGGGTTCACGCAATAAGCTCTGCTTAGCAGTAGGACCCTGGTTCATAAAGCCACCCCAGCAAGAACTCGGATTACATTTTTTTTTAAAAATGTGTGGAGGACATCGACAGTCTCTGTCCTTGTGTGTGGCCATATGCCACTTGATCACACCATCGGACTCTTCTTCTTCTTCTTCTTCCTCTTCTTCAACACGCGACCGTACAATATACATGTTCTCCCCACCGATAATTGGTGCCCCGGCTCTACCTGGCTTTGGCGTGCTGCATGCCTGACATGATGCAGACAACATGAGAACACGCAGCTGCTGACGAACAACATGAGAATACGCAGCTGCTGACGGACAACATGAGAACACGCAGCTGCTGACGGACAACATGAGAACACGCAGCTGCTGACGGACAACATGAGAACACGCAGCTGCTAACGGACAACATGAGAACACGCAGCTGCTGACGGACAACAAGAACCCCTGACTGACAACATGAGAACACGCAGCTGCTAACGGACAACATGAGAACACGCAGCTGCTAACGGACAACATGAGAACACGCAGCTGCTGACGGACAACATGAGAACACGCAGCTGCTGACGGATAACATGAGAACACGCAGCTGCTGACGGATAACATGAGAACACACAGCTCATTTGCAGACGCGATGCTAAGTTGACAGCATGGTATGTCCCGTTGACATGTGGTTTAACGTGATCGTTCAGGTTGAAGGTAAAAGTGCCCACGTGCATTGTCGTGTGTTATGGACGCTGCTGTTAGGCAACACCGGTGGGTGCTTCTGTGCTAGTGACCGTCGACATATGAATGAAAAATCTTATTTTTTTCGCAGAGTCATCCATTTCTACCGACAGGAGAAAAAGCTTCCGCAAAAGTCGATGGTACGTCGAAAAGTCGAAGGGTGGACGAATAAATCCATGCCTTCCACTCATTATTGTTCGGCCCCAAGCAAACTGGATATTATGTTTTCTGGGTGTGGTGCGATCAGCTAAGACCATTGGTACTGTTTTCCACTAACCTAGCGTTTCCGCTTTAGAATTAGCATCATTAATGTCACAAATATTGTAGAATACATCAGAGATGTCGGCAAGAGAATAGACCTAGCATAATTTTACAGATCAGTAACAATTAATCGCCACATAGCGTAGTAGGTCATTGGTTGCCTTGTTGTTTATACTATTTTGTGTATTGCGACGTATTCAAGCTTGCTGTTCCACGTCCTGCAAGCATGCTCAATAAGTTTTGCCACTTCGGTATGCAATATATGTGGTGTTTTTCGTTTAAGGTATGCTTTAGTTCGGGCCTTGACGTAACCAAGGCAGCGTATGTGGTTGTTGCGTTTTCTTCAAAGAGCAGGATGTAGAAAACATATCGGGCTATTCCTGTTGCGTATAATTAATTAGCGTAAAATGCGTTTACCAACCCTTTGAACACTGACCCCATTCCGACCTACCCACATCGGTCTGTACACTGCGGTCGTGGTCTGCTACGACGCAAGTCTCCTTCTACGTCTTCTACAGACCTGCGTGAAATGTCTGAGCGCAGCGTCACCCGTACAGCAGCGTCACCCATACAGCAGTGCCACCCGTACAGCAGCGTCACCCGTACAGCAGCGTCACCCGTACAGCAGTGTCACCCGTACAGCAGCGTCACCCGTACAGCAGCGTCACCCGTACAGCAACGCCATCCGTACAGCAGCGCCACCCGTACAACAATGCTTCCCAACAGCTGACACATCAGCTGCCGGGCAAAGCTGCCGCTTCCCACACTCGCTCGCACCCGGCCCTCCGCACGCATCAACACCCGCCTACCACGCTCATAAATCTCAGGTCGTCGGGCCGGAAGCCGAGACGCCTTCCCGGGGGATATCCGGCGACACGAAAATGGCGGGAAGTCGGTCTCGGGCGGCCTTGTTCGCCGACGTGCATCATGTGGCGGGAATATTCCGGGACGGTGGCCTCGCCGCTAAGATCAGATAGGTTAATTGAACGCCTATAAAAATAATGACCGTTTTCAAGAAGCTTTTTAGGACCGCGTATTAGGGCACAGGTCGACAGGACAGGTTAAGGACAAGTCTAGCTAGTGGAGGGGAAAAACAGGACTAGCTAGGAGAAGGGAAGGACAGGTCTAGCTAGGAGAGTGAAGGGCAGGTTTAGCTAATTTCTGATTAATAGTATGAGACAGAGGAGGATAGCACATGCAAGTTTGATATTGTCGACGCAACACCTTTCAAAATATTGACATGCAACACTACTATTCTGATTTCCCTCTTATTTTGGTCATCTAATGCTGGTATTCACTCCACGAATTTGGAGGAGGCACCCAACCCCTCTTAAGGAACGAGGACAATGTTGCCAAATATATCAGAGTAGATCAAACCTTCTTCAGTGATGGAAATGCCTATGTATTTGGTTCTGCCAATGTAACACTGATAATGGACAAGTTTCACGTAATGGGTATTTTGTTGCAAAAAACGTATGTAATATTTCGTATACAAAACTGAAGTATTTTGCTCATCGGAGGTGCATTTTCTACTTAATTAAATTATTTCAGTTAAGTGTTGTCTTCGATTTAAAAACCTACTTGTAGTGATGACGTCAGATATGTCGAGCCTCGAAGCGGCCAGGCCGGAGACGTGCAGTGAAGTCTGCATCGGGTAGTTCTACGCCAAGTTTTTCAACCGAATCACGTCATGGAGGACAAAGTGAGTTCTTGTGGCACTAAACTGAGTTTCATCCTTTCGAGCGCTTGCTGGCCGACTGATGAACAGCCGCGTTTTGCTACCTCGCTCTCCAACTCCTTGGAACCTCTATCTGCTAAAACTGTTGCACCGTTGCGCAGACAGTCCAGGTATTCTGAACTGCACACGATGTCCATGTCACTGACGCGCCCTGGTTTGCGATCCGATACAATGTTGATCAGCCCGTCAGGGGTAGCAAAAATGAGATATTTTACACTATTGCATTTTTTTACTCTGACCATGACGTGCTCTGCGTGACCGCGTGAGCCGGTTTTTCAATTTGGATCTCGAAGCAATCAATAATGCTTTCACGGGACGAAAAATTTGCCATAAATGCATGAGGCAGATTATCACGGATCGGTTGCTGTTCTGGCGAAGCAACCAATTCGTTTAAACAACTCCCAAGCACAGGCACGACACGAGCTAGCAGCCTGGATACGCAACCAGTGCTCACACCGAACAGATCGGCGAGCAGGTGACTCGGCATGTCTAATCTTATGCGCATCATTGCCAGACACTAAATATTCCGCTGTCAAGCCTGACCTCTGTTTACATGTTTAATCATATTGGCTAATAGACCAACGATATAGAAGTGCTCTGGAGGCACACCGATATACCGAGATGGGTGCCTTTGACAAGAGCCCGAACAACCTGCCGGGACATCTAAGTCACCCGACGGTCGGATGCCATTTAAGCTAAAACAGTCACGATTAATCCAACCTTGGTAGCGTCCTATGCGTAAAATCGAATGGCCGGCGCTGGACCTTCGCTACCCTCGACATACGTGACGTCACAGATGTGTTGACCAATCACAAAGCGAGGCATTCTGAAGTGATTTTATGATTATTTAAGCTCTTTAAGGACTTTTAAAAAATAAATGCATGCCACAATCGTCTTTAGAATTAAAAATCAGTAGTGAAACTTGAAAAAATACGGTTTGTCCCGACATGAAGCTTGTCCATTATCACGATTTAGCCATTAGTGACCTAGCAGCCTCATCAGTAACATAGTAACCTATCAGTGACCTTAGCCTCATCAGTAACCTAGCAGTGCTTCCCGGTCATAACTGAACACGTCTCATACCCGCACTGGCGGATCTAGCCCACCGGTTTGAGGGGGAAACTTTCGGTTTTCGGCGTCAGCCTCCCCCCTCCCCCTCCCCCAGTGGCGTACTTAGGAATTGCATCAGAGGAGGGGTCGAAGGGATTTGGAGGGTGCCCATTCTCCCACTATTTTTGGTTAAAAGCATCGGATTTCTACCACTATTTGTCAAATGGACCCATTTTTTACAATAATAATTAATGACAACATAATTTCCTGTGTAGGGGCCTACCTCCACCGCTTCTAAGTTACAGGATTTTGTTCTTGTTTACCAAAACGTTCATGTTCACGTTCAACGTCTTGTACCACGTCAACGTTCGTGCACGTGTACACACTGGCAGATCCGATTTTGTCAACTCTTGCTGTAAGCAGAACTTGAGCAGCATAGAACCCTCGATGCGTGTCAGAATGTACTATGCTACCATATTGGCTTCCAAACAATTATACAAAATACCTTTAAAATTGGAGATTCTTTCATCCAGACGATATTTTTTAACCTCGGCAAAGGTTACTGCATTTTCATTCAGTTTACTTCTGTTGGTTTCGGGGGGCCAAAAGACACTATGCCCCCCCCCTTTTAAGCGCTTCGGGGGAGCCATGGCCGGAATGGCCCCTCCCTGGATCCGCTAGTGAATGTAGCCTGTCTCTTCATCTTAGCAACCCCAACACCAACATACGAAACATGCTGCTCAACTGGGCTCAACTGGTCACTCGCACAAAACATCCTGTTCAAATTCCGCTTTCGAAATCTGGCTCACTGGGTCCGCTTGCCCGTTACTGGCTAAACAAACTTGATGAACCTATCTGACGAAGGAATAATGAAACTGCTGAATTCATCATCTCTTGCTGTAAGCAGAACTTCAACAGCATAGAACCCTCGATGCGTCAGAATCTACTATGCTACCATATTGGGCTTCCAAACAATCATAACAAAATACCTTTAAAATTGGAGATTATTTCACCCGGAAAGCTATTTTTTAACCTCAGCAAAGGTTACTGCATTTTAATTTAGTTTACTTTTATTGGTTTGGGGGGAAGACACTATGGCCCCCCTTTGAAGCGCTTGGGGGGGGGGGCATGGCCGGAATGCCCCCTCCCCTGGATCCGCCAGTGCATACCCACTGTCACAACTTATCCAGTTCAAAAAAGCTCCTAGATGTGTGGATTTTGTATTGAAAAAACACTATTCTTGTAATTATGTTGGCAATGCGACGTGTTCTGATAAACATAAGCGGTCTTCGAAATGTCCAACCTGGAAGATGTTTCAAACGTGATCAAACAGGCTAATGAAGTAGTGAAAAAGGCGTATAGTGCTGGTAAGCAGCTGCAGATTATTATGTGAAATCGACCGGAGTTGGATTTGAACTAGGGTTGAGAGGGTGGTCGATTTCACGGAATAAGTCGCGCCTGCTCAGCAACACAGAACACATTAATCTCCACTTTAGAAGTAATTTGTTGGACAGGTTTCCACATTTATCATATGTGTCAGGAGGAGTCTGAAGAGCAAAACTATTTCGAACAACTATTGTATTGACGTATCGAAGTTCTCCCGATCTGTGAACTTTCTGAACTGGACAAGACATGGCAGTGTGTGTGAGGTCTGATCACTGGCAGATGTTGTCAGATGATGTCAGGTGCTGTTCAGGTCCTCCTTGTCAGGGCAGTTAGGTGGTGTCGAACGTCGGGATATCAGACTTGACCTCCTCTGATGCTCTCAGTGCGAAGTTCGCTAATACTGTCCTTCTCAACGTGTCCTATTACGACTGTACTGAAAAGCTTCGTGAACACGACGAATGCATCAGCGTCATGGTAGCTTCCAGAAAACGACTTACGCGTGATCGGGCGGTCGCCTTCATCCGCTCCCCGCATTGCCTCGGATCCCTTGTAAGAGCCTGGTTGGACTGCTGACCGGGTGCGGTGTTGTTTGTGGCGAATGTGCTCTGTTGGGGGGTCCTCTGGCCGGTGGCTCACGAGCGGATTTCTGTTTCAGGTAAGCTGGACGCGGAGTGGTCAATGCGGAGTGGACGGTGACTGGTTGGGTGACACTCCTCGACACACTGGAGTCAGGTCAGAAATGGCGGGAGGTGGTCCGACCAGTCGCCGCGCGCCAGTCTAGTCATGCTACCCCTCCGCCAGTTGCCGTGGCCAGCAAAACAACAATAGTTTTGCTCACGCTGAACGTTAACACCAGATGAGATTGCAGAAGCAAATGCTCAGAACAACACACATAATATGGACCGATTTCAAAAGTAATTGTTCAAAATAGTCCATGAACCGAAAACTTGAGTTGTGATTATCGAGGCGATGGGCTCCAGTTGTGTCAATGTCCTCATCACAGCAGGTAACTATCCTCCCCACGTTTTATTTTTGCTGCCACCATTTGCCAAGGACGTCGCCAACATTTGCCAAAGCATGCTGATTGCAGTCCAGCAGAAAGTGGTGGTTGTTTCGTTCGGTTGCATCATGCCGTGGGCAAGCCGTCAAGTCAGCGTAGTGTTGCACCAGCCATATATTATTCCTAGAAAAGACAGTTATAATTCTGCACCTTGTCTTCACATCGGGCGATCTATTTAAGTGTCACAATATGTTTACCTTTCCCTCGCGGAGTTGGCTTTCATTCACGACCAGTGCCGACGTTAATAAATGGCTTGAACAAAGCTGATGCAGTCGATATATCAATTCTGATATTAATTTCCCTATGGGCGATAAATACGCGACATAAATATGTTATCTGACCATTAGATGAATAACTGCACCTTAGATCAATATGGAAAACACAACTGTTCGTGCGAAGTGTGGCATCGCCAACATAGGAGGGGTTCTGCAAACAAGAAGTACCTCAGCTGTCTTCCGTTTGCGCACAAAGTAGAAATTATCGAATGGATGCATTGACACTACACACATGTATTCTTTGTGATCAAGGCTGTCCCGAAATTGTAATGCTTTAACAGCAATAATTATCAACGTTAACATTAGCCTGTCTTCCGACATAAAGCGGAGATGAAGGAGCGTTAGGTCAGGCAACAGCATTCCTAATTATTTTGCCAGATGAAGTGTTGGAATAATTGCACAGCTTTCGATGGCCTTCTAGCCCTGTCTGACAGAGGCGGACATCAAGAACGGCTAATGGGAGCGAATCAGCAATTCCATCAGTTGAAAGTGTTGTGCTGACAAACCGTGCTGTTTTGCACCCTGGCTCGTGCACGGCACGTTGACACCTTCCCCAGTGCTGGGCAGGTGTTGTGGCAACCCTGCCCTGTGCTTCCAAACGGAGAGGGCTAACGACCTGAAACAAAAACCAGCGAGTTGCATATGGTGAGATCTCGCGGGCCACGTGTGATTTATTTGCTCAGGGGCGTCAATGTCTGACAATAATCGAGGATGGGGGCTATACATAGAAGCAATGGGAGGGCCGAAGTCGATTGGAGTGGAGGGCAATCGCACATATGGCTCCCATGCAAAACATTTAATTATCTTGGGCCGAGCCAACATTATGTGATGGAGGGGAGGGAGAGAGTGAAGGGGGTGCACGAGCTCCTCAAACGTATGCAAATCGACACCCATTGAACCGAAGCATGCGCTTGGGTGCACTGGTTGACTTCCAAAATTACATAGAGGGTCGATTTTTCGGGAAGTTGAGAATGTTCGAGGTATTGAGGTTGAGGTAAATCGAGGTAAATGGCTCGCTGTGCATTACCAATCACAGACATAGGCTTAACATACGCAACACAGTATTCTTCAGTAGCTTAAAATAATAGCGATGTATCACATTCTGAGCAGCAGATCAAAGGTCACCCCGGTAGCTCAGTTGGTTAGAGCGTTGGCCTGGACTGGTCTCTCCTGTCCTGGCAACACGGGGTTCAAGTCGCTACGCGCGCTCGCATTTAGCCCCCGGCTGGGAAGGTCAGTTGGCAGCTGGCCCGATAAGGCCGGGGACGAGCTACCGGGCGGCTGTGTCGGTGCATTGACGGCACGTTAAACTTTCGGTCAAAATTCTACCGTTGAACTGGAATTCATGGATCAGATGGTGGGGCCAGTGTTCACGCAACAAGCTCTGCTTAACAACAGGACCCTGGTTCACAAAGCTACCCCAGCAAAAAACTCAGATTAAATTTATTAAAAAAGACGGTCAGATGAGGTCGACATGTTGACCTCACTTCGAAACATCGGAGATGGTGCCAGAAAACACAACTCGCTGGTGCCCAGGAGTAAAATTTGACACGGAGACCAGCTTTAACATGACAATTAAATCCAGTAGCTCAGAAGCTGAAAGGATCATCTGGAGTCGAACTGGGTCAACGACCTCGAATGACCGGAAAGGTGCGGTCTCTATGTGACCAATGACGTTATGCGCCCGAAAGCCCAAATAACTAACTAACAAACAAAACTCGAAAAGGTCAATCACCGATGTAAGCACACTCGTTCGCCAACATTCATCACGTTGGGGAAATTCGTGAGATCAGTTGCCGACAATTCGCTATTTTGGCCAAAAACGGCTTCACCTGTTTCGTCTGATCACGTCACAGCAAAGCGACCTGATCAGACCTGATGTGACATCCTCAAACTTTCCATGTCATGGAATCGGCGAAGGATGGACATCATCTACACCAGCTGGCGTGTTCTCGTGGCCGTGCAGAAAACCTCAGTGAGGAGGTGCATCAACACCCCTCCCCATCCCCTGCCACTCCAGCATGGTGAGCGCTAGCATGAACTTATCAGTTCATTGGTGTTCAAAACGCTTATCCCACATTTAGACTTTAATTGCACCTTTTCAAACTTGTAGCGTAATACAAACATGTCATCATATCCATTGTAACAGAAGTACGTGCAGGTAATTGATTGAGCAGGAGTGGTTATGGCAACGTGCTACCAACAATGATAGCATTGCGAAATTCTGACTCACCGTACCTTCACGGTACTCCACCGACGTACCAATTTTCTGACTCACCGTACCGTTACGGTACTCTACCGACGTACTAACCATCCGATTCACCGTACCGGTACGGTACTCTACCGACGTACTAACTATCCGACTCACCGTACCGTTACGACAGCGTACTGACTTACCAACTTTCTGACTCACCGTATCGTTGCGATAGTGTACTGACGTACCAACTTTCTGACTCACCGTATCGTTGCGATAGTGTACTGACGTACCAACTTCCTGACTACACCGTACTGTTGCGATAGTGTACTGACGCACCAAATTTCTGCACGGCCCATCCTCGCTATACCATTAAGCTAATCACCTCTTCAAAGCCTGAACCAACCAGCCATCTTTGCACAAAGTACGGCTTAATCATAGTAATATGGACTGTTAATTGTGTAATGGCCGCCTGCATGCTCCGGTGAACCACGCTAAATCACACGTCATCACACGATGAGCTCGGAAACGCACTACATCTACGCCACGAGCCGACTGATGCGCTACATGCGCACCCTTCGTTGACGTGACAGCAGCAGGTGCATAATCTCACGCGGAATAATGCGGATCATGAACCACGCAAGGGCGCACCAAGCAAGTGAAATCTAGCGACCGATCTTAAGCTAGTCTTGCTGAATTGAGCTGGGCGAAACTTTGGTGAATGTATCCAGATGTTTTTGGAATTTGCGCGGATCCAATGGGCCCTATACACGCGTCCCGGACCGCACTAAAAGTCGAGGCCGTGCGATGTTTTGCGTCTTGCTTGTAATTTGTCTGAGCTTACCGGTGCAGAAGTGTCCATTTTTCACGCTTGTGAGCAAGTGAGCGGGTTTTTGTTTCACCCCTGATAACCAGGTGCTATAAATAGATCACCACACGTGCGCCTCTAGGAGGCCAGGCTGTGGTGTGGACCGTACTATCGGTGTAGAATACTATCCACACTGTTGCAAGTACTTGATAATTTCTCCCCAAATGGAAGTTTTTCCGAATAACGAGCATCATTAAGTCGATTGTCCAGTGAACCACGCACAGGTAGGACACTGTTTCTTTTTCTAAAAATAAATGTATCCATGCCCAAGACACCTACCGACACCTGGAAGCATCCATAACGCGCTTGAATGACTCGTCGTTAGACAAATTTCATCGAATCCATAGGTGCAATATTTTGTCCTAACATCGAACACAAAATACATCAATGCAGACCACTGTCCATAGCTTACAAACATCCCCAATTAAAAAAACAGCCTCCGTGAGCTAACGAACTTTCTGGGAATCGGCGTGCATGCCAAAGATCATCAATCGTGCATTTGAAACACACTGCTTGGTCGGCGTGCACACGTTTGGGCGCAAACGTGCGAGCGCATGCGCACTCGATCAGCGGCAGCAGGCAGACCCGAACGAATACACACCACACACCGCCGACTCCAGTCATTTATACTGCAGGATGACATGTTGTGGTAATGCTCAGCAGGTGCCATCATACATCATGTGACGCTGAAGGGCGGAGTACGTAAATCATCTTCATTCGAGCGAAAACTGGCAGTCAGTCGTACACAGCTTACACCCCTGTTCTCACTGACACACGGTAGCCCGAGGACATGCTCGCAGCGGCCAGGCGATGTCGGGACCAGAGTGATGTCGGGACCAGAGCGATGTCGGGACCAGAGTGATGTCGGGACCAGAGCGATGTGGGGACCTGAGCGATGTCGGGACCAGAGCGATGCCGAGACCAGTGCAGTGTCGGGACCAGTGCGATGTCGGGACCAGAGCGATGTCGAGACCAGAGCAATGTCGGGACCAGAGCGATGTCGGGACCAGAGCGATGCCTGGACCAGTGCAATGTCGGGACCAGTGCGATGTCGGGACCAGAGCGATGTCGGGACCTGAGCGATGTCGGGACCAGAGCGATGCCGGGACCAGTGCAGTGTCGGGACCAGTGCGATGTCGGGACCAGAGCAATGTCGGGACCAGAACGATGTCGGGACCATATTGATGTCGGGACCAGAGCGATGTCTGAACCAGAACGATGTCGGGACCAGAGCGATGTCGAGACCGGCGGGATATGGCGCCCGTAGGATTTGGGGACCAGAGGATGCAGATGTCAGAATCATTTGGCCCGGAGGGATCTAACCGGGGGGTGGGGGGTGGGGGGCTGTTACACGCGGATAAATGCTAAAGCCCGTGGAGTACCGCAGTTGTGGGATATGGTGTAGCCTGTGGTGACATGACAATCAGAAAGGATGGGCAGTTTTGGGAATCTAGCAGTGAGGAGCGATGCGGTAGCTGCGGGATAGGGCAGCCAGGGGAGATTTGGGGTCTTGTGAGCGCATGATACCGACCGATTTCACGAAGACGGACATGGCAGCCAGCAATAATCTGTTGGCAAGATGTGACAGAGAAGATATAATGCCACATCGCGAAAGGATATGAAAGGATATGGCGATCCCGGAGTGGTGTGGTTGGAAGGAGAGACGCTGAAGTCAGAAGAGGCAGCGTAGGCACAGCAGATGTGTGGCAGACAGGGCTGAGAGAAAGACCAGTTTCGTGCCTCTTTTGTAATCGAGAACATACCCACAGAGTATCAGTTTCTGCTTTCTGTGTGAAGACTCACCAATGTGGTAAGCATCAGCTCGCTGCAGAAGCTGGCAATGCAGTATGTTTACAAAGTGTGTGTCAGCGAACTGGGCGGCTCACGCGCTGATGTGCGCACGCATAGTCAAGTTGGCCTTGTCCGCACCAGTTGCAGTGCAAGATACATTTGGTGTGCTCGTCTAAACGCTGGGAATCCGCGAAGCATGCCCACATAATCAGAGAGCACGGAGACTAAGCTCTGCGTCAAGAAGCGGCGGCAAAGCGTCGCAGCCACCGCATCAGCTAGCTTGGAGAACGATTTGTTATGTTTTTACGTAGGGACACCACCATTTCGCTTGCTGCAACACACGAACAGTTCCGGAATCTTTCACCAGCGGTGAACATTTTCCAGCAAGTAGATGCCGGTCTTTCGTTGACGCAGTGCTTTTAATTCACATTGACGTACGAGCACATCCACGTAAATTATGGCTATTATGGCTAAGCTATGGCACGCGATGTGTGAGTAAAGTGCCGAACAGCGAGAACACGCCGTTCGAAGTGCTACTACGGCCTAAAGGGCACTGCAGCCACTCTGTACCGGCTCAACGGACCTCAGCAACAGAAGGGAAGGACAAACTCAGCCGTATACAGTAAGGGAAGTGATAGGAGGGAATCAGCTTCGCGGCGCATCTGGCTGCAGCTCGCCATGGGTTTAGCCGGTGTGAACGTGGTGCAGGTGAACAACTGGCATCCTTAATCTGTTTTCATTTTGACATCACTAAGTGTCATTTGCTTTTTTATTGCAGGTTATGGCTGACATTTGGCTCCATATGTGTAGGTTACTGAAAAAACATTGGGAGGGCACAATGCGGGAAGGAAATGAGGGGCCCAAATATATTGGGTGACATACCACATAGGGTCCCGGGTTGAAAGTCGAAATCATTGGGAGGGGGGGAGGCAAAGCCAACATTGGGAGAAGTGCCCTTCCAAAAGCATATAAAACTACACTGCTGTTTGGCTCTTTAAACGTTGTTATGGCTTCTTGCAGCAGCACTGCCGACTGGTAAAGGTAGCAGATGCACTATTGACATCACCATCATTAAATAAGGAACACAGGTCATCAACAATTGTTCAATTGGCATTATCCTTTGCACTACATTTGCGCATTTTTTTTTTAACATCAGCTGGTCTTTTTGACATCATCCTCTCCCGCCTCCACTCTACACGAAATCAATTTCAAGACACTGAATGAGGCCATGCAATGTCACGGTACATTTGCATAGACCTGCTGCACTGAACTCGTGCTTCCAAGTCAAAAATAGGCTCGGGATGAGGAAAATAGATATTTAAAAAATCAGGTTTCAGGTTTATATATATATATATATATATATATATATATATATATATATATATATATATATATATATATATATATATATATATATATATATATATATATATATATATATATATATATATATATACATATATATATATCTATATATATATATGTATATATATATATGTATGTATATATACATGTATATATATATCTATATATATATATGTATATATATATATATATGTATATATATATATATATATATATATATATATATATATATATATATATATATATAACCAAGAAGGCGCAAACCCTCGTCCCAGTTCCGTCAACATTGTGCGCTGCGGTATATGCAGCGCTAAACTATAATGTTGCTAATTTCGTACCTATTCAAGGGTATTGGTCGAGGATCACACCATAACAATTTTGAAGCTGAGTTCTAATTTAGTGCCCTTCTTGCGCTTGATAATTGTAATTGTGTACACCATAAATTTTCTGCAACATTTTGTACAATTTAAAAACCAACCCAGGCTCCCCAATGACCTAAGATGTCATGTTTGGCCATGTTCTGGATCATTGTAGGTGTGGGGTAAAAATGAATACCATGTTCAAGTTCACACAGCACTTACGGAACACAAGAACATCACGCATGCAATGCATGCACTCATTTGACCTACCATGACCTTGAATCAAGTTATGGGCGAGTCAGGTTGAACTTGCTCATTTAACGACTTGATAACCACATCTAATTGTGATCTAAGCCGCGCGCTTATATTAATTCAAGCATTCCATTAGGGATTAATTCAAGCATTAATTACGGACTGATGCGAGCATGCGAGCACCTATAAATTAAGGTGGAGACAAATTGATCTGACCTGAGATGGTTTGGACGCAAGTTTGTCCTTCAAATATGCAGCCTCGTTGTTCAATTGAAGGTATCTAATGTTTGAGTTCGCCAGAGGGAACGGTTCCGGCTTCATTCAAGATAGACCATACGGGAAGATGGGTGGGTGGGGAGGGACGGAACCTCCTCCAGTGACTCGCGTTTTTATACGTTTTATGCATGCTTGGTTGGCGCCGGTTTTAAATTGATAATTGTCTAGATTGGTTAGAAGGTTATGACTTAATTCATCCATTCTGCTCTTGTCAAAAACCGTAATTGCATTTCTTGTTTGATTCGTATTTTCACAATTTGATACTTAAGAAAGGTGAATAGTGCCAAATCATCAATTAGAATGCTTGAATTGCTACGAATGCTAATCGCATCAATAAATGAACTACCAAAGCGGCACTTAATTCATTACAAACACAGATTACTTTTGAATTGGTAGATTGTGATTGAAATATCTTGCTAAGGTGCATCTACACTTAGGTGCTTGCCAAGAAATCAGGTGTTTGTTCCCATACCATCCATAAATCAATCATGGGTTAAACTTGAAGGTCTATCCAGCCATGGGGTTGTGAGCAGTTTTTCTTGAAATCATCTTAATCTCAATAAGACTAGTCCCGAAGATGCCACTCTTCGAGAGGGAACGAATCGGACCTTGGCGAGTGCAGCGCCTCTGGTTGCGAGATATGGAACCTCTACATCTTAAGGAACAATTAAGCGAATTGCGAGCGTTTCCTTACTATCAGTTTAATTCCAACCATGTTGGAAGATTTTAATTACAACTGGATGATGTTGGCTGAATTTCGGCAGTATTTAATCGGGTGTTTAATTAAATTCCTTCAGCGTTTTAAAAAAAAATATAAATTTGCGGTAGTACCAAATCGTACGCTGAAGTAAAAATGACACAATACATCCATAAGAAGCACATATCAGGATATTGCTTAAGCTGGCCAATTAATCACTATCATGGTAATTGTGACCTGGCTCGGCCACTTGAACACAACCACCGAAGTACCTAGATATCACAAATTGGTGGCAATACAATTAGTTAGTATATTGCACCAGATGATAGACAGCACAACGGTGTGGTATTTAGCACCATTTGCCTCTACTTAGGAACCAAAAGTTTTTTGATGCGCAAATTCGAAGCGTATTTCGGTGCCGCGAACATTCATGCCCATAGTCAAACACGTTTGGGGAAAATACACGAAATATCGAAAACTAAACCGAGTTTTAAGAATGGTACATCACACACATGACATTCGCACTGACAATTATAATGACACCAACATTCCTTCAGTTTTGAAAAAAAAAGATCGAACCAGACTGTGTTATTCTAAGACGATGATTGGCTGAGGCTAAATATCTCCAGGAACAAGTATAAATCACCCAAACCGAACAGTTCGCTTCGCTAAGAACTGCCAAATTTCCACCATTGTTTGAATGGAGCAAAACCACGACTGGAGCACACTGGAGCACCACCAAGCACAGGTAGCACGTAACGCAGGTAGCAGCAAACACAGGAGCACGGAGTCATAATAACAAATAGTTGTCCATACTTTTAAGCAATTAAAATAACTTAGCTGTGATATTAATTTAGGTGCATATAAGATAGGAGTTAAGTTCCTTTAAATGTATGGGCAACTCATATCTGCTACAGACTCCGTGTTCCTATCTCATGGCCTTGTTTCAGTCAAACAATGGCGGAATTTTGGCAATTCTTGGCGTAGCGAACTTGGCGGTTTGGGCATGTTATAATTGTTCATGGGGATGTTTGGCATGAGCCCAATGATTCTGCTGGACAAAGCCGCCATTGGGTAGAAAAAAACACAATGTAGCGAAGTATATACAGCAATAAAAACACACTGCGAAAAATAGGCTTAACCATACACATCGTTATGTCATATAAGAAGCAGAGCTTGGTAAAGAAGGATTTGGATGATTACATGACTACCTAGATGAAAAAATATTAATGTGCCATGATTGTATTGCAAGTGAAAGGGGCATTTGCCAAGATCTGTGGGAAGATGTGCAAACCTTCTCTCAGCAATGACAATTTAGTGAACACCAGACACCAACACTACTTCCGCTCTCTCCGGGGGCAGCAATCTTGAAGCAAGCAATAATAACACAACAAGGCAATATGTTCTTTCTCATACAATATGGAAGGAAATGAACTCCTGACACACCATTTGGAAGCAATGGCTAACAGTGTGCACAATAATGCCTGTTCAGGCAGATGTTTTGCTTCCAATTAAAAATCATTGCACTTGCTAAATAATTTTAATTGCTAAGCTTATCCTGGTCAGCAGTGAATAAACACTGCCAAGGCAGTGCATGGCTAGTCAATATTCATAATACTTTTTTGTCTCGCTGAAATGATGCAACTTGATGACACCCATGTCATTGCAATGCAATGCACTTAGCGTTGATTTATAGGGCTTTATTGCTGCTCGAATGTGATGAGTGCTTCAACACTGTCAATGCTCAATGCATTTATTGTACTCGAGCACAATCAGTAATTATTCATAATAGTAATTAACTCTGGACATAATTGGATCCAGAGAGACAAAGCCAAGGCCATTCCACACTAACTTCATCCAGTAGCGCAACAAGGCAGGGGAGGCAATTGAGCAATTAGCGTATCCTCGTCTCCGATTGGCGTGCACGTTGCCTGTTTAGTTGACGTCACTCTCTCTGGGATGCAGAGGTCTCGACGCCCACTTCTTTCCAGCCGCGCGGGCCCTGCGGGAGCGGCTGAAAAACGCCCGCTGGAGGAGACATGCGTGGCAGGTGTAGATGCCGGGGTGGTAGCGGGAGATGTGGCAGGTGTAGATGCCGGGGTGGTAGCGGAGACAGGTAGAACGGGGTGGTGGCGGAGATGGGCAGGTGTAGATGCCGGGGTGGTGGAGGAGACATGTGTGGCAGGTGTAGATGCCGGGGTGGTGGCGGGAGATGTGGCAGGTGTAGATGCCGGGGTGGTGGCGGGAGATGTGGCAGGTGTAGATGCGGGGTGGTGGCGGGAGATGTGGCAGGTGTAGATGCCGGGGTGGTGGCGGGAGATGTGGCAGGTGTAGATGCCGGGGTGGTGGGGGACATGCGTGGCAGGTGCAGATGCCGGGGTGGTGGCGGGAGATGTGGCAGGTGTAGATGCCGGGGCGGTGGAGGAGATGTGGCAGGTGCAGATGCCGGGGTGGTGGCGGGAGATGTGGCAGGTGTAGATGCCGGGGTGGTGGCGGGAGATGTGGCAGGTGTAGATGCCGGGGCGGTGGCGGGAGATGTGGCAGGTGTAGATGCCGGGGTGGTGGCGGGAGATGTGGCAGGTGTAGATGTCGGGGCGGTGGAGGAGACATGGTGGCAGGTGTAGATGCCGGGGTGGTGGCGGGAGATGTGGCAGGTGTAGATGTCGAGGCGGTGGGGAGACATGTGTGGCAGGTGTAGATGCCGGGGTGGTGGCGGGAGATGTGGCAGGTGTAGATGCCGGGGTGGTGGGGAGAATGCGTGGCAGGTGTAGATGCCGGGGCGGTGGAGGAGACATGTGTGGCAGGTGTAGATGCCGGGGTGGTGGCGGGAGATGTGGCAGGTGTAGATGTCGGGGCGGTGGGGAGAATGCGTGGCAGGTGTAGATGCCGGGGTGGTGGCGGGAGATGTGGCAGGTGAGATGTCGGGGCGGTGGAGGAGACATGTGTGGCAGGTGTAGATGCCGGGGTGGTGGCGGGAGATGTGGCAGGTGTAGATGCCGGGGTGGTGGCGGGAGATGTGGCAGGTGTAGATGCCGGGGTGGTGGCGGGAGATGTGGCAGGTGTAGATGCCGGGGTGGTGGAGGAGACATGTGTGGCAGGTGTAGATGCCGGGGTGGTGGCGGGAGATGTGGCAGGTGTAGATGCCGGGGTGGTGGGGAGACATGTGTGGCAGGTGTAGATGCCGGGGTGGTGGCGGGAGATGCGGGGTGGTGGGGATGTTGGCAGGTGTAGATGCCGGGGTGGTGGCGGGAGATGTGGCAGGTGTAGATGCCGGGGTGGTGGCGGGAGATGTGGCAGGTGTAGATGCCGGGGTGGTGGCGGGAGATGTGGCAGGTGCAGATGCCGGGGCGGTGGCGGGAGATGTGGCAGGTGTAGATGCCGGGGTGGTGGCGGGAGATGTGGCAGGTGTAGATGCCGGGGCGGTGGCAGGAGATGTGCCAGGTGTAGATGCCGGGGTGGTGGCGGGAGATGTGGCAGGTGCAGATGCCGGGGTGGTGGCGGCAGAAGTGCGCGCTGCGCTCCACCGCAGGACGTCAGTAGACTGGCGTCGAATGTTGCCAGTTGTTGATGACAAGATTTGCTGTAGCGTTCACTGTCTGTGTCCGCTGGACCGACTGAACGCTCGTGGAAATAGAGGTTAGCTGAAATGAGTACTCCACTTTGTACTCGGAAAGGACTGAGACGATCCTTTCGTCTCATGGAATACGATGTGGCTGTCGAATAAGAGGCGTACCCAGCGCTACCATGATATGCGTCATGATACTGAGTGTGGCAAGTCTTCTCGGCTACGCTTCAGAGTGACATCAGCTGAGTAGTGGTGGAGCTGTGAGCCGTGTGGGTGACCAGGGTGACCCAGCCCTGCTCAGTCTACACTAATATCTGTTGCGTTGAGCAAGCGTGACATGGCCCTTGACGTGTTCCTTGATTAAAAAATAGCACATAAAGCCTTTTTCTACCAAGTGAGAAAACGATCTTCACGCCTCTTATCATTATATTTATATACGTACATGCATACATACATACGTACATCGATATATATATATATATATATATATATATATATATATATATATATATATATATATATATATATATATATATATATATATATATATATTTACCGGTATGATAACCCTCGCCAGTGGAGTTTTTTTTCTCAGTTTTTCGTGAATAGCTACCGAACCGCTCAACGCAACCCAATAAAGTATTCAGTATCCCCTGTGGCGTCGTTTTCGGAGCTTTTTTTGTTGAATCATCTCAAGCCATGGAGCTATGATGTCATAAAGTGGAACACCTCCGACAACAAAAAATAAATATATCGCTGATTGTCTCATCTTAACACGACATTGTTACCTAAAGCGACACCTTGAGTGCGGTTTAGATGACTGGATTGATATCCGGACATTGTCCTGCTCCATGTTCACTCAAAGTCATTGACCTATGTTGATCGCGTATGATCAACATGATATGATCATATGATCAATATGATCGCGTATGATATATATCGTTTTGCACGATATATGTGTATATTTTAAGCCCCGAATTAAAGTTTGTTGTTCACTTTTGCCCTGGGTGGGGAGGCAGTGTTTTTGACCAACACTCTATCAAGTCTTCAAATGTGGGGGAGGGGGTCGGCCCTTGCCTGACCTGACATGTGACCTATGTTTTACGTGGAGCTTGACATATGTCATTGCATCCATAAAGCATGGACGAACACCCTGGCAATAATTCAATGTGCATCATATTTGTTGCAATTCCTGAAGCGTTTGTGATGCAAGTTGAAAAGTTCACAAAGTGCGTCACAAATTGCAGTTGTGAAATGTTCACAAAAACTTCGATTTTTCTAAACACTTGACATTTGATCTCACCTGGAGGGTCACCTGTCACACCAAGGTACACAACTCGGTATTAATCGCAAGGTGGTGTCCCACCCCACACAACCGTTTTTATATTTCGTATCTAACACGCTTCGTTTGGATATGCCATGGGAATCACGCCAAACTCCTCCACTGCCGATGATGGCAAAGTGCCGCACACCGGCGAGAGTTAATATATTCATGGATAGCATAGTGCACACCGTACATTATCGAGTCCACTAAGCTTCTCGTTTTGCTTGCGAATAGTGGCAAGGGGTTCCGGAAGTCTGAGAATGCAGAATGAGAGTATCAGAATCTCAGACGCGGAAACCTCTTTAGGTGGGGAGGGGGAGGGATGCTAATCCTTCCGTCGGAAATAATGCCTGCACTTCTGGCTATATCTACTGAATCCCGTGGAAGTGGCGGTATCTTGATAATTGCCACAGAGCATAATTAGTTACTTATTTGGGCTTTAGGGCGCTTTGACCAGAGTTGATCATTCGCGCCCATACAGAGCATAATGACTTAAAACGGCGGTTTCCCCACGTGAGTCTAAAACAAGGTACAACACCGCTTCCTTGGTGCCGGATCACGTTTCCAGAATCTATATTCACTTGTCAGCTCAAGTAGCACAATGCTTTGCAATGAAGCGCTGTCCTTATTGACGGGGCTGTCAGGGGGCTGTAGATGCTTGCTTTGTTCAGGCGAAATCTGATTGGTCATCACATGTCGTTGGCGCTTCAGACAAGTTTTCCTTAGTTCTGTGAATACCGCCTGCGGAGTGGCAGAATGTGCGTTATTGCATATCGTGGAATCATCATTTAAAGAGGCATTGGTTAGGCGGACTGGACAGATCAGGCTGATGACCGACAAAGTATGTACATATAATGGCATATTTACACACACACACACACACACACACACACACACACACACACACACACACACACACACAAAACACACACATACACACACACACACACACACACACACACAACACACACACACACACACATACATAGACGCACGCTCGTGTGCAGCATATATACATATATATATATATACATATATATATATATATATATATATATATATATATATATATATATATATATATATATATATATATATATATATATATATATTCACAAATGTGCGGACAGAGATCCGGCGTGGACAACAGGTTTCTTTCCTTACCGAAATGGGTAGATCTCTGGAGGATCCCCAGCTTGAACTCGGGGCTTGCAAGGGGGAAATAATGAGACAGGAATATGAGAACCCAATAAGGTGTAATATGAGTTTTCATTGAAGGATGGAATTCAGCTTCACGAGCAAATATCGGAGCGATAATGAGCGCGTCAGTCCCTGTACCGGAAGTGTGCACATGCCCAGCACATATGTCCACAGCTCACATGTCCATGTGAAGTGGATATGCGTGGCCTTGTGTTATCGTCATTAGCGTAGCTGATTACAAATTGTGGTCTGGCAGATGGAAGCCGAAAGAGCCGCTACCTGGCAGTGAGATAAACTTGAGGTTGGGGGGGGGTCTATAATATTTGCAAATTACCCGCTCCGTTTACATGCTGCATAGATGTACACATTGCCAATTCAAACAGTGCAGCCTGCAGTGAGCAACGCTGATTCCAAGAGGGCATGCGGTCCACACATGCAACGCAGCAAAAGCTGGCGACGCCACGCCACGCCGTCTGCCTCCGATCGTGTTCTTCTGAAGCCCTCCGGCCCCGCGCGCGTGTCAAAGAAGCGCGTCTGGGTCGGGGCGCCGGCCGGCGCGGCTTTGATCGCACGTCGGCGGTGTCAGCTGGCGCAGATTTGCGGCGGCGGCGGCGCCAGCGGCCGGCCGGCGCCAGCGGCTGATTGCCAGGTACACGGCGGCGGCCGGCCGCGCTGCTGTTGACGGCTGCCTGGCCGGCCGGCCGCGCCGTCAGCTGTCGGCCGAGGGCTACCACAGCCGGACGGGTGGCGCTGCCGCCTGTCTTGTAGGCTACGCTTGGAGCTGAGACGGACGACGGCCGGCAGCCGTCCCGAGCGCTAGCTACCCACCCGCGCCAGCTACCCACCCGCGCCAGCTACCCACCCGCGCCAGCTACCCACCCGCGCCAGCTACCCACCCGCGCCAGCTACCCACCCCCGCGCACTCGTGTCGCCCCCACACCACCAGGAATCTTCCCAGAGACGGTGGGGGGGGGGGGGGCATTTGTGGTACGAAATGTATGCAGAGTGCAGAGTTTATCATGCCCCATCCCGCGTCAGGGGACGCGGGATGGGGCCCGAAAGGCATGCACCTCCATGCAGAGTTGGTCTCGCCCCGTCCCACGTCAGGGGGATGGGAGGGGGGGGGAGGGGGGCGCTGGTGTTGTCCGAAAGGTATGCACCTCCATGCAGAGTTTGTCGCGCCCTATCCCGCGTTAGTGCTAGTTACGGCTTTCTTAGTGAAGTATGCTGCATGACAGACGCAGTCGATGCGCCCCTAGACTCGAAACTTAGTAAAGTATGGCTTCCACCATGGGTGTAGCCACGATTTCGAAATTGTGGGGGGGGGGCAAACCGGGGACGCGGTAAGCTTGGACAGGATAGAGGGGTACCTCCCCCCAAACAAACAAAAAAACCTTGGATTTTAGCCAATTCATTTTCAACGGCTGGTTTTCAGATTCACCATTGTTAAAAATCATATTTTGGGGACAAAAAGTTCCACGAAATGTAACAAGTTTCACTCCTTGTCACCGCCTTTGAACATCTAGCTTTATGTCATATGTGCTGGTCCAGATTTCACAATCACCACAGAGCAATGCTGTAAGTACGTTAAGCATTGCCCTCTTGTAGATGGCAAAAAATAAAATATTGGACGATGGTTTTATTGCAGTAAATATAGACATACAATAACCTTTCCAATGCTTTCCTGTTTTACGGGGAGACATTTCGATGCAATGACAAACAGGGCGGATAAAGGGTATGGCACTGAGAACATGTGCCATCCACATGGAAAGTGGCGTCCCTCCTGCCGGGAAAAGTTGCCCCTCTGAAAAGGTTCCAGTGCACCCGCTCGAATTTTTCAGCCAAAGGCACCCATATGAAAGAAAAAGGCACCCCCTTGGAAGGAAAGGCGCCCCTTCGGGAAGGACCGAGTGCAACCCACCCCCTCGAATCTTTCAGCCAGAAGCGCCTCTCCAGGTGCTTTCGCAGTGGCGCCGCTCCAAAGAAATTCCGCCCCTCCAGACGAGTGCCCCCATGACAATTCCTGGATCCACCCCTGATTACAACATTGTTCTCTCGCGGTATGAAATCCGGCTCGTTATAAAATCGTGTGCATTCACGTGTGGTCTCTCTTGCAAATTTCATAACTTCCGTTGAACCATCAAGAGGAAAGCAGACAATTTTAAAAGTTCTATATTTTACCTGTCCGGGACATCAATGTGACAGTGTAAATTTAAAACCAGCGATGGGAACGCCATCCGAGCAGGTTGTGACGGATTTCTTGGGGGGGGGGCTCCCAGTCATATAGGATATGATTGCCTGCTATCACAACGGCCGCAAACAAAACGAGATTTGATCCTTCTATTTCTATTACACTCAATCATTGTACACACACCGTACCTTCGACGCCTTCGAAATTATTTCGATATCTCAACATTCTGATAACGTACGGCAAGCCACGTCGAACGACACCCACATAATGCAAATTGAAGCCATAGCGACGAAACGCGAGGACTTTGAAGAATTACAACTAGCCGTTGATCTTGAGGCTTGACCTGACATGTTCCGGGCTAAAATGTTACTCCAGGGTTGCCCATTGGCTATCTCTTGACACCAAACATGGGTAGCTTTGTGAGAAAACGAAGAAGTGCGGAGCGACCGAATAAATAAGCTCGACCTTTGACTTTGCAATTTAATGTGATTTCTGAACGGTTTGCTGAAGTACCTCACGGCACGTCGAATGACACCCACGTGATGAAAATTGAAGACATAGTGACGAGGCGCAAGGACTTCGAGCAATTTTAGCTAAACTTCGATCTTGTGGTTTGACATTGACATGTCCCGGTTTTAAATGTTACCCGAGGTTCACCACGGGCTATTGCTTGATACCAGATGTGGGCACTGGCCGATCTAGCCCACCGGTTTGTGGGGGGGGGGCAACTTTCGGTTTTCGGCGTCAGCCCCTCTCCATCCCCTCCTCCAGTGGCGTACCCAGGAATTGCATCAGGGGAGCGGTCGGACGGATTTGGAGGGTGCCCATTCTCCCACTATTATTGGTTAAAAGCACCGGATTTCGACCACTATTTGGCAAAGGAGCCCTTTTATAAAATAATAATTAATGACAACATAATTTCCTGTGTAGGGGCCATAGCTTACCTGCACCGTTTCTAAGTTACCGGATTTTTGTTCTTGTTTACCAAAACGTTCACGTTCACGTTCAACGTCTTGTACCACGTCAACGTTCGTGCACGTGTACATACTGGTGGATCCGATTTTGTCAACTCTTGTTGTAAGCAGAACTTGAGCAGCATGGAACCCTCGATGTATGTCAGAATCTACTATGCTACCATATTGGCCTCCAAACAATTATAAAACATACCTTTAAAATTGGAGATTCTTTCATTCAGACGCTATTTTTTAACCTCGGCAAAGGTTACTGCATTTTAATTAAATTTACTTCTGTTGGTTTCGGGGGGCCAAAAGACACTATGGCCCACCCTTTTAAGCGCTTCGGGGGGGCATGGCCGGAATGGCCCCTCCCTGGATCCGCTAGTGGATGTGGGTAGATTAGGGCGAATAAAAAATGCGAGGCGACCGAAGAAATCGGTTTGACCTTTGACCTTTGAAATTAGTTCGATTTCGTAACATTATAATACGGCACAAGCCACGTCGAATGACACCCACTTGGTACAAATTGAACCATAGAGACGAGTCGCGAGGACTTCGAAAAATTCAAACTAGCCTTTGACCTTGAAGCTTGACCTTGACATATCCAAGTTTCAAAATGCTACTTGAAGGTTCACCATGGGCTATCGCTTGGTAGTGGATCTGGGTAGGCTTTGGCTAAAACCCAAGAAAATGCGAGGCGACCGAAGGATCAGCTTGGCATTTCCCCTTGAAAAATAATTCGATTGCTTATCTTTCTGATACCGCATAACAAGCTACGTCGAACGACGCCCAGTTGATGGACATTGAAGCGATAGCAATCGAACCTCGCGTTCGGTCGACATCACTTCAATATCGCCATCTAATAAATCAAGCTAACCTTTGACCTTGAAGAATTACATGTACCGGTTTACATGAACTTGACATGTACCGGTTTGAAATGTTGCACGATGGTTCATCACAGGCTATCGCTTGATAGCAGATTGAGGCAGGATTGGGTGAAAACGCAAAAAAGCGAGGCGACCGAATAAACCGGTTTGCGTTGGACCTTGACCGTTAAAGTGGTCATGTGAGACCTATGTAGTTGCTTCCAGAGTTTTTCAGTACAAGGAGAAGCATTTGTGGTCATTGATTCGAACGATCATAAACCCGTCGCTGAATGCCAATGTTAATACAAATACGCCTCTGGCGAACTCGTCGCTGAATACGAATACGAATACGACGTTAACTTGACGTACGTTCTTAAGGCTTCCCATGACTCCCCTCCGTGGTCTTGAAGATGCCCAAGAACACCCAGAGTCACGTTTGCTCAATATATATCGATATATGCGCAGGAGAATGCAACCTAAGACGTATAAAGGCTTGCTATAATGCAAATTTGTTGCCTCACAAAGCACAATTTTCCACTCAAGCGAAAACACAAGATGGTCAAGGCTCATGTTATTCAAGAATGGCCTGGAAGCAGACATTTCTAATGTTTGCTGATTTACTTCTCGGAGATTGTGTGACGGCAGATAGCCTGTGAAGCCCGTTGATTGGCCAGATCGTCTTTTAGTATTTTTGGTGATTCTCTTGCATAGATAGTTTCACTTTATAAATGGATAAGCATAATTTTGCGGCGATCATACTCAGATAGCTGAGGTTTTTTTTTTTTGGGGGGGCACGAAAGAAATTAAGGGGGACAAATCGCCACTTTTAAGAAATTGGGAGAGGGGACATGTCCCCCCCCCCAACCCTTCCCCAGTGGTTACACATATGGCTTCCACCACTATCGTACATCGCATTTGAGCACGTTTGGAGTTCAGTGCTGTTCAGTTCAGTTTATTGAAGATGGCTGATGCTCCTCGAATAATTCGTTTTCAATTGGAGCATCATTTGAGCGCTTTCCGTGCCGATTAATTTTCATAGCATTATACGATGCGAACGACGCAAATGCCATAATATATACCTAATGCACCGTCCAAACACGTGAAACAAATGCCATAACATATGCCTAATACACCGTACAAACAAGTGAAACAAATCCCAACATGCTAAACAAAACCGGGATGGTGCAAAATGTGTTCCAGACTAAAGTGAGAAATATTGCAATCAGTGCAATTCCAAGTAAAAACAAACACAAAAAACACGAGTATCTCGAAGTGATTTGGCAGTGCAACGGAACATTAGAGACTTGCCTATATTTCTTCAATTTGGTAGCGTTTCAGTCACATTCATTGACCACGTCCATAAAATGTCATTGAAATAGTTGAAGCCATGGCGTTGCTAGCGTATCACGACGCATAAGCAAACCTCAGACGCCCCAGGGATGTACTTGCAACACTCGACGCGCCGTGGCCTGCCCTGAATGTCGAGGAGTGTCACCTGTCCGGCGTATCGAGAGGTGTCGCCTGAGTGTCGGGCGTGTCGAGAGGTATCACCTGGGTGTCGGACGTGTCGAGAGGTGTCACCTCAGTGTCGGATGTGTCGAGTCACCGATAATTGCAGTGTTGTCTGCTTGCAATAACGAAAGCCTGGCTTCCGCAATGCCTGGGTGATTTCATTTCCTCCGTGCCCAAGTTCGTGGTGAGGACAGATGTTTGCACATCACAATTGTTTACCGCATTGCGATTGTTTGCAATTGAGTGCCTATTTGCGTGAGTGTCTGTACATATGAAAAATACGTTTGCACTAACTGACTGAATCACACTAGCGTATTGGTTGTCGACATGCAATATCATGCTCGCTTGCATTGTATTGTAGTCTAGCCTGCTCTAGAATCTGTACATACAAAATGTTTCCCTTCCAAGGGTATTCCCATAATACGAGGTATTCGCAACAATCATGCCCTTGTTTGGGAAGTGCCGTTTAGCTCGATGCAACACATGGTCATTTCATTGGTTGTTGACTAATTGATAGGTGACGGAACGACTTAATTTAAGCAAAGGGGCACCAAGCAGTTTTGGAGTCGATTTTGTCCCGTCAATGTCATATGGGTCGATGCTAAATTCCCGGATTGAAGAGGGCACGTTACACCGACGCCCCCTGCCCCTCCCCGTTCCGTCGCCTATGCACTAATTACCAGCTTGATATCGCTGCATTGATATTTCTTGCGGTGTGCTATCCTCGAGTAACTTACTTTATATGATATATGTCGTTGCCCGCCCTCTTTCCTCAACGTGGCTCCTCTCTCCATTGCCGCCTGTGTTCTGGACGGGCTCATGGCACCGGGCGCAGACTTCTTCCTCATGTCGCCTCTACCAGCTGCCTCCGTCTTTGCAACACCCAGCACAGCACCCGCAAATTCACCCGACGTGCTGGAGGACGCCCTGTGTCTACGGCACCTCACAGTAGCCGACGGCACCTCACAGTAGCTGACGGCACCTCACAGTAGCCGACGACACCTCACAGTAGCCGACGGCACCTCACGGTAGCCGGCGGCACCTCACAGTAGCCGGCGGCACCTCACAGTAGCCGACGGCACCTCACAGTAGCCGGCGGCACCTCACAGTAGCCGACGGCACCTCACGGTAGCCGACGGCCCCTCACAGTAGCCGACGGCACCTCACAGTAGCTGAAGGCACCTCACAGTAGCCGACGACACCTCACAGTAGCCGACGGCACCTCACAGTAGCCGACGGAACCTCACAGTAGCCGACGGCACCTCACGGTAGCCGACGGCACCTCACAGTAGCCGACGACACCTCACAGTAGCCGACGGCACCTCACAGTAGCCGACGGCACCTCACAGTAGCCGACGGCACCTCACAGTAGCCGACGGCACCTCACAGTAGCCGACGGCACCTCACAGTAGCCGACGGCACCTCACAGTAGCCGACGGCACCTCACAGTAGCCGACGGCACCTCACAGTAGCCGACGGCACCTCACGGTAGCCGACGGCACCTCACAGTAGCCGACGACACCTCACAGTAGCCGACGGCACCTCACAGTAGCCGACGGCACCTCACAGTAGCCGACGGCACCTTACAATATACGACGGCGCCTCACAGTATCCGACGGCACCTCACAATATACGACGACACCTCACAGTAGCCGGCGGCACCTCACGGTAACCGACGGCACCTCACAGTAGCCGACGACACCTCACAGTAGCCGACGGCACCTCACAGTAGCCGACGGCACCTCACAGTAGCCGACGACACCTCACAATATACGACGGCACCTTACGGTAGCCGACGGCACCTCACAGTATCCGACGGCACCTCACAATATACGACGACACCTCACAGTAGCCGGCGGCACCTCACGGTAACCGACGGCACCTCACAGTAGCCGACGACACCTCACAGTAGCCGACGGCACCTCACAGTAGCCGACGGCACCTCACAGTAGCCGACGACACCTCACAGTAGCCGACGGCACCTCACAGTAGCCGACGGCATCTCACAGTAGCTGAAGCACCTCACAGTAGCCGACGACACCTCACAGTAGCCGACGGCACCTCACAGTAGCCGACGGCACCTCACAGTAGCCGACGGCACCTCACAGTAGCCGACGGCACCTCACGGTAGCCGACGGCACCTCACAATATACGACGGCGCCTCACAGTATCCGACGGCACCTCACAATATACGACGACACCTCACAGTAGCCGGCGGCACCTCACGGTAACCGACGGCACCTCACAGTAGCCGACGACACCTCACAGTAGCCGACGGCACCTCACGGTAGCCGGCGGCACCTCACAGTAGCCGGCGGCATCTCACAGTAGCCGACGGCACCTCACAGTAGCCGACGACACCTCACAGTAGCCGACGGCACCTACAGTAGCCGACGGTACCTCACAGTAGCCGACGGCACCTCACGGTAGCCGACGGCACCTCACAGTAGCCGACGACACCTCACAGTAGCCGACGGCACCTCACAGTAGCCGACGGCACCTCACAGTAGCCGACGACACCTCACAGTAGCCGACGGCACCTCACAGTAGCTGAAGCACCTCACAGTAGCCGACGACACCTCACAGTAGCCGACGGCACCTCACAGTAGCCGACGGCACCTCACAGTAGCCGACGGCACCTCACAGTAGCCGACGGCACCTCACGGTAGCCGACGGCACCTCACAGTAGCCGACGACACCTCACAGTAGCCGACGGCACCTCACAGTAGCCGACGGCACCTCACAGTAGCCGACGGCACCTTACAATATATGACGGCGCCTCACAGTATCCGACGGCACCTCACAATATACGACGACACCTCACAGTAGCCGGCGGCACCTCACGGTAACCGACGGCACCTCACAGTAGCCGACGACACCTCACAGTAGCCGACGGCACCTCACAGTAGCCGACGGCACCTCACAGTAGCCGACGACACCTCACAATATACGACGGCACCTTACGGTAGCCGACGGCACCTCACAGTATCCGACGGCACCTCACAATATACGACGACACCTCACAGTAGCCGGCGGCACCTCACGGTAACCGACGGCACCTCACAGTAGCCGACGACACCTAACAGTAGGCGACGGCACCTCACGGTAGCCGACGGCACCTCACAGTAGCCGACGACACCTCACAGTAGCCGACGGCACCTCACAGTAGCCGACGGCACCTCACAGTAGCCGACGGCACCTCACAGTAGCCGACGGCACCTCACAATATACGACGGCACCTTACGGTAGCCGACGGCACCTCACAGTATCCGACGGCACCTCACAGTAGCCGACGGCACCTCACAATATACGACGACACCTCACAGTAGCCGGCGGCACCTCACGGTAACCGACGGCACCTCACAGTAGCCGTCGGCACCTCACAGTAGCCGACGGCACCTCACAGTAGCCGGCGGCATCTCACAGTAGCCGACGGCACCTCACAATAGCCGACGACACCTCACAGTAGCCGACGGCACCTCACAATATACGACGGCACCTTACGGTAGCCGACGACACCTCACAGTATCCGACGGCACCTCAGTAGCCGACGGCACCTCACAATATACGACGACACCTCACAGTAGCCGGCGGCACCTCACGGTAACCGACGGCACCTCACAGTAGCCGTCGGCACCTCACAGTAGCCGACGGCACCTCACAATATACGACGACACCTCACAGTAGCCGACGGCACCTCACAGTACACGACGGCACATTACGATACCCAACGGCGGCCACATTGATGCATTGGTTACAACTACACATTGCCTGCTGTCAAAGCTTCGTCCGTGCACTGAACCAGTTCGGCACGCACCGGCTCTCAATACACCTGATTCTTGCGATCCCTCCCGTTTCCCACACCCACTACCGAAATGTCCGCACGTTGCGACTCGTCTGCGCACCCGGCGGACTCCAGCGAGTGTTGGCAGACACGTGCCTGTCGGGCACGTGTCGGACGTGCTGTGCACGTGCGGCACTCCCGACATGGCTACCACTGCTGGCGTTGACGGACAGGCGGCGAGTCGCTGGCGCTCTCCGACATGTGGTCGAAACCCTGTGCTCTCCTGCTGAATCCGCTCACTCCCGCTGTTGCCGTCTCGGTGCCACTCTGCACGAATGCCCTCTGCACGACTGCACCCACCACCGGGGCGAGAGTTGGCCGTGTGTCTGTCTGTCGCCTCCTCCATTGCATGCTGTATCCACGCGTTCCTGTGTTGCACGCCGCATGCCTGAGATGATGCACGCCCTGCACGCCGCACGTCGCGCGAAAGCTAACCACCGGACTCGTCAATTTCGCGTATTTGCACACCTGCCTGCTTCCGGTGCCGGGCTCGTCCTCACACGCTCTCTTCTCTCCCCTCTTCATTCTAGCTCTCTTGTCAGGAACACTCCGCACCTTCCAAGTAGCTTCGTGTGACGGCGACCTGCTCAAGCTGCAGTGTCCCGCCGGCACCAACATATCCATCAAGCTGGTCCAGTATGGCCGGCTGGCCGCCAAGCCCGGCCTGTGCGGACACCCGGCCGACATGCAGAAGGTCAACAACACCGACTGCATGGACAGGAACGCGCTCAAGGTGAGCTGTCGGTCGTTGAGCGACTGCGTTCATGTTCGCTGCGCTTTGTAGGCGTGTTCACTTTTGAGGGTGTATGCTGTTGAATTTGCCAGCGTGAGCAACTTGTGCTCGTAGTCCGTGAGCGTAAATGGGTTCGTGTGGAATATAGATTGGTGGATCAGAAAATAAGGAAAGATAAACGACTGAATCACATACAACGGTGATTTATCTCCTGAACTCTCTCTATCACAAACGCCCTACATTTTTAAAGGTTGTCAGGCTGACATCATGGCGTCAAACACAAGCAATCTGTCATTCACCTCCATCATTTGCATATAATCTGAGATGTTTAGGTGATAATCTATCTAATTCTCATCCTCATGTCAATATCTAAAGTCCATTATTCCTCATTTTCTTGGCAATTCTGCAACATCTATTCCTCCACTGCCGACGAATGCCATGCGATATCAGTATATGATTGCAAATTAATAATTTCAGAACGCTACAATATGACGCGAATGTCATCACTTACCAAAGTTGAATCGTATAGGAGTCGCAGAAGCAGCCAAAACTCCACAGCTCTAACTCACCACAGCACAAATTCACCTCAAGCCAAACTCACCACAACACAAACTCACCTTAGGCCAATCTCACCACAGCTCAAGCACACCACAGCGAAAAACTCCCTCAGACCCAATCTCACAACAGCACAAACTCACCACAGACCAAATTGGACCGCACACACCTCGCGACAATATTAAAGATGGCGGACACGCACGGTGTCGCACACCCTCAAGCCAAATCCTCGAAGTTTCACCTTATCCCACAGACCTTCCCTAACATCCCAGTACACGCAGCGACAGAAACCGGAGGTTTTGTGTGGAATATACCACATTAATTTCCGGGGTGTTTTCGTGGGGAGCTAAATTGACTCCAGTTAGGATATTCCCAAGATACACGCCTAGCACCTACAACTCTGCTACATATAAGTGTATGCTCCCTTAAACCCCGAAAAGCCGCAACATTTTATGGCCAGTAGAAAATTCCTCAAACAAAATTCTTAGTTAAACTTGACAACTGTATTCTTCTAAACAGCTCCCTCCAGCACGCCCCTGAATTAAGGTGTATGTTCTAGGAAGAAGGGAATCCTTTTTTCAGCTTGTAATCATACCTTGGGGGGATTCCTTGATCTCGCATCAATTCTAAAAGCTTGGTGTTGACACTCGCTGACACTCAGTCGCCCAGGTTTCCGAACGTGACGGAATCTCCACCGCCCTCTCCCTGTGCTCCATAAATACCTCCACTTTCTGCAATAATAGACAGGGAAGGTTAAGCGTTGACATAGGCACATACTTGGCTGCCTTTGTTTTGCCTATGCAACTATTTACGGGCAGTGCTGCCCTATCATGTCCTTCATTGCTGTGGGTATGGGTGTTGTTTTATATACATTTCAAGGGACAAGTACCTCCTCAATGCTGGCTTTCCCCTAATAATTTCAACTTTCAACATAGGACCCTTTAGAGTGTGTCCTCCCCTCAATCTATTTGGGACCGCCCATGGCCTTCATGTATTGTGTCCCCCAATTTATTTCAGAAATCAACGACCTTGGCTGTGGGCGTTTCCTTTTGCCGTAGCTAAGCTCGGGGTCATATTCGAGCATCATTCGTCTGGAAGATTGACTATCAAGAAGGAAAAATGTACAAAATTGTCGCTACTTAGGTGGACGAAACTAAGATTCACTTTTTTTCTTCTTCCTGCTTGCTTCCCCAGCTTTGGGTGCACCCTTCGGCACTTCACTACTTCCAGAAGTCTTTGGGATGGTCATGGGCTTATTCCGAAGTCAGCACGCTTATTTCCCTTATAAATTGATTATCCCCTAACTACCTTGCTCCGTTTATAGATCTTGAGTGTCAAGAAGAATCAACGGCGTAGATAACGTGACCCTGGTGTCTGCTTGAGCCTCAAATCCAAAGGGTCAATCCAAAGGGTCGTTGTAATTCAGGCAGAGTCTAGGTTTGACTGAATATGGAACCAGATCCAAGCATGTTGATCATGCGCTTGCTTCCCTAAATAAGCTGCCGAGATTGACGCCTGGCTCCACTTCATGAACAAGTCTGCATACCCTGGAAATAGACTTTGTAGAGTGTTGCGTTGTCCGGGCGGGAGCTGCCCCGAGCGGCAACACAGCGCTGGACATCATGCTGAGTCCTGTTTGACCAAGTGCGTCCGGGCTCTGTGAGACGTCCGAACTGAATCGTTTGCGTCTAGACATCTTTTTTATATAGTGAGCTTCTTACATACGAGCTGTTTGTACTGTAAACATGCGGGAAAGCGCCGCGAATGTATTCGACGTCAAGCGCCTTTGAATTCCGGAAATCGTTCTGATAGCAGTGTGCAGTTCACGGTCCCAGGATATTGCCTTGTGATGGAGTCTTTCCTTTGAAGAACAACTGTCTACTTGCCAAACACAGCACACGCATGTCTGAATTGCAGACCTCAGTAACAGAGCCCGAACTAGCACCGGAAGTTTTCACGGGCGACTTGAACCTGAGGCACACGCCTGATGATATCGCTATCAACTTGCGATGCTATTCTGCAGGATCGTGCCTACAATACAAGTGTGAATAGTCCGATTGTTGATGGTGGCCGTCCCCCCACCCACTGATTTACAATTTGGTCTTAACTCTTCTTGTCCACATTCTGAACTCTTTGCTTCCGTGTGCGAAGCACGAACAAAACATTACGTAGGAATATACTGCACATTTAAAACCACCTTATAATTGATAGGTTCATCCTGTGTGAAAGAGCAGGATAGCATTTGTAAGAGACGAATTTGTAGCAGGATAAGCATTTGTAAGCTTTAAAATTTTGGGAACACTTTCCCAGCTCTAAGCAAAGGTTATTATCGAAATTGCATCCTTATCACATCAGCACATTTTATGAAGCTCTCTCATGTCAGCTTGGTTGAGGCGATTGCGTATGGTGTATTTCACAAGCCACCAGCGAGAGATATTGCTTTCACAAAATTCCCACCTCCAGAGGGCATTCGCCTCTACCATCAGAACTGCTCTACCCAATATTCGCTTCATCAGTACATAACTACCAGAACTCTCCTCTGTTTTCCGCATTCATGTCTACACAAACAGCCGCCGTATGCATCTGCCCGACGAGTGGTGATGTGTTGAGCCAACTGCACAAACAGCCGCCGTATACATCTTCCTCACAAGTGGCGTTACGTTGAGCCAGCTGGCCGACTTGGCCAATACAGTGCGCCAGATGAGACGACAGATAGGCATGTAGCAATTGTACGTATGCTATGTCGCATCACGGCAGACTTAGCTATACAGTGCACCGGATGTATGCGTTGTCATTTAAATGCTAGTACTGTCCACATAGGCCGTCAGTTTTAGTTTGATTTTCGGCCTGGCTTGAAGCCGCATTCTGTGTTCGCCAGTGAGTCATAACAAATCGCCACGGCAACCGTCCTCCAGCCGGCGGCGTTTGCACCAGTCGAAGGAAACCAACACCTCTGATCCAGTGTGACTCAATTCCTACTGCGCATGTGTAATTCCAACCTCACCTTACCCGGAGTACCGGATGCGCCGTGGCCGCGAGCCAATGCATTATCAGCCACGTAATTACTGATTCCCTATGACGTTGGCTGTTTCATCTGGCGCCACAAACAACACGAGGATAGCTCAGTTACATATATCCGATGCTACCCGTTAGTGTAAATTAATGCACACACACACACACACACACACACACACACACACACACAACACACACGCACACACGCACACACACACACGCACATGCACACTCATCACATACATATTCATAGTAATAATGACTGTTGTGATAATGCATCGCCTTCTGGATTGCGTTCAGTGACACCACCCAGTCTCATAGCACAGCCAGCGTCAAGGTTGATTGGAACGACCGCCAACAGCCCAACGTTATACACACTTTCTAATGCAGCACACACAATTGCGTTGAGCCACATCCAGCCTGGGGTGGCTCATTATTCGACCGTTCTGAATGTGTCGGAGCGGTCGATGTTAATCAGGAAGAGTACTGGTGATGGAGGAAGCTGTCGGCTGCATAACAACCGCCGGTCAGCCTGTAGGGAACATGGCCTACTGGAGCAGAGCAGGGACATGCTGACCTTCTGGTGCCGTTTAGCTCGATACGATATTTTTAGAACCATTTGGCAAAATGTCGCTTGGATGTTGGATTGCTTTCATACTGAAACATAGGTCTTGGGTATCGAAATATGTTTTCGATAATGAGACATATATTTTATCCTTTGGATCATCCGCACTTAATATCACACTCAGATGATAGGTCATGACAGATCCCCCGTCAGAACCGATTTTGGAGGATGGAAGTTTTAACTATATCTATTAACTAATGACCAAATTAATGAATAGTTCAACTGTACAAATGCACGTGATTGAGTCACTCATGCCATTTATATTTTATCATGTTTCGAAGTGTGTTAGATCTATCTGACCTACACATGACCGAATTCAATGCCATGTTGGGTCGATTACGTGTATGCTTGGTATGCACGATTTTCTCGTGTTTTGCAAGTGATTAGATGTACTTGCGATGTCGTTGTTGACCCTACGCCTATCACCGACCCGGAACGTGATCCCTCGGGTCAGTGAGTGGTCAGGGTCAAGATTTTCAAAATTTAGCTGAATATTTGTAGTCTTAATTTGTATGGAAAACATGGACACTGTATTAGAACTCAGCACTGAAAATTACTCTCGGTGGTTGTCGACCATTACCCCGAAGCAAAACCAATTGAAAAACGTGATGATGTAGCGTTGCATACAAAGTGTTATCAACATTGTGGCATATATACTATGTATATACTACATAAAAATAACTATATATATATATATATATATATATATATATATAGCTATTTGTGTGTAGTATATGCATAGCATATATATATATATATATATATATATATATATATATATATATATATACATACCATATGGTGTATATTATATGGAGTGGCATAGCTACCACGAATGTATGCAGTTTTTGTCAAAAGCCTAATTTAACCAATTTATGTGTTTTCATTTCAGTACTTTGCTTTATCACAAGTATAAACAAAACAACGCGGGGTAGGTATCTACCCGGCCCCCACACACCCATTTGACCGCGTGGATGATATTCTATGAATAAGCTGGACTTGAACTCTCTTTGATCATATAAACACAGCTATGCGATATCGACTTTATTATCTAGCGCGTAATTTCACTCCTAAGCATGCAACATGGGTGGCAGTTTCATGCAACATGTGTGGCAGTTTCATGCAACATGTGTGGCAGTTTCATGCAACATGCGTGGCAGTTTCATGCAACATGTGTGGCAGTTTCATGCAACATGTGTGGCAGTTTCATGCAAATGCGCAGTGCCCACATGACCTCATTGGATCTTCGTCAGATTTGACATCATGCATGCTACATGGGCAAATGACATTTCGTTTCCCAGCTGTATGACGATGCAAGTATACGAACCCTTTTCGGGAGGAAAGCTTTCCAGAGCTAAGCATCTGCTCCAAAAATGTGTTCCAGAAATGTTCGAGCTGCTTGCTTCGCGTAAACATGTGATGTGTCTAGAGTTCGAGGACCTCGAGGTCAACAAAATTAAATGTGAACCGATCAATTTTACTTCGCTATCCATTGCACATGGTTCCGCTGAGATCCCTCCAATGATTCTGTAATTACCAGGGTTGGGGCCCAAAAGTTCCCACTGGACACGCGTATGGGGACATACTCTGGAGTCTGCCAGGTTCAAAGTGCGCTGGCTGTGAATAAAGATACTGCAAGCTGCAGCTCTCACTCCACCGACAGAAACTTGCCATGCCAATGTGGCGATAAAACCATCTGCAGCCTTCTACACAGGAGAACATCACGTTTTGCACTCTGAGCGTGAAGCGACGGAAGCGCGAAAGAGCGACGTGAAAATTTGTGATGACGGCTGGAAGTGTTTTGATTTTGTTTTATGGATGCAGAGAGGCACACCAGATATTTATGCTGGACCTTTGACGCCAATTCGGCGCATCTGGTGCCTCAGGTCTAAGCAACGGAACAGTACTCCAACACGGAGTGAACGTTCGCTCTGTAAGTGTCTGGTGCCGCTTGTCTCTTACACCGAGGGAAATCGACCGGAAATCGCCAATTGAAAGACGTTCAAATTAAGGTGTGTCACATATATTATCCTTTGATGATATTATGTTAATATTTTCCGCGACAGGAAGCTTGTGAGCAATAATTTCACCGTGCTCTGGCATCCTCGAAATAGACTTGGTCGGTGACGTAGGTGAGCAGGTATTAGCATAGACGATGAAATCGGATTTCGCTCGCGGAAAATTTGGAAGATTTACATTTTGAAGCGTTCAAGTGATGAGAGCAGTCGAATGTCCAGTGCAGCACCGTGTCAATGATCCTTTCAACGCTAGGGTATCATCATTAAATATTGCGTTCCATAAAGTGTCATGTCATCTGCAAACGCAAGGCGACTTGGTTTGATAACAGATGGCTTGTTGTTCACGAAAGGAAAATGCAGACTTGCTTCGGGCATGTCAGATGCAACGGAAACCTTGTCAGATGCTTTACCATTCAAACCCACTTTCTACTGCCGTCTCTCCTATCCACTGGTGCACTTTTGTTCCATTTTGTACGTCGAAAGGCGTTGATTTATTTGCGCTTAGAAAACACTCGACAAGTAATTGTGTACTGTGACAAGCTGGGTGCGGATCGAGCAGCCCAAACATGAGACGAAATGTGGTGAGATTTGTGGTGCAAGCACGATCAGAGAAAGTGTTGTGTTCAGTGTTGACAAACCGTATTGTTGAGGCTGCACGTGATTGAAGAGTTGAGTACACGCAACGTCTTCAAGAATGTCGGCACACAGGAGCGGAAGGGATGCAGATCGGGGATTGTTCTGTGTAATTTTTCTGAAAGTGTTCTGGTGCTTGCCTCTGCTCACTGTTTGGGGAGTAACAACGCAAGACAAAGGCAACGCAAACACTGGAGAAGGGTGCCAACTAGCCCACGACTCGCCCACGATTAGCCCACGACTCGCCCACGACTCGCCCACGACTAGCCCACGACTCGCCCACGACTCGCCCACGACTAGCCCACGACTCGCCCACGATTAGCTCACGACTCGCCCACGACTCGCCCACGACTAGCCCACGACTCGCCCACGACTCGCCCACGACTAGCCCACGACTCGCCCACGACTCGCCCACGACTCGCCCACGACTCGCCCACGACTCGCCCACGACTAACCCACGACTCGCCCACGATTCGGAAATCAGTCGGTCTGGCTGGCGAGCCGTGCCGGCAGCTTTTAGTCGGACGTGCTGCACTGCACATCCAGCTGGTGCATCCCCAGTACAAACTGAAAGTCAGTGCCAATACGCGTCAAGGGGACGAGTGGTCTAGGGGTAACATGCTCGTCTCACAATCGAAAGGTTGTGGGTTCGAGTCTCACCTGTCGCTACTCTTCGCCCGCGACCAATCGGCGTGAGAGATTGGCGACGCTATATAACAACGGTCGACGTGTCGTAAAACCAATAACCAACCAATACGCGTCAAATGCAGGGTTTAATTTTGAAAAGCAACTGCTTGTTTCTGAAGACTGGCCATTCGCACGTCGCCTACTTTCTTGATGCTTTTGTTTGCATCTAAGCTATTTGGCACGTCAGGCACTTCAAGCGCACTGCACGTAGTCTGTTTCTGACGACATGCATTGCCAATAGCGTAATGTTGGGATGTCGCTTCATGCACTCGAACGTTGCCTTTCCGATCCTGAAAGCTTGCGTTGTCACGATGTAAAATCAGGAAGAAAAACGCCATTTTGGTACGACGATGAAAGGAGCCCATGTTGGAACATCCGAAGCTTCAAAACCACAAATCCTCCATAGACAGAATTTCACGAACTGGTCAAATTTCCAACGTTCACTTCGGGGTTTTAAAAACTCTGAAATAGGGAAACCCCCGAAATAATAAAAACAGCTTCTGTTGAGCGTATTCAGACGCTCCGCGTCTCAACCATAGCAATGCTTCACACTCCCAGTTGCACAAGCACCAGTGCTTTCAAAACATAACGTTTCAAAGACCCGATTTCTTAAAACCCCGGACGCATTAAACCACCAAAGCTTCATAGTCCGGAGTACTTCAGAAGCCTCCAATCCGTGTAAAATGCAAGTAATAAGGCAACAAACTCTTGATCCCATCACAATTCGGACGAAGCCTGGACAATGCCGTGCAGAAAGGCTATCGTGCCCGATCGGATGATGGCGGCTCAGGTACCGAATATAACTATACAAATTCCAACATTTTATCGGCTGGAGAATTAGGGGAGAGGTAGAGCGTGAACTACGTGTTCCATACCATCTGGATTACACACAAGAAGGCATTGCTGCCGGGCAGGCGCCTACTCTGTGATCAGTGGTGCCGTGGGGGAAAATGGAAGGGCCAGCAACATGTTATAGCTGTGGATCCCCTGGCCCCCACTCTCCTACGTCTATGCCGCTGACAGCTCGGGAGAGAGTTCATTGACCGAACCCGAGCCATCCACGTGGCTATGCCCATTTTGCACCGTATTCCAGGCTCGTGAAGATGCCGTCCACATCGCTATGCAATGCGAAGCAGTCTGCTTTATCATGACCGTTTTCTGGTAGTGTCAGTTGACTTCCGGTTTTCAAGCATGCGCGGCACTGAAGCTTCGAAACTTTGAGAAATCCTGGGTTTTAAAAGATCAGCGTTTATCGGCGGGTTCGAAACATCGGGATCCTGGCGTGCCCATGGTGGTGAACCCATCCGTCACGATGCTATTTTTGCCATTTCTCGATATTGAGGCGCTGGGAGTTTTGAAATCAAAATTAAATTTGAGGCTGCATATTTCGGGAGTTTCGAGTTGCTGGATTCTGGCGCGGTCCCGATGGGAGCATGACCTCGAATTGCAGCTTCAATTGTGTTATGCGACATGGATACACATCTATCTACTTCTATCATCTACATTCGTCTAGAATGTTCAAAGGGGCCCGTCATAGTGTGTCTAGCAGCTCGTCAAAGTTCGCCGGCGTATAATCAAATGCTTGCTTTCTATATCTCAGAGGGAACCGCGTTTTCGAGATCTCAGAGGCAGCCGTGTTTTCCAGAGATCAGAGGGAGCCGCGTTTTCTAGATCTCAGAGGGGAGCCACTCAGAGGGGCTTGCATCCCTTCAGGGGCGAGGGTTAAGGTGATGAGTGAGGGATAGTTTTGTGTGTTGTAGTTTTGTGTGTTGTGTGTTGTAGTTTTGTGTGTTGCAACATTTATTCACAGCGATACTAACAAACCTACGAGGACAGCACATGTTGTCTTGCTGTACTTTGTACTTTGACTGGGCTATGGAGGAGGTATCACGTAGTATTGTTCAACATCAAGGCTTGGCATTGATGCATGTTTATTTTCACGAATTAGGTACGGCTGTGACATCAACAGGGATGAAAGTGTAGAGGAATCAGTAATGTTGAAGGCCGTCAGGTCGAATAATCTGCATCCCATGTGAGCTACTGAGAATCCACAGAACACAGTCTAACCGCTACTGACTCAAAACAAACAAGAAGCATCGCCATAGCAACTCATTACAACTGAAATGTCTCTGTTGTCCTAGTTGTTCCTCACCATGTACTATGCCCTTCGTTTTATTCATTATCTATTTATTATATGATGATGTATATATATATATATATATATATATATATATATATATATATATATATATATATATATATATATATATATATATATATATATATTGTAATATTTTATCATATAAATTAGTATTGCATAATTGTCGGGAACATTAGAAAGCACTATATGCATACTGACCAACAAATTATTAATTTGTTAATGGATTGTCGATACCACGAGCCAGCAGTGTTGATGTAAACAAAGTAGATAGGCGTTTACGGCGTAGGTGACACGCACAGGAAAGCAGTTGTTAACATATTTCGAAATGTTTATCTAGTTTGGTCCCTATGGCCGGTTCCATGTATTACCGTCTGAAAGATATTGACCCAAAATTTAACCTTCAGATTTTATGGGACCCGCAATGAATTGATGATGATTATTGGGGTTTTAGGGCGCAATGAATTGAGCAGCGAGAAGGGACTGCCAGGTGATTTCACACGACGTTTGACACACTTTGAACCTGTACAAAATGTGTGTGTTTGGTTTAAATAAATCACCACGTTCATGACCACCACTGTTTTGGGCTCACAGCTGCTTGGCAAGCAGATTCACTTTAGCGGTTAAAAAACAACATTCTAAGCATTTGTTGAGTCAAATGGTCGCAATTTTCACTCATTGTTTGGGGATCGTGTCCAGGCAGTAGCGCAATACTTTTATAAAATTACAAGTCGGCTGTTCCGGCGACAGCTAGGCTAATACGCGGAGTAAATATAGTTGAATGCACTGTAAACGTAAGAGGTCTGATTTAGCCATGATATATTTTATCGGCTGACATGAGCATGAGTGAAATCTTTAATTTGGAGCCTAATATCCAACAACATTTTCGAAGAATCTTCTAAATGAAAGTCACGCGACGCACACGGCCAACTTGCGCATAGGTGATATAAAAAGTGGGCACATAGGTGATTACAATTAGACACATAACTGGTGATCATTAATGAATTGGACAAACTTTATGGATCAATAAGTATGTGCATGTACGGTAGATTAATTCTATTTTTTCCATGAATTAGGATCTACATGTTGAGCATCCATGGTGTAAAAATGTGCCAATCGGGACTTCATTCATTCACAATAGGTAGCTTAGCTGAACAGATATTCGAAATATCTTCGCAAAACTTATGCGAAGAAATCCGAGCAAGGGAAGTTGTACACTGTTGGCCATTGTCTGCCCCTTGGAATATTGAGAGCAACATGCTACAGTATTCTTTCCATGAAAAATAAAAATAAAGGCCCTAATCATCATAGACAAAGCACAGCTGGAAGATCAAGCCACACAATGGGCCGAGAAAGGAGGAAGGTGCTTTTGAGAGCTGCAGCAAAAAGGTTGGTGTGCTTCGACGTCTCTTGGTTCGTCGCTTCAGCACAAACGATATATATTTCTGTCCAAGGCATTCTTATGGAAAGCAAACTGGTACATTTCCGAGATCAGCAAGCTCACGCATAGCTTTGTCGATCCTGATGTGACTCCCCTAATCGATCTTGCATGTTTCACCAGAAAATGCCTTTCGAGCTATTATTACTAACAAGTTACCCAATTAAGCACGCAAATTAGCGAAATTGATGTCGATTAAGATCCATTGGTAAGCTACATCTCAATACGACTTCTTTTTATTCCACTCGCTTATCACTTGTGCTGAATAACACTATCCAACCGGACCCAATCGAATTGGACACCAATCACGATTGGTGTCCAAACACATATCCAAAATATTCCAATAAAACTCACAAACACACACACACACACACACCTCTCTCTCTCTCTCTCTCTCTCTCTCTCTCTCTCTCTCTCTCTCTCTCTCTCTCTCTCTCTCTCTCTCTCTCTCTCTCTCTCTCTCTCTCTCTCTCTCTCTCTCTCTCTCTCTCTCTCTCTCTCTCTCTCTCTCTCTCTCTCTCTCTCTCTCTCTCTCTCTCTCTCTCTCTCTCTCTCTCTCTCTCTCTCTCTCTCTCTCTCTCTCTCTCTCTCTCTCTCTCTCTCATACACCTTTACCTGCACTTCCGAACAACTAGGCAAGACTAACGAGACTGGCGTCGTGTCTGAAATCCAGACACGATCCTACTGCTGTAATTGCGTCTTCATCAACTTGATTAAAACTGCCCATTGGCCCGCCGTTACAGAACTCAGTGACGCAATAAATAAGGTCTAGCTGAGAAGCCGGCTCAGTTGCGGCGGCACGACACCGCTGCAGGCCTGGCAGCTCAGCTGACCTGTAACTGGAGTCGAGGCCAGGTCAGGCCAACACCGAAGCCCAGTTCATGGAATAATCACACGGCTGGGATCAAAACGACAGCACATAATCAGTGGGAATCGATTTGTGCGCCGCTAGGTCTTCAATTAGGGTCATCCTGTACACGCCCTCCCGCTTTATTTATTGCCGACTCCTCGTGCCACAAATTCGAAAGAGCCATTCTCTCGCAGTGGTGTAGGATCACCAGCGCTCAGCAGTTGTTGAAATGAATCATCGACCGTTTTCCTGACAGGTCATTCATAACATATAGCCCATTTCAGGCTGTAAATCACACCGGCACAAGTGGCTTGATGGGAACGGAAAATCACTCGAGAATCTCTGAAGCGATAATTCGTTAGTTCTGATTGGACACGACGCATTGCAAACCATCGCGCAGTGCATTGCATAGAAATCGTCATGTGGCGCGTGAGGCTACGGGTTGTTGCACTTTATCTCAGCGACTGAAGGCGCCGGAAGAGTTGAAGCAGTGGGGCCAAGGTAAAATGGCCAAGGTTCCTCCCTTGGGAGGAACCTTGACAAAGCTGTGGCACCAGCTTAGCAGAAATCACAACACCTACCGGAGCGCTCTCCCGGTTCACAAGCATCGGACCAAGCGTAACGATCTCTGAAGGCCGCTTGCCCGACTCCGTAGTGGTCTTCGTACCCTGAACCTGCGCAATCGTGTCTGAAGCATACAGACAGGTGCATGGATGAAGACACTGTGGTAGTCTTCCCACCCTGAGCCTGTGCACCCTTGTCTGAAGGATGCACCTTGATGTACGGATGAAAATATGATGGTATTCGTCCTACCCTGAACCTGCGGAACCGTGTCCGAAGCATGCAGACAGGTGTACGGATAATGACGTAAAGGAAGCTCCTTACCTGTCTCCAGTGCTCCGCGAAATATCAATATTTGTCACTGACGGTTCTCCATCGGTTGAACTAGCGCTATTTGAACTGCCGACGTTTTAGATAGTACGTGTCAGCTAGTGCTGCAATTGAGCTTGCAACGTTTCAACTAGTACTATTGAGCTTGTTGTCGCTCGCTGGAGCTAGTCTGCAATACAGCTAGTGGAGGCATTTGGTCTGTGACTCGGAGGTGTTTTTTTTGGTACTTCACCCAATTTCAGTTTCATAAACTATGGTATGCTATGCGGATAGGCCACGTTACTTTGCGGTGCGAACCGCAAGCTTTGCTGCCTGACGTGTTCTGACCTATTTTTTTAACTTTAATAGTTTGTTTCTAACGACATCATGTTGACATTTGTTGCAGGAAATTTTACATTTTGGTAGGTAGACATCATTTTACTTCAAGATGTCATGATCTGATTTCACGATAATAACGTGATAGAACTTATTATGTCTGAAAGAGTTGAACCCAAGATGGTTTTGCAAGGTGTTATTTATCGGAAAAATAAGACTAACATAACGACGCAAAATAGAAGGCGTTAGTATAGACCTTCAATAAATCTCTCTACTAGAATCAATTGAAAAGGCATACATTTACATTTGGGATGCAACGAATAATCGAAAAATCGCGGAAACATTTGGATTCCCGAATAATTACGAGAGGAATGCATGGAGATATCAATGTTAGTTAGCAGAATATATAATCACAATTTTTAGTTCTGATTTAATGCTTAATTAACTGCGAAATAACACGAAGTGCATGATTGGTGTCACTTCCAAGGCCTCTCCCAGTCTTTTTCTACAGCTATTTTCTTTTGACGTCGTCATTGGTGGTGGGCCAGGAAACACTTCCCCACATCTACACTCTGCTCCCTAGCAAATCAGCATCATATTAACATCAAATCAAGTCAAATTGGGACAGTAGAGTAAAAATCTGACGGCAGGTGGACGCTTAAACGTAGCCAGGTACGACGCTTAAGAAAGCCGAGGCACCGCGACAAATTGCGTACGGACAGCGACAATTTTGTACTTGCTCACCCAAACTACATGTTCGGGAATGTGCCTACCACAAGAAAGCAAGTGACCAACCATGTGCGAGTGGCGATCAATTAATGTAACATTAACATTGAATTTGTGAGTATCTGCGAAGAAAATAATTTTACACCTTGACCTGTATATGACAAAAATCTAGCAAAATGAGGTAATTCCAACTGTAAAACCCGAATCCAGCAGCAGATTAGTTCCTGATATAATATATTTCTCAAGTTCCAAACGACGACGATCTATAGCAGAGGAACCAATACATGGCAGATAGAGAACAGTGATGGTTGGTGAATCTGTTGGGCATCTCTAAATGCAAATGATGCGACGCTGAATATTGTTGTGTACATGCAGGCTTTGTTTGCTGACGTTGGCTGTGCATGCGTCGGGTCTTTAAACCGCCATCACGTTCTGATCCCAGCCAAATCATTATGCCCATCAACATCCAGCTCATTGCAGCTGCCCCCAATTGACCTCAGTTGACCTCGCAATCGGCAGGTGGTCATCGCGGAGTGTAGCGGCAAGCAAAGCTGTCAGCTGAAGACTTCGCCCAGAGCATTTGGAGTCGACCCATGCCCCGGCATTTCCAAGTTCGTGGAGGTGCTCTACAAGTGTAGACCGAGTGAGTGATTGACGATGGGGGCAGATCGTATTTCGGTCTGTCACGGACACAAGGGCGAAAGGCGCTGTCATCCCCATAGTCCCCAAGGGAGTCCCCCCCCCCCCATTTTTGGCGTTTCAGGTGCCGCTCACTGGCCCAGCTTCCTCCACATTCTGCGCTCTGGACAAATTACTGAACAAATTACTGAAGTGTCCCCTTGGCAATTTACTGGAGTTGTGCCTGAATAAGATCATAGGCGCATAACTAAATGTAGTCCTTTGGTTTTTCAGATTTGTGCCCACCCTAGGGCAAACATTCTTGAAAAGAATACTTCGATGAACTAATTTGCAGGGCGGAAAAAGGCTGCAGTGAAAGTTCCTTCCGCGAATCGTCTCCGCTCAGTAATTGTTTTTGACAAACCTAAGGTGGTGCCCTTTCAACCCACAATCTGCCAGCCCTTCGAAATGCCGTCCCGCTACCGCTCCAACAACTGTCTTGGACAAACCTGAGGTGCTGCGCTTTCGAACCACATTCTGCCGCCCCTTCGACATTGGTGAGGAAAAGAAAAGAAATTCGAGAAGCAAATTGTGGTCGCCGACAAGCCCCAAGAGACTATTGTGGTCGCCGGATACAAGGCAGGATATATTCATGGATTCCAATACGTTTTCGGCGGCTCCGAACTCCGGGTGAGGTGAAGTCGGGGTCAGGCAATTTCACCACTCCGGGTGAGGTGAAGTCGGGGTCAGGCAATTTCACCACTCCGGGTGAGGTGAAGTCGGGGTCAGGCAATTTCACCACTCGACAACACACACACACACAAACACACACACTTGTGCCACACATATCGCACTATTATACAGGACGCCAGGGGAAACATATCGTCCGCTGAGCCGGGTCTCCACGAGCACCGATTATCCGAATATCGTCGTCAGTCAGAGCTGGGCGGCCGATCTGCCCGGTTTTACTCCCGTCCCGCCGGCGGCCGACAGGCAGGGCAGCGCCGGTCGGCGGTACGCCATCGGCCGCCGACCGAACATCAATCCGAGTGGCGCGATCGCCGCGCCTCGACCCACTCGACAGGCTCATAGATCCGTCGGCGCTCTCGGCGGCCGCCCGGTCGACGCCAGCGCAAAAGCCCACAAATCCGGCGCGCGCCACGCCGGCCTAATCCGATTGGTTGTCGTCGTGCGACTCGAGCTCGGTAATTGGTCGAGGAGCGGCATGTAGTTCGGCATCGGCTAGATTCGGCATATCTGTTGCGTGGTGCGCGCCGCGCCAGCGCCGACGACGACTTGGTTCACTTGGGTACCGGTGTCGCCGACAGATGTCTCTGCGAGCGCTTGGACTGTTGGCTTATTCTTTTCCGGCTGCTATGCCCGGCAATAACTGTCAATGTGTTTGCATGAGAAGCCAGAGCCATTGAGATAATACCAATATCGAGTGAACTGTCTACCGTTCATCTAATTTAGAAACCTGCATTGTCTGTGAACACCTAATCTCGGGGCGGATTACATGCCCATTTTCCAGCCTGCCTGAGTGCAGGCTTTTTCCAGCCGGCACTCCAGGCGCGCATTATATCGCACAGCAGTAGTGCGTCTCTTACGGCAGATTGCTCCGCTAACCAGCTGTAGCCGTGCTATGGCAAGACTTTAGTGCGTTGCTATCTCGATGTTCGGGATAGTTCCATTTCATGCAACATTCTATCCGCTTATTATTAAGGTTCGTGAAAACGTGAGAAGAGCATGGCCTCCTATTCCCACGCCAGGTGTGTTTCGGATATAAACATGATTGAAGCTCCCTTCATGCATTTTATGATATGAATTCATGCATTCATGCATATGCATTATATATCTGCATGGACGTGATATGTATTGTATATCTGTCTGGACGTGATATGTAGTATATAGCTGTATGGACGTGATGTGTCTTGCATATCATGAAAACGTCTGCGCTTCCTGCTGAGACGTGCTGTTGAATTTGGCAGGCCAGTTCCGCAACGAGGTGGTGTGCCAAAACGAGCGCAAGACCATCACGTGTCGAGAGGACAGCAGGATCGCCATCTACTCGGCCAGCTTCGGTGTGACTGAGCACGGCAGCCTGCAGTGTCCCCAGCCGCCCGGCCTCCACGTCATGAGTGAGTGCCGCCAGTGTCCCCAGCCGCCCGGCCTCCACGTCATGAGTGAGTGCCGCCAGTGTCCCCAGCCGCCCGGCCTCCACGTCATGAGTGAGTGCCGCCAGTGTCCCCAGGCGCCCGGCCTCCACGTCATGAGTGAGTGCCGCGAGTGCCGGCTGAGCACGGCAGCCTGCAGTGTCCCCAGCCGCCCGGCCTCCACGTCATGAGTGAGTGCCGCGAGTGTCCGCTGCCGAATGACCACTCGGCCTTGGCTGCCAAGTTAAAAGCGGTGGCCAGTCCAGCGTGAGATAACGGCGCAATCGGTGCGCTCCGGGTCCTTGGTGGCCACGGTCAGTGACGTGTCAAACGTCTAGATAGCGTGTTATTGTGATGTGTTATTGTTACACATTTGTTATATTACTTCCATCGTTATTGCGATATAATGTTATTGTTATAGCTTGATCGTCAGAACTTCTATCTACATGACAGGAGTTAACATAGGGTCTGTGTGGCCGACTCAGCATTGAGCGTGCTCCCACGGATCGACGAAGAGTAACTGGCGTCTCACTCACGGCTGTCGATCATACCTTATGGCAGTCTGCACCGCATCGCAGTGGGTGAGGCTGTCGATCATACCATATGGCAGTCTGCACCGCATCGCAGTGGGTGAGGCTGTCGATCATACCTTATGGCAGTCTGCACCGCATCGCAGTGGGTGAGGCTGTCGATCATACCTTATGGCAGTCTGCACCGCATCGCAGTGGGTGAGGCTGTCGATCATACCATATGGCAGTCTGCACCGCATCGCAGTGGGTGAGGCTGTCGATCATACCATATGGCAGTCTGCACCGCATCGCAGTGGGTGAGGCTGTCGATCATACCTTATGGCAGTCTGCACCGCATCGCAGTGGGTGAGGCTGTCGATCATACCATATGGCAGTCTGCACCGCATCGCAGTGGGTGAGGCTGTCGATGATACCATATGGCAGTCTGCACCGCATCGCGGTGGGTGAAATAGTGACCTGGCAATGCTGCTGGCCGATGCTTTGACTCAGTGGCGGCTCAATTGAACAATAATCCAGATGTTGAATTTAACGAATATTGAACGATGAATGTAGGAATGGACTCTACGGCGCACTCAGCAGCGTGCGTCGTAGAGTCCATTCCTACATTCATCCTACATTCAAGGCCAGCAGCAGAGATCATATGGTGTCGCCTGCCTCTCAACCTGGCAGGAAGGGCGGGTATCGCGGGGAATCGAACCCCGTACCTCTGGCGTGCCAGACGCTCAGTTTAACCACTGAGCTACCGACGCCCCGATGATTAGAGGAAGTAAGGCCCGTTCGTCGGTTCGTCCTTCGGCAAAGTCCGTGTTCACTGATCGATGAGTGACGGCGGATATCGACCACCTCATGGGAGACCGGTCCGTTCGCAGCTCGTAATATCAGCCCGCCTCCATTCTGCGTTTGGAAAGTTAGTAGCGCGACCATTGGGCTCGACTGTCGCTGGCAGCCCTCGACCGGTGAATAATGGCCGCCGTGGAAAATGTTCATACCACGGACACATTGGCCGAGTCAGAAATAATTCACGCCGTCACGCCTTGTGTGTAGCGGCTTTCAGGCGACCCCTGCCATTCCGGTTGTGGGCCTCTGGCGACCCCTGTCATTCCGGCTGTGGGCCTCTGTCAGATATGGCGATAGCTTGGACTTGTTAAAATATGGCGTATGCCATTTATCAATGGCGTACGCCATCGGACATGCCAGCGCCGTGGCGAGCCTGTTCAGAGGCCCTCCGAGCTCCAGATTGTGTTAAGCTATTCCTGGCAGTAGCGGGAATAGTCTGCTGGGGAATCAGCATTCTATATTTGCTGGACTGAGGTAGAATCTCTGTGATGGCGAATTGGGCTCGGTGATATTCCCCACGGCAGTAGAAGCGGCATTGTCTTATACTGCTGGCCTTTGGCTGCAGCACGTCGTTCGCCCTTGCAGCGATACGTCACCGGTATGGATATTCAGCTTGCTTGGTCTTCAATACTGCATAATTATCGTGCACCTTCTTCTTTAAGTGTAGTTCATGCACACTTCGGGCACACCTCAAACAGCATGCAGGATGTTGAGCCATGCAAGATGCAATACACTCGTGCAACATAACCCGGCAGCACATGCACCCATGCGACAACCACATGTAGCATGTGCAATGCGATGACATGCACACTAGCCATGTGACATGTAATGACAATCGACATACTGACATCTTGCACACATACTTGGCAGATATTTACGAAATGCTCTCCAACTCGCCACTGTTTTACCTGATCTGGCCTCAATTTATTTAATTTGGCCCCCTATAATTTTACTAGCACACCTTTCGGCCAGTCGTATGCGTTTTCTCCGCTTTGGATGAAGCTTGTCATTCATTGTGAAAAAAACACCTTTCTTGGCCACTAGGTCTTCGGTCCCTTTCTAAGTAACTAAGTCATCCTTTGTTACTGCACGTAATGCTTTCTTGGTCAGTAATTCACTGCCAAATTAAGTCAATTCACTGCCTGGTATGCAGGGGCCCGTTGAGCAGATCAACGCTTATCTGACTGCGAGAGTGAACAGAACACATAACACAGAGAACACAGAAAACGTTTCGAGTAAAATGCCGACGGGAAGCAGACCTCATCCATACCAGGTATGCTTGTGCATATGGACCGTGTTATAATTGAATCAATCACGTGGGCAGCCAACCTCAGTCGCCACACCTCCGCGACAGCGAGTTCAACTGAACAGTGGCGGCCTCGCCACGCGGGTGGGTGATCACCACGCCACCAGGCGTACCACTTACCGCATACCACATGCCACATACCATATACTACATACCACATACCACATACCACACATACCACATACCACATACCACATACCACATATCACGTACCACATACCACATACCACATACCACATACCACATACCACATATCACGTACCACATACCACATGTCACGTACCACATACCACATACCACATGCCACATACCACATACCACATACCACATACCACATACCACATACCACATACCACATACCACATACCACATACCACATACCACATGTCATATACCACATACCACATACCACATACCACATACCACATACCACATACCACATGCCACATACCACATACCACATACCACATACCACATACCACATACCACATACCACATACCACATACCACATACTAAATACCACATACCACACACCACACACCACATACCACATACCACATGCCACATGCCACATGCCACACCACACACCACATGACACATGCCACATACCACATACTACACACCACATGCCACACACCACATGCCACATGCCACATGCCATATGCCACATGCCACATACCATATACCATATACAACATACCACATGCCACATACCACATGCCACATACCACATACCACATAACACACACCACACACCACATACCACATATCACATACCACATACCACATACCACATACCACACACTACACACCACATACCACCTGTCGCTACTCTTCGCCCGCGACCAATCGGCGTGAGAGATTGACGACGCTATATGACTCAACGGTTGACGTGTCGTAAAACCAATAACCAACCAACCACCACATACCACATACCACATGCCACATACCACATGCCACATGCCACACACCACACACCACATGCCACATGCCACATGCCACACACCACATACCGCATACACATACCACACACCACACACCACACCACAAACACACACCACACGACACATACTACATACCACATACACATACCACATACCACATACCATATGCCGCATGCCACACACCACACACCACACACCACATGCCACATGTCACATGTCACACACCACATACCCTCCACATGTCACATACCACATACCACATACCATATACACATACCACACACCACACACCACATACCACATGCCACATGCCACCACATACCACATACCACATACCACATGCCACACGTCACATACCACATACCACATACCACACACCACACACCTCACACCACACACCACATGACACATACACATACCACATACCACATGACACATACACATACCACATACCACATGCCACATGCTACATGTCACATGTCACATGTCACATGTCACATGTCACATGTCCACATACTCACATATCACAACCACGTACCAATCCTAATTGCACGCTACATGACTCATACATCCACATACCAACAAACCACATAACCACACACCACACCAACATACCACACACCACATACCACATGCCACACACCACACACCACATGCCACATGTCACATGTCACATACCACATGTCACATGCCACATACCACATACCACATGACACATACACATACCACATACCACATGCCACATGCTACATGTCACATGTCACATGTCACATGACACATGTCACATACCACATATCACATACCACATACCACATACCACATACCACATACCACATACCACACACCACACACCACACGCCACATACCACACACCACATACCACATGCCACACACCACACACCACATGCCACATGTCACATGTCACATACCACATGTCACATGTCACATACCACATACCACATACCACATACAACATACCACATACCACATGTCACATGCCACATGCCACACACCACACACCACATACCACATGCCACACACCACATACCACATACCACATACCACATACCACATGCCACATGCCACATACCACATACCACCTACCACCTACCACATACCACATACCACTTACCACTTACCACTTACCACATACCACATACCACATGTCACACACCACATACCACAGACACACACCACATACCACATACCACACACCACATACCACATACCACACACCACACACCACACACCACACACCACATGCCACATGCCACATGCCACACACCACACACCACATGACACATGCCACATACCACATACCACAAACCACATACCACACACCACATGCCACACACCACATTCCACATGCGACATGCCACATGCCACATGCCACATGTCACATACCACATACCACATACCGCATACCACATACCACATACCACATACCACATACCACACACCACATACCACATATCACATACCACATACCATACCACATACGACATGCCACATGCCACATCCCACATGCCACACACCACACACCACACACCACCTGCCACATGCCACATGCCACACACCACACACCATACCACACACACCACATGTCACATACAACATGCCACATGCACATACCACATACCACACACCACATGCCACATGTCACATACCACATACCACATACCACATACCACATGCCACACACCACATACCACATGCCACACACCACACACCACATGCCACATGCCACATGTCACATGCCACACACCACACACCACATGCCACATGCCACACACCACATACCACATACACATACCACACACCACACACCACACACCACATGCCACATGCCACACACCACATACCACATACCACATACCACATACCACACACCACACACCACACGCCACATGCCACACACCACACACCACATACCACATGCCACACACCACACACCACACACCACATGCCACATCTCACATGTCACGCACCATATGCCACATGTCACATGTCACATGCCACATACCACACACCACACACCACACACCACATACCACATGCCACACACCACACACCACACACCACATGCCACATGTCACATGTCACACACCACATGCCACATGTCACATACCAAATACCACATACCATATACCATATACCACATACCACATACCACATGTCACATGTCACATGTCACATGTCACATACCACATATCACATATCACATATCACATATCACATATCACATACCACACACCACATACCACATGCCACATATCACATACCACATACCACATATCACATACCACATGCCACATGCCACATGCCACATACCACATATCACATACCATACACCACATACCACATATCACTTACCACACACTACATGCCACATGCCACATACCACATACCACATACCACATATCACATACCACATACCAAATACCACATATCACATATCACATATCACATACCACATACACATACCACATGCCGCATGCCTTATACCACACACCACACACCACATGCCACATGCCACACACCACATACCACATGCCACATGTCACATACCACATACAACATATCATACACCACACGCCACACGCCACATGCCACATGCCACATGCCACATGCCACATGCCGCACACCACACACCACATGCCACATGGCACATGGCACATGCCACATGCCACATGCCACATGCCACATGCCGCATACCACATACCACATACCACATACCACATACCACATACCATATACCACATGCCACATACCACATACCACATATCACATATCACATGCCACATGCCATATGCCACACACCACACACCACATGCCATATGTCATATGCCACATGGCACATGTCATATACCGCATACCGCGTACCGCATGGCGCATACAACATATCGCATACCACATACCGCATACCACGTACCGCATTCCGCATACCGCATACCACATACCGCATATCGCATATCACATCACATCAAATATCACATATCACTTATCACATATCACATATCACATATCACATATCACGTATCACGTATCACGTATCACGTATGATGTATCACGTATCACGTATCACGTATGACGTATGACGTATCACGTATCATATATCACATCACATATCATGTACCACACACCACATACCACTCCCACACACCACATACCACATACCACATACCACATACCACATACGACATATCACATACTACATACTACGTTGCACACACCACATATCACAGAACGAAAACGCAACCAAACCTTTCACTTGGTGGCTGCAGCCAGATGCACCCCCGATGGAGGCGGGTCTTGGCTAAAAGTATATCTTCCCAAGTGATTTTTGCTCCTCGTATTGCCTCCGTCAGACCGTTGATGATATGTATGCATCCTGCATCCGCCGGACTTATCTCGCTCTCCCAGCCTCCTCACGAATGTCAACAATATCGAGTGATCCTGTGATGCGAGTTTTGTTGTGAGGTAGGATGCCTCTGGCTTCGCGAGTCGACTAGCTGTCTACCTGCTTTGGAGCAGGGAAACCGACGGGCTTTGGCACAGGGAAACCGACGAGCGTTGGCACCGGGAAACCGACAGGCTTTGGCACAGGGCGACCGATGATCAGTGATTGTCATCTCTCTGTTTGTGAAACATATCCCTGTCCTATGTAAATAGACACATACCGCCAATTGTAATGTGAAAATGAGATATGGGCGCTACATAACCAGTAGCAGTTGATGCGCCCGTAAGCCCAATCAATCAATCAATCAATCTGTTTGTGAAGCAGCCTTGTTGGCCTGGTGCTATGTCCACTCGTAAATTTGTTTTGGTATTGCATGACTACTTCAGTTAAGACAGCGTAACCCTAAGCAACGAACAGTTCTCCTTCACCCCATAGCGGTTTTTGAGTGCAAACATGCTGAATTGCCGAGTAGCGGTGCTGCCACAGGTGTTCGCATATTTGGTCACAGTTCTGGTGAACTTGGTTACTTTTTGGAACTGAGAAAGCCAGTCAAATGTCGGACAGTTTGTGTCACTGTATAGACGACCTTGTCAACCTAAAATGGGGTCAACCGGATATCGGACACTTGATGTCACAGTTCATGCCGTGTTGCCTCTTTCTCTCTCGCTCTCTTTCTCTCTCGCTCTCTTTCTCTCTCGCTCTCTCTCTCTCTCTCTCTCTCTTTCTCTCTCTCTCTCTCTCTCTCTTTCTCTTTCCCTTTCTCTTTCTCTTTCTCTTTCTCTTTTTCTCTTTCTCTTTCTCTTTCTCTTTCTCGCTCTCGCTCTCGCTCTCGCTCTCGCTCTCGCTCTCGCTCTCGCCTCGCTCTCGCTCTCGCTCGCTCTGCCTCGCTCCCTTCTGTCTTTTTTTTTGCTGATTATTGATGGTAATTTGGCAGACTGCCAGGCTAGCTTCACGTCGGAAAAGATGATCAACCAGTGCCAAGGAAAAATGAGCTGCGACTTGAACGCGAACCCAGCATTCTTCAATCAGCCCTGCCCGGTCAACTATAACATGTACCTTAAGGTCACATACACATGCGGTGAGTTCGTGGAAAGGTACGTTACGTTAGTGATTGTCATGTCGATCTGGATCATGGTACATATTATCTCAAGCTGATTTGATAACAAATATATAAATGCCGCATTATGATGGCTGTGGCGTATGGCCATTAAATAAGTCATGAAATGCTGCTCTTGTTGCTCTTTGAATTTTTTAAGGACGCACTTAGGAAAATGTAACCACGTTGGATCTCAGTTTTGTACTGGTCTGACGGTCAATGCATTATACATTCATCCTTGCTTCCTTTTCATTCAATCACCTAGTATTTAACCGTCGTTTATTCCACCGTCCTCCATTGTTCGCTACCTCGCTGGCCAATTTATTGTTTTACTATCCTTCACTCTGTGACCAACGGTCGAACGTGGGAAGTCCGGTGATGTCTCTCACCTAAATCGACATCAAAGCTGGTGTGGGTTCATGTTAAAATCGTTCCTAGGTATTATTGCAACCTTTTTTTTCCCGCTTCACGTGCTTGCTTGTAATGAAGTTGCAGTACTTATCAGATGTATGATGCTATCCACAGTGCCAAGGAAAATACTGCGGCAAAAGTACGGCCAAAACGAGGCGACGGAGCAGCAACGAAACGTAACTGAAGCACCTCCAGACGATCGACATTCGCCACCAGGGAGGAAAACACCGAGCACGCCACGTAGCGGGAAAAGTAAGTACTACAGGTAGCAGGAGGGCGCTGGTATGCACGACGCTACCTCAGGAGGTGGAGGGAATGAAAACCCGTCAGATATTAACGATATGAAAGTACTCTGAGTACATGGCTGCCATGGGCTACGTACGCGTAGACCATTTCAACGAATTTTCAGGAAGCCATTGACGAGGAGCAAACATTGGCTTACTGCGCGAACATTCAAGATGTTACAAGAGCTTGCAATGTATACCGTAATGGTCAGCACATTTTGTACATGAGTTATTTACCTGGCATCTCCAAATTGTTACTTCGTATTCATGTTAGATCGATAGTGATGAGTTCATTAAAGACAAGATGTTGGCTGATCTTCTTTCTGGAGTGATATCCGGATGGAAATATGCTATACATGTGGTTGTGGGATGCTTGGAGACTATATTTTGCATCATATTGACCCAGGATTTATTGACAGACCATACATGACATCATATCAGGTTATGCCGGATAAGTATTAATGATTGAAACAGGATGATATTCTTACAATATTACGTTCAAGTGCAACAACTTAATGGGCTTTTGTGACAAATTCGTCGCTACAGGTGCATTTTTGGTTTTGGGACAAATCTGACCAGCATAAAATTGCACTGT